>CM060974.1:38997838-39597838 GCA_030765045.1 Tenodera sinensis
GGGAAAGGCTGATTTTAGTCACTCTAATATATGTTTATAAGCACAAAAATATGTGGATACTCCCATGACTTTCTCTGCACACTCTTCTACAAACTATTGTTCTCCTATCTACTTCATATTAATAATGAAATGGTTTTATTATATATCCTCTTATAGGTACAACGGAAATACAATAGGCTTAAGCGAGTCAAGTCTTTTAAGAGCTGCTCTGTATGTGGAGGCTTTGAATTTTCATCCTATTTCAGATCGGAACAAAAAAAAGTGAATTATTTGATAAAAGTATAAGTATTTGAAGTTCAGACCGATAACAAGGAATATCTCCAGAATGGTTATCTCGACAAAAGTATTTATTTAGCATAAATTGTGTGCGTTAATGAGATATAAGTTTTTTAAACGTCCAACATTCGTCTTCTCAGGATAAGGGGAAACTTCGAAAGGAGCTTATCCGGGTAACTCACCCCAACCTAGATTTGAACTCTGGATCTGTTAAATGTGAGGGAGATATGCTAGGTCCACGCCACAGAGGTGGATTATATCCTTTTTGTATAGTAAGATATTGTCTATTTGTTACGGTTTAATAGCTGTGCAAAGGTCATCCAGAATGAAGAGGACTTCTAAGGTTTATTTTCAGAAACTACAAGGAACTTCATAAAAATATCTTAAACACGGTATTTTAATTAATATCGTTCGGATCATTTTTGAAAGAATCAAAAGTTTGAAAGAATTTTCCAAGTAAAACGCCCTTTGCAGTTGGGGGATTCTTTTGAAAATATTTCTGTCCATCATGGGAAGAAGCTGAACTTAGACACCAATTGCAGATTTTAACCAACCTTTGTTTTTTCACTTATGCTGTGAACAAACAGACGCACACACAAACACAGATATCTTTTTCCCAAAAATAGTTCTTTGGATTTTGGGAACACAAACATGTATTTCCGCTGAAATCTCCTTTCCTCTTTCTTTTCTTCATCTAATTAGCCTCCTCGTATAGAATTCTAACACCCCCTAGGACTTATAAGCTGTGCCTAGGGTCAGGTGCCTGTTGGTTAGCAGACGAAGCTATGGACGGGGCAGAATGTACACCTAAAAGTGGTTGGTCAGCCCAGCATCACGTATGCTGGTGAGGAACAGAATGTAATGAAATGCAGGCAAAATGGATAAATGGAAAGGTGATGATGTAGCAGTTACTGGAGTGAAAGGCGGGGGAAACAGGAGACCTCGGAGAAAACTCCCCTAGACGCCGCTTTGTCCACCACAATACCACATGCAAGTCTGGTGATAGACAATCAGTCTTGCCGCTCGGACACGGCGCTGCCACATTTCATTTGTTAAAGATATGTCATTTTAATCGAAATCATTAGACCCATACCTAAGAAAATTAACTTTTTTGAACATGTTCCATACAAAGGGTATTCTGGGGAGGGGGGTACTCTTAATTTCCTGTCACGTCCTTGGAAGATGATGAACCTAAATACGACTTTTCGTTTTTTAATTAACCTGTGCAGTTCACTGACGTATTTACATGTATAAACACAGAGACGTCTCGATAAAAAGTTCCTTTCATATTCAGGGAAATCTCCAAACATGTATTCGGGTGAAATCTTGGTATCGAAATATTTAGTGGAATGCGATACTTGTGCTATACACTACACGTAGTAAAGGAAATAAAAACATTGGTCTAAATGATTACTCACAAGAATGTTAAAATAACGCTTTTTGGGACTTAATTACATATTCTGATGGAGGTCGATATCTTGGAGGTGTCTCCAAGTTACATCCAGTCTCCTATTGCAGCCTTGATTCAGTTGCTACCTTGGCTGTAGCAGGGGTCTGTATAATAATTAGGTGCATTACAAGAGAGTTGCATCCTCGGTCCAGATGTGGTAGGCAACTACTTCACCTTGACTGTAGGGCGGGTCTGCATAACCATTAGGTGAATTAATTGGTCCAGGCGTAGTCGGCAACTTCTCCACCTTGCCTGTAACACGGGTTTGTATATGTCACCAGGCGAATGAAAAGAATTCTATCCTTGGTCCAGTTATACCCGGCAACTTCTCCATCCTGCCTGCACCACAGGTTTGTATAATCATCAGGCGCATGACACAAGAATTCTCTCCTTGTTGCAGCTATACCTGGCAACTTCTCCACCTCGGCTGTAGCGCGGGTTAGTATAAGTATCAGGGAATAACACAAGAACTCTCTCCTTGGTCCAGTTATACCCCGCAACTTCTCCACCCTGCCTGCACCACGGGTTTGTATAATCATCAGGCGCATGACACAAGAATTCTACCCTTGTTCCAGTTATACCCGGCAACTTCTCCACTCCGCCTGTACCACGGGTTTGTATAATCATCAGGCGCATGACACAATAATTCTGTCCTTGGTCCAGCTATACCCGGCAACCTCTCCACCTTGGAAATTAAATTATTTTGTTGTTTAACGACTCTGTCAATTGCCGGGGCCACATCAGCGTCACCTGTGTGCTGGAATTTTGTGGCGCAGGAGTTCTTTTACATACCAGTAAATGTACTGACATGGAGCTGTCGTTTTTAAGCACACTTAAAAACCGTCGGTCTGGGCTGGGTTGGAACCCGCGACCTTGGGAACAGTAGGCCAGCGTCTAACCAACTGAGCCACCCAGACCGACTCCCCACCTGTCTGTAGTACAGTGTTCGTGAGGCGAATTACAAAGGAGTGTATTCTTTGTCCAGGAATACTTTACTTTTACATTCTCATTTTTAGATGAACATTCAGA
Organism: Tenodera sinensis; assembly: GCA_030765045.1. Taxonomy (NCBI): domain Eukaryota; kingdom Metazoa; phylum Arthropoda; class Insecta; order Mantodea; family Mantidae; genus Tenodera; species Tenodera sinensis. The sequence continues at coordinate 39,000,594 of CM060974.1, forward strand.
CAGCCATCAGCTTTTTCACCTGGAGAACTACGACGTTGCCAAACAGCAGGTAGTATGTAACGCATATCCTTCCCCAAAGCTGTTTTGTTTGCTACCGACAATGTCAGTTGCCATGATCATATAAGTGCCACAGATGTGCCGGAATTCCGTCCCTCAGGGGTTATTTTTCACCTACATGGATCAATTTTTAAGCATATTTAAAGACAATCGGTCTATGCCGGTTTTGAACCCGCTACCTTGTGGACAATAGGCAGCGTCTAACCAACTGAGCCACAGAGACCGATATGCGCATATCCCTTGTTTTATTCTCTCAAAACTCGGAACGTATAATCAAAGGTTCCGGTTTATTTTACATTAGCAAAGACATGCGTAAGTTCAAAAGTCATTTGCTATCAGTATGAATTCTCTGCATTGTTTTCAAATTATGATTTTGAGTACCTGTTTTATAACTAAATGTCTCTCTCTTTGTTTCAATACTATACATTTAAACTAAATAATATGCAATAAACACTGTGTCTCAATGAAAATTCGACAAATCCCTTCCTTTGTACTTTTGTACAAATACACAGCTCTCTTTTACTAAGGTAAATACGGCTTTCAGTGATTCGTGATATTACAACTCGCAACTGTGTTCTTCTCTTAGCCGTAACATACAATTTTCTGTCTTTCTTCGGTTTGTTTGTCTCTCAGACAGTTATTCCTGTGGATACAAATACTCAACACTCTTCAATTGCTTCGCTATCTTCCTTCACGACGCGGTGATTCTCTCACGAGGACCGTAAACTAAAAACAGGTTCGCTACTTTCGTCTCGCCTTCTTATATAGTATGACGTAGTACGGACCTTTCTTGAACTACACCTTTTCTGGAACTTCTCGAAACACGCCGGCCACCGGATGCCTAGCGAACAATCTCACAAACCTTTTGTATTGCCACTCTGATTGTTGTCATGTGTTCAAACAGCGGTCCGAAGCCTGATCTTGAGCATGTTTGATGCATGCCCGGCCCCAAGCCTTTGTTGAGTTGCCGCTGCCGTCGGCTGGCGTTAAAATACATTCGTAGACTATAATTTGTAAAAATCCAATTATAAATTGTGGCAGTTATTTTTAATGGTTCATTGAGCATATTATATATTTTATTATTTGATATTGCTATGTATTTCGCTACTTATATGTATATTTTTACTGTTGACTACATTCAATCAAATTGAATTGCAATAAAATTGTATTGAAAAAATATCGGTTTAATTTTGGTATTGATTTAAGGCATTTGTTTCATACCAGCAATTACAATAATATTCATTAAAAGGCCAGGGTGCCATGCAGGCTGAGGAAGCTGTGATGTATATAATCTGAGGAGATAAAGTGAAATTTTCTAAATGTGGGAAAAAGAACTTTGGAATAGCTGCTGGCTTTCAGTAGCTGATATAATTGTGAGAAATATTACATTTAATTATATTTTTTCACTTTTTCCTTTAGAGTAGGTAAAGGTCGTATTGCTTTTAGCACAAATAAATTATTAATTCTTTCGTTCATTTGTTAATATTCATTTGGATATTTAAAAAACAAATACCAGGACAACACTTATTTCCTAACACCCAGTTTCCATTATCGTAAATTTAACGTCCTCGTTTCATCAGAACCTTTACTTTTTAATCACCGCAGTTGATGTCTACTATCGCCATTCCTTTTAATTGAACTTTCTCTGGGCTTTAATTTATTTCCCTTCGTTTTACCGGTGCGACATCCTCAGACATTTTTTCTGCACAGTTACCAGTTTTCTTTTCTCGTAATTATCAGTTTCTTCTCCCTATACCTTTCCAGTGTTGAAGGAGTTAGCCATTAACTTTCCACTTTAAATCGCAACTCACACCAAACATTCCGCGCGGTTAAAGTGTTGAGCTTCTATATCTTCCTCTCCCTTTTTATTAAGTTCGCTTCTTTTAGTAGATCTTAAGGATCTTCATATCTCCCTATTAAGGCCTTATTTTCTCCCTTCAGTGCAGGGAACGCTTGGAAAAGTCGCAAAAATAAAATTAAATAGAAATATATATATCATGATGAAATGCTGCATAAATGAGAAGTATTTTATCATGAATGTCTTGCTAATAAATTTTGGCACACCATAGAAATACTTAATTTTGGAGTAACTTTTAACTTTTGCATGTTTTAGCTTTCGAAATTTAAATTAAACAAATTGTGATTTATTGAGAAAACAAACAGAACATTGCATACATCAAGTACACCTCTAATGTCTACAGTTCAGACTTGCTAATATCCAACACATTCAATTGAAGCTTTATTGACACCGTCTACTATATCACACAGTTAATTTCAATTTCACTGTTACGAATTTAGAGTAGAGAAAAATTCTATGTGCACCCACCCACATTTCACCGTAAATAATATATGAGGGGATGATCCCTTAGTCCAAAAAAGCAAGAAACAGAGAAACAGAAGAAACGAGAAGTCAGTTAAATACGGTACTTCACATTAAAGCTCAGAACTTTGCAAGGATGTGACAGGAAGAATTTTAAAAAATCCTCCTAAAACTATCCAAAAAGTTGACATACAAAAGTTTTCAAACAGTTTGATTTTCTGAGAAATAACTGACGATTTTAATCAGAATAGCCAATTGTTGCGCTGGATGCGGCACAAAACAAAGGAGTATCGGGGCTAAGCTACTTCATACCACATACTAGGTCGGCGGGCAAACAAAGACGAACAAGGTGAAGATTTCCTACACCACTGAGGAATGAAAAAAGTGACTAACAGCAATGAAGCGGCTATACAAAGGGTTTCTGAAGCCTTCGAGAAAGTCTGGCTACGTCATCACTGGCGTATTTGTGGAGGTCGAGAAGTGTCCGTGTGACGTCATCCCCTCTATATATGTAACATGGCAAGGAAACAGCAGAGTTTTAGTTACAGTTACGGACAGGAACTGGTCGGTGTGTCAGTGAGTGTGGCGGTACGTCGTAAAGAAGATTCAATAAGCGTCGAGTGATTATATCGTCGTATTTAGTATATGAGAGACAGTGAAAGAAATGAGCAAGGTTACGAGAAGTAAAAGTCGTGTGTTTTAATAGCACCAAATACTGTAGACTGCAGTAGACGAGATCAAAACTTGTATTTGCGATAACAGTTTAGAAGACAGTAAAGTGACAGAAAATGACTGTTGGAACGCACGCCCATTGTGATTAACACAAAGAGTGCATTGGCATGCCGTAGCCTCGCAAAGACACCAGACATTTCTCTGGCTTAAAAGTTTGTCGGTCTAATTTTGAATAGTAAAGCTGTGATTAACTGTAAACAATGAGATGTTTGTGCTTTGTTTCTGTGTTTGTTTCTTGGATTAAGATTGTGTGCCTTACTAAGATAAATGCAATGCTAATATGCATTGTTGATTTTGCCGTAAATACTTAAACTGGGTGGGAGGCAGTAATCTATGACATTAACTATTCTAGCGCTTAAATGCAGTATCGTAGCAAAAAAGCTTTATTTAACAAAAATTGTTTAAAATAATGTTATCTATCAGCTTCCAAAGTTTGTCGGTCTAATTTTGGGACACACTGTATATGCAGAGCTATACTCTTACACTAACTACTCCTGCCAATGTTCATTTCTGTATCTACTACGTTTTATTCGACATAAAAGTTTTCAGAAATTATCTTATTGTTAATTTTCTTGTTGGTGCAACGGGAATAGCATAGGTTTCTAAATACTGTGTACGATTTCAGCATGAATTTCTTAGAATGTCTACACAGTTCTGCTCCATAATGGACTTTATGGACTATTTCAGCTTGTCCTCCACAAGGTTTATTTGTTACTGCATCTGATGCACTCAGCACCAAAGCATCGATAAAAACATCAGTTTCGTAAATGAAAAGATTTCGGTCTTTAGTCCATTTTTCACTACTTCTTTACTTCCTGAAAAGTCTTAAGAAGGAAAATAAAAAGAGAGAAACTTTGTAGAAGGGCTTTTAACAGGAATGTTTACTACAAGTTTTATAAAAAGCAAGGAAAATGGGAAAGAAGGAATGGAAATGCAAAGGGAACGCGATCAATGGTCGCATAGAGGGAGAAAAGGCCTTAAGTCAAACACCAGGGGACAGTCGTGAATGGACTCTTGGAGATACGAGAGGGGATTGACCTTCCTATCATCTCAAGTGGATCCAGGGCTTTGTCAAGGAATAAAAGAAATATAATGGACCGAGTCAATCTCTGTCCCTCTTGGAAGTGCTGTTACCTAATGAAGCCTCTCTAAGAGCTTGCATTTTATCATAATGTGCTTACATTCATTTCTAAAGTAAACGTTCAACAATCTATGTACAATAGTCATTGTGTACTAGCTCAAATTCCCGGCGTTGTCCGTCGTTTGACGATTTAGCCCTGCAATTTTTGGAATTAATTTGAACTTCACCAATAACCTGCCTTCCTTCTTGTTCTTCTTCATCTGTACTTCTTCCTATGCGTCTGTACTGATTTACGGCGCCTACAATTCTGTTTTCACCTATCTACTTGAGATATTGCTTTTATTTTGAATGTATCCTTCAACTTTCTCACTTAAACTATAGATTCCCAGTTCTTGCTCGGATACCATCGCTTTTTTACCTTCTCTACTGGTAAGTAGGGGAAGTATTGTATTCCACCCAAAAATTTGATGTCGAGATTTCACCGGACACATATTTTTTGAGACCCCCTGAATCCAAAAAAAGCACTTTAAGAAAAAGGTCCGTCTGTGGTCTGTCAGTCTGTGTGTCTGTGGACAGCATAGCTCAAAAACGAAAAGTCGGTTAAACACCAAAGTTGGTATTTAAGTTTAATATCTTTCAAGGATGCGACACGAAAATTTTTAAGAAAATAGCCCCACCCTAAGCTACCATTTACATGGAAAATTTTGATTTTCTTGAAAATGACTCTACTTTGATTATAATTTCATATGTTTGAGACATTTTTATGAAAAATGAAATGTATATCTTGAATTTTCTGGCTTCAGCCCCTATAGTCGTATTTACTCTGGACGACTTTTGCACAACTGGTAAACCGTTAGAGATAGACCAAATCATACTATACAAAAATGTAGATCTTGCTAAAATACACAATGTATGTCTCAATGAATTTTCTTGTAGGGTGAACTATTTCGGAGATATTCCTTTTTATGTGTGTAGTTTCGGAAAACTTAAAACTTCCGTGAAATGGAATATCGTTGTTCATTTTTTATATATTAAGTGTGCAAAGAACAGAATCTCAAAGCTTTAAAAGATCTGACTATCGCTCAAAGCCAACTGTATTATAACTCTCTCCTTGCACCTACAAGGAAATAAGTAATAAGATAATTTGCACAAATGTTTATCTCAACTAAAGCGAAGAAGATACAGGAATAAGAGTTTGTAAGAATGGTTTGTAGAAGAGTAGAGAAGGTTATGTGAGTGTAGCATATCATATTTTTACTTTGTCTACTATGCATAATAGAAGTGCTGTATTCCACCCCAAAAATTCGATGTGGAGGTTTCACCGGAAATACGTTTTGAAGCGCCCTGAATGCAAAACAGCATTTTTAAAAAAGGTGTATGTGTATGTGTGTACGTGTGCGCGCGCGCGTTTGTATCTGTCATTCTGTGACCAGCACAACCCCAAAACGGAAAGATGGTTAAAAACGAAAGTTGGTATTTAAGTTTAATGTCGTACAAGTATGCGACACGAATATTTTGAAGAAAATTTCTCCAGTCTAAACTACACTTTAGATGGAAAACTTTTCGAAAACTCTGATTTTCTCAGAAATGGCTCTAACAATTTTGTTTAAAATGTCTCATGTTTCAGATATTTTTATGAAAAATGAAATGTATATCTTGAATTTTCTCGCTATAGCCCATGTAGTACTATTTATTCTGGATGACTCTTGCATAACTCCTAAACCTTAACAGACCAAGTCTTCCTATACAAAAATGTATGTCTTTTGAAAACAGCAATTCATGTAAAAATAATTATTTTTGTAGACTGACCCATTTCGGAGATATTCCTTATTATTTCTGTTAGTTTTAGAATACCTAAGCCTCCGTAAAATGGAAGATTGTTATTCATTTTTATGTATCTTAGCGTGTGCAAAGACAACGGAATCTTAAAGCTTTAAAAGATTTGACTATCGCTCAAAGCCTACTGTATTCCCATATTTTCCTTCCACTTACAAGAAAATCAGCAATGAGTTAATTTCTGCAAATGTTTATCTCAACTAACATGAAGAAGGTATAGGAATAGAAGTTTCAAGGAATAGTTAGTACAAGAGTAGAGAAAGTCATGGGAGTGCAACACATCAGATCTTTATGTCGCCCGTCGTTAAGTAGGCTTTAAAGGTCTTTAAATACCTCATTTATGCTTCCTGTATATTACTTTATTTCTTATTTTCTTTGTCCAAGATTCACAGCATGTCATAAAGTAGCATATATTTTTGTTAGTTTTAATTTTCTAACTTTTTTCCAAGTTTTATTTAGAGTACCATATACCACAGGATGTTAGGGACATGAGTTCCCAGATTTTAAGACCGACTTCTTGACGTTAAACTGAGACATATGCTCCTTTACTATTTCCCTCTATAGTGCATGGTTGCATACATAAAATACAAAATCAATCGAGTGTTTGATGGTGTATGTCACCACACCTTGTTAAAAATGCCATATGTTTATGCATATCTCACCACACCTTTAGCATTCATTTCTGTAATTAAATAAAGATACATTTTCAAAATATGATTGTTGCTAAATTGAGTCGTTTAGCCACCACAGGATATCAAGCAATTGGATTCTAGCATGTATATTGGCATATGATTGCTATTCTGCTGTGTATGTAGAGCGGAAGATCAGGAATATTAACAGTAACCTGTGCAACGCTTGAAACAAAACCATCCCCCCTCTCGTTACTTGCAGTAGCTGACACAAATACAGAGACTCTTGGTGAAACCAATTTTCTACTGGCTTCGTTTGAACTTTGACCCTTTGTACATGTGAACATATGCATAGCACTGGAAGACCCATTAGTAATCAAAACATGTGTCCAATCATCCATTATCTCCTCGCATCTATGTCTCTACTTTTCTATATCTCTATAAGTGTGACATACATTTCTTTCACCGTTTTTAAATACAGAAACGACACCGGCAATTTTCCTATAAGCAGGAATTTTATAATTTCATCAGCATTCATTAAATTGCTGTAACAATATTAGTTTGTATAGCTTTCCTCTATGTTTAATAAGTTCGTCGTTTAGTCCATCTGGGCTGTAGCTTTTGAAACTTTTTAATCTTTTCAGAACCTGCTGAAGTTCACCTTAAGTTATGCAATTAGTAGCGGGCTGTTGGGTGTATTTGTTACAGCAAGTTCAAAATACTGCAAATTGTTATAATGTTGTATGCATTGTTGTTCATTGATTACATTAAATCTAGCCAGAGTTGTAAAACCAGCATAGTTTTCGGTAGACTATCATAAGTGTAGACTACACTAGTTTTCATAGTAGAATTTGTCAGTTAAGAGCCTACCCGCGTTATCTGTACGTTATTTGTGTTGCATACATATCGGGCGTCACCTCGTGTTGCTCTCTTTATGCGAACATGCTTTATTAGATTCCTCTAGAAACCGGAAGCGTTGAACTTTGAAGCATCTCGAAAGTGAGAGAGGGTAAATAAAGGGCCGCTTAACCTACGGAACTTTAGTATCTTCAAAAAGATTTGGAAGCTCCTCTAAGGATAGTAAGGTTCAGATCGAAAACACTGAGTGACTGAAGTCGTGATTCAATTTTTGGTGATATTGTGTTTGAATTTCTCATAAAATTTCTTAATTCGTTGCATTCCCTACCAATGCTACCAATACTACTGGTAACCCTACTATTTGGTATGCAATTTTTGTGCTGTACGTGGCTTACGAAAAGATAGGCCGCGTCGCAAATCGGAGTTACATAGTAATGGTAGAGTAATACATGGCTTAGAGAATTACTCACTGCAATTTGCACCATAGCCTCACTTGTTCGTTAACCACGTGTACTGTACCAAAACTATTGAACCGTGGTTTTGCTGGATCGCACTGTAATTCTAGCATTATATCTTTGCTCGTCAAGCTTCATTTCCATAATGACAGCAATGCTTCGGTTGCACTTCTGTTATTCCGTACATGGAGAGCTCCCATAGTCCTTACTAATTTGCAAAAGATGATGTCACGCTTCGAACGTACTGACTCACAGGTGTAATTAGGACGGGGATGCAAGTCTGATTCAACGAATACTTGGAAACTGTTACAACTGTTGTAGTAGAGGTCAGTTTGGCATCACTACCACCATGTCTTCTTACTTCCTTACCTATTGAAGTTTCATTAGCAGGCATGTTCTACGAAGATTATTAGAAATACTTCTTGGTCCCCCTTGGGAGCTGGCCTCGGTCATTAAATTGGGTTGATGTTTCCACCAAGGACCACGCCACTATTCTAGGCCTCCAAATTGCCACGGATATCACAGCAATCGTCAAAGTAAACTGCTCTTCGCCTTATAAAAGTTATGGCATTTGGCACAAATTCTGTCGCCAAAGATATCTCATTGCATAGAGTGTCATGTGTCTTATGTGGAATGGCCATGTGTATAAGATGACAAAATCATAGTTCTGGAGTCCCATCGTGAATGGAGGACTCGGAATAATGACATTTTCTTAAAAGGGTTCAGGATTGTTCATTAAAAAATCGTTCCATACACCTGAAGGACAACATACTTCATTCCAGCACAGAAAATTACTGAATCATAACCATTTGTCGGTGGATGGTGAATTGTATTGCCACCTAAACTATGCAATTCCTCTCTGGGGATCCAAGTCTTGTATCATCATCTTCTACTGCGGCGTTCTTGTACAACAAAAATTAAGGAAACATATCAACCTTCCTTAGAAAAATTTTTGGTCAGTTTTTCAATACACTTAAATCTCAAAGGACTGGAGGGCCTCTGCGTACAAAATATTAAATGTCATAGTACTCACAGCAGAAAAGCAACACCGTTACCGCTATCTGTAATTCACCTTATTGTTTCCGATGCCAAAAACTTGACACCCTTCATACCGGCTTATAATCCGCATTCCCGAAACATGGCACTGGATCCAACATAGAACCCGCCGTATTACTATAGAAAACAATCCCAACACCATTATACTAAAGCTCAATATGCAGGTTAAAAGTCACTTATTTGCCCAAATATGGCTTGTAAAGTTATACCTTCACTATATGTTGCAGGATCCTACTTTCAATGCTCGTGACCTTGGGAGATTTATAATATAACACCGGGTGAGACTTAAAAGAATGACGATGTAACCGTCTTGAAAGTGTCACCTGTGAGGCAGACTGGATGGTCTTGAAAAGCATTAAACAGCTTGCTATTGTTTCTTAGCTGTAGTTACAAGATGGACTTTTAATTGTTCTTCCAAGATCGAATGGAGGTGAAAGAAGCATGGCCTTGGACCATCCTTAGCAGTGACAAAGCCCGTTTTCACGTGAATGACACTTATAACACACACAGTTGTCGTGTTTCGGCTTCTGCGAATCTACATGCAATTGGAGAGATTTCCTTGCACGCACCAAAAGTGACAGTGTTGTATGCCTCTACTGCGTCGTTCATTATGAGCCGAATTTCTTTGAAGAGCGCACATCAGCTGGAATAACGACCTGTTCTGTCGATGCATGGAGATACCAGTGAATGCTGTCCAATTTTGTTATTCCAGAGCTGCAAAAATATGGATGTCTCCATATTATCGTGCTTACGCAAGTTAGAGCGCCCCACTACAGGGTGTATCGAATCCTCCGATAATATTTCATCAATTATGGCATTATTTGTCGTGCTTTCTCTTCCAAATAGCCTCCTCTGTAGTCAGATCTTATCATGTGATTTTGGCTGCTGTTCTGAAGTGCACAATGTGATTCAGGTACATCAGAATACAGTGGAACATGTTAAAGGGCAATATACCGATTGTTACCACAATCTGGGAACTGAGTAGGACTGAACCGGTGAATCTTTTATTTACTAATACGGTTTCTGCTGTCATGCATGCGTTCACACCTGCGACAAGTGAAGGTTCAAACTATGCCAGCCTCACTAAACTGGTTTCATCACATGTCTGTATGTTTATTATAAGCTACTCTTTGCAACGAAGAGAGGTGCGGGATTCTTTCAAACTTTCCAAGCAGTATTCACAAGACCTGAGCAGTGTCAACATTCCTGATCTTCCACTTTTTGCGGTTGCCAAACGTATGTCCACGACTCCAATTATTTAATATGATTTTGTGGCTAAACCACTCATTTAAGCCACAAATGGAAAACACTTGAGTAACTCATCTATGCTAATTGCAGAAGTAAACGACAAAGAAGTGGTTACATATTGGTAATCAAACATTCGCCCAATTATAGTTTTTATTTATTCAACCATGCACTATAGAGGAAAATGGTAGAGGAAGTTATGTTTCAGTTTAACGTTCTTAGTGTCTGCACACTCATACCCCTAAGACCTTCTATTGAGCTCCAACTATAATTTTAGTTTGTACTAACCATGGTAGATTAAAAATCACCTGTAATATGTAGCTTAGTTTTACTCCGCTTACAGTGTCATTATATCTGCAATTTTTGGAACAATTTAGCTTTCTTCTCAGAATGGAATTTAAACTGTTTGCAACGTATGGACATAGAATTTCAATTTATTTATCCTCATCGTTAGTTTCTTCTGATGCACTACAGTTTAATTATGGCCACCTTATACTTAATTATAGTAACTAGAGGGTGTATTGCGTTAAACCCAATTATCCGAAGGTGAGATTTCAGCGGAAATATCGCTTTAAGGCTCCGTGAATCCAATAGTGTTTAGACAAAATCTTCCAAGGATGCAACAAAGTTTCAAAAAAATCCCCACAAACATTTTATTTTTCCAAAAATGGCTTTAATGATTTTTATTGAAATATCATATTGTCACGAAATGACAACGAAATCCAATTACTTTTTCTGTCACTTAATTTTCTCCTAAACTGAAACGCAAAAACAGTTATCTTTTACCATGTTAACACAATGTACAGTACTTTGGGATATTACACTTCTTGTAAACTTGACCCACTTGTTTATGTCTTTCAGTTCTCTCTGTCTGTCTCACAATTAGCTGGCATTGACGATACAATCACTCAGCACTCACTAAAACTGCTTCACTTCGATACTCGCTGGGTTCTGACGTATCACTGTCTCAATCTGTCTCTGTCGACACAGTTCTCTCGACGTCTGCACACACACACACACACACACACACACACACAAACACACACACACTGGTAACAGCTGTGTCTTTCAACACTCACGTCCCGATCACAAAACCACAACTCGATACGTCGACTCATGCCCACAGCTGATCTTTGTCTCACAAAAAACTCTCCTGCTATCTGGCCTCCCGCAAGCTTTCATACCGGGAACGACGTACAACGGATCTTTCTTGAAATTGACCTTCACAAATAAGCTGACAGTCGAGGGTTCGCGAACACTGAGGACACTCCTTTGTTCTGTCTCGCTGATTGTTGCCACGTATTAATAAGCAGAGGCGCGAGGCAGCTTGACCTTGAGCGCCTTTGCCGCACTCACCACCAAGTAGTGTGAGGTAGCTTGACTTTGATCCTTTGATGTGTGATAGCCGGCCGGCGTCATACGATTAGGATACTTGCATGGCAAGTGAAATGTAATTATTTAATCTCTGGGAATTATCTGTGAAGTATTTTTCATTATGGATGACTTTTGTATAATCACTAAACCACAATATTACTACATAACAACTTAGATGTCATTAAGGGACACAATTTGTTTAACTTTATTGTGGTGCAGACCATTTTGGAGAAACTTTTTTATTGCTTTAGTTATTACATTATCTGTGGTAAGTCGCTCTTAGCATTTTCTCTGGGTCATGCAAAAGGCTTGAATTTCAACGCCATTACTAGCGACAGTCTTTGAAAATCTGACTATGGTTTTATCTAATATATCCTATAACGAAATGAGTAAATTTTAGTTGAAGTGTATCTCGGTTAACAATAAGTAGATCGAATAATAAACTTTTATAAGAACATTTATAGAAGAATGGCTAGAGAAAGTTATGTGAATGCGACACATTCGCACCACTGATATTAATGTGCGCTATTGGAAGTGCTATCTGAGCTGACATGGAACTGACAGCCCATTGACTGTATCGTATATGGCTGCAGGCAAACTGACTTTATAGCTATTATCCTGAACGTGGTGAAATCCAGTTATTGCAATTTTTAGGGGCGCTCGCCACTGCGAGTTTGAGACTCAGTTATAACCATGCCTCACATTTGGTTGAAACCGGAAGATAATTGCAGATAGTTGATTTCCGGGGTCTCCAAAAATGCAAGATTTTTTTATCGACATACCGCATGCACATATGGTGGCATGTGGTATCGTTATGTGTACAGGCTGTTAGGGGTATAAGTGCCGATATTTTGATAATTGGTGCCTAATATGTATCCAGATTGGTGTGTTAGTTTTTTCTCTTCGTCTAACAATTTTCCCACAAACCAAGCACAAAGTTTACTACCTAATATTTTTTGCATGTTCGTAACTCCGCCATGAAAAGAGCAACGCCTGTCGTATAGACTATCCGTTTTGCTTCAAACCTTACTTTAGTGGCCTAGATAGCTCGAGATCATTGACCTTGAAGAAGGCGCTGAAACCCATTTCCGTTACACCATTTGTTATCATGAGAGTGTCATGCCTTTTGTGCCACGTCTACATAGAGGTACAAACCAAACTGAAAACATACTACTCTTAATAAATAAAATTGTAAGTTCCTAAATGAAGCAGATGCTAATGTAATATTGTTCATTACAGTGTCCTCAATTACCAGTACAAATATTTACATTTATAACCCTATCAGCCTCTGTATATACACAGTTAAATTTGTTATTAGCAAAGTATTAAAAAAAAAGGAAAATAAAAATGCTTTCCTTTCGCTCTATTTATTTATTTCGCTCTAATTTAATACAGGTGTTCAGTTATAGTGTTAATGATTTGGACGTATATCAATCACCGTTTTACATGCGTCCACCCCATTCTTTACCGGAGACTTGGTAACACTGTAGCAAGGATTAGAAATCCTGGCTAATGTTGTGCATTGCTGAGGTATAGATGCTATATTTAGTCAAGATAGAACAAAGTATTCATAATATACCACAAGGTTTCAAAACCAGGTTTCAGCCGAAAATAAACTGAGCTGAAAAAGGTTAAGAAACATATGGCAAAACGTTTAAGAAATTTAGGAAATGTCATCAAATTAAACCTTAATATTATGAAGAGAGAAACTGTGTCTGCCTGCCTGCGTGCGTGCCTGCCTGACAACTCTTTAACCATTGAAACAGGGCGTTGTTACAAATGTTCACAGTCTACATAAATGTTTCCCAAAATTCGAAAACTGGAGAGTTAAGAGTAACATTCTATCTTAAGCACTGTCAACGCTTCTAACCCGTTTTGGGCGTTGCCGGACTTATGTCCACAATTGTTTCCCATAAACAGACTGAATTATAAATATTTAATATCATTTCGTGGCTCGGTTTAGTAAACAATCGGATGTGTTGCACTCACATGACTTTCTCTACTCTTGTACTTACAATTCTTACAAAATCCTATTCCTATATCTTCTTCGTGTTAGTTGAGATAAACAATTGCAGAAATATCTTATCTTCTTGTAGGTACAAGGAGCATATGAGAGTAGGCTTTGTGAGATAGTCAAATCTTTTAAAGCTTTCAAATTCCGTTCTAATTTCACAGTTAACATATAAAAATCTGATGTGCTGCACTCACATGACTTTCTCTACTCTTGTACAAACTATTTGTACCAATTCTTATTCCCGTATCTTCTTCGTGTTAGTTGAGATAAACATTTGTAGAAATTATCTTATTGCTTGTTTCCTTGTAGGTGCAAGGGGAATATTAGAATATAATAAATAGGCTTTCAGCAAGCTTTGAGATTGCGTTCTCTTTGCACACTTAATACATAAAAAATGAACAACAATGTAGCATTTCACGAAAGTTTTAACTTTTCCGAAACTCACACACATAACAAGGAATATCTCCGAAATGGTTCACCCTACAAGAAAATGTATTGAGATATAAGTTGTGTATTTGGAAGATCTACATTTTTTGTATAGTATAATTTGGTCTATCTCTAACGGTTAACCAGTTGTGTAAAGGTCGTCCAGAGTAAACACGACTACAGGGGCTATAGCCAGAAAATTCAAGATATACATTTCATTTGTCATAAAATCTGTCAAACATGACATTTTAATCAAAATTGTTAGAGCCATTTTCAAGAAAATCAAAATTTTTGAAAAATTTTGCATGGAAAGGGTAGTTTAGGGTGGAGCTATTTTCTTCAAAATCTTATGTCTTATCCTCGAAAGATATTAAACTTAAATAGCAACTTTGGATTTTAAACGGCTTTTAATTTTTGAGTTATGCTGTCACAGACACAGACACAGACACACACACACACACACACACACACACACACACACACACACACACACACACACACACACAGACACCCAACTTTGTCTAAAAATGCTTTTTTTGATTCAGGGGGCCTAAAAACATATATTTCCGGTGAAATCTCGACATCGAATTTTCGGGTGGAATACAATACTACTACTACTACTACTTTATTACACGTAGTAGAGAAAGTAAAACCTAGGGGGCAGCTGATTCACCTGGTATAGGAATATCATAGAGGAAATTATTTTAAGCTTAACGCCAAAAAGTCGCTGTTAAAATCCGGACATTCACATACCTAACGCCTTGTACATTGCAAATAGAACAGGTAAGTCCAATTAATGAGACCAAACAAAAACTGAAGATATGATTTTTGACAATTATCACCATTTGATATAGCGTTAAGCTCTTCCTGCGTGTTTTACATGTATAACGAACGCAGTTCCATGAGCGCTTAGGTGCAGAATGTTCGTAACAAAATGATGAGAACAGTTTATCTAGAATCAGCCAATTCATCTCCCGGCTGACTGCCACCATCCTTTGCTCCATTAAGGGTAATCCTTGCTTGCGTTCCCTCTTCCTCTATTCTCCCCGGAAAATCCTGATTAATATCAGCTGAGAGCAAAACATAGTGGGGCCATCCTCGGGAGCACCTGCAGAATGTTGTGCTTGACCTTGCATGATGAATAACAGGATATGCATATGCACGGTTGGAGTCAAATGTATGCTCGCCTCATAAATATTAGCATTGCCAGATGCGACCGATCTCAGCAGCTGCTCCTGCAGCAGAACTGCCTGAGTCTCAGGCAGTGCATGGGTCTATGAACAGCAGAACTCAAAACTTAAATACTAAACTTCCTATTAAAGCCCCAGGTATCTTCTTAGAAAAAAGCTACAATTTACTTGAACATTTTCTACATTCACAAAAATTTTTATAAATATTTTCATTAAAATATCACTTAAACATATTTTTAGGACAAATAAAACGTAAATCCTGAATTTTCTTGGAACACTCTCAAGTTCTTTTCATTGTGAATGAAGTTTGCATAACTATTAAACCATAAGAGATATAAAAACTCTTACTATACAAAAATAAATATGTTAAAAAATTAATTACTTTCAAATAATTTGAGAGCTAGAACTGGAAGTGAAAAACTCACTGCTACAGTCTGGATCTGAACCGCAGAACCTCCATTTACCAGGCGGGTGCTGACACCAAAAGTAAATTGTCGGCATAAATAAAAAATTTCAGATTATTTATATCTCGTATTCACCATTTTCGAGATATTTCTTGTTATTGGTTTGAATTTTAGAACACATACTTTTCTCAAATGGGAAAAAATAATTCGTTTTTTTTTCTCCTAGTAATCCAAAGAGAATATAATTTCAAAGCTATCGCACAGCAATCAGCTCTTAAAAAGATTTGAATATAATTTAAGCTTATTGTATTCCCCTAGTACCATTGTACCTACAAGAAATATAGAGTTGAACCTTGTTTATACGTATATGAAGGGGAAGAGGAAAGATTACTTATAACTCAGAATTACTTAAAACTGATATTTTGATAGTGTATCATAAATATCAGAGTTATAAAATATTTTCATAAAAATGAAGCGTATATCTTGATTTTTCGAGGGATAGCCTTTGAAGTCCTCTGAACGACTTTTGCATTACTGATAAACCGTAACAGATATACAAAACTTTATTATATAAAATGCAGATCTTGCTTAAGCATATTATAATTGTCAAATTGTTTGTGGGGTTAACCATTTATGAAAAATTCCTTGTTATTAGTTTTAATTTTGAAAAATTATCCTTTCTTTCAAATATGAAGTCGCTACTTGTCTTTTATGTCTTGGCCATGCAAAGAGAATTTAATTTCAAAGCTATCACAGTCACCAACTCATAGAAAAATGAGTCGCGTATGTCTACTGTATTTGCCTAATCTTTTTGTAACTACAAGGAAATATCCAACAAAATGGTTTCTACAGATTTCTATTCACATTAAAGGAACCAAGGGTGGGTAGCAATTGAACCAGAGCTTTTATTTATGGACGATAACTGCCATGGTTTTCAGCATCCCATTCTATATTGGGTTTGAAGGACCACTTAACTTTGCTCAGAGGTCTCTTTATCATGCCTGAGGTTGTTTTGCGACACGGCACTACCAACTCCAATTTCCTTCCGAAGGAAGCCCCACTAAGGAGCTTTACAGCTGAAAAAATACATCGTCCTTCGCCCGGTTTGATCCTGGGACCTCGCGAACCACATGTTACTCCTAGACCAGGGAGGACAACTAGAGTGAGTAGAGAAACTCACGTGAATGTGACATCAGAATTTTTGAACTTGGATTATTATGATTATTGTTACCAATTTATGTATAATGACCATAGGCAAATTTTTTTGCTGATAATTATTTCAAAACTACGCATTAATAATTTAGGTTAGTGGTGTTTTGTGTTGAAAATTATACTAAAAATTCGCATTAATTTCGCACAAATTCCCCGGTAAAATTAATACACATAGACATTATTCAAATAAAAATTTACAGGCAAGCACTGTTACTGCAACATTATTTTTCAAAATTTCTCCAAATTAAAACATTAATTTTATTATTACCATGACATGAATAACTATAGGTATAATGCATCAGACATCAGGACCATTACCCATCAAACATCATCACCAAATTGCAATATACAACAAATTTGTGGCACTTTCATTTTTCATACTAGTCCTGTCTGTTACAACCAAGTTATACGTATAAAAATCTCTCATTGTCAGCATTTGCTACTGGTAACTAAAGACATTGAAGGGACTTTTCACAGCAAAAGTGGTAACATTCACCTTTTGCTTTGTGTGCTAAGAGTGCTGTTACTATGGTCTAAATGTTCAACAATGCAACAAAGTTCTTTGTGCTTTAAGTTTATTGCGGTGGCTTTAATAACACGGAAATATGACCTTATGAGATGACCTTTTGTTGTAGCCTCACCGATTGCATTGTCGGGCAGCTTTCTTTGTCTCTGCCAATAATATTTATTTTGTAGTATTGTTACAAGTTTTTCTCTAAAGAAGCCGGGTTACTGAATTCGAAATAATTATACGTGAATTGTGTCATTGTTATTAAAACCAAAACTTAAAGCACCAGATACGGTGAGTCAATGACTAAAAATACTTATTCTTCTAAGCAACATTTTAAAAAAGTAGGTATTTCTCATTGATAGCTATAAACACTACTCTCAAAAATATTAAAAATTCACAAAAATTCGAAAAAGTAACCGCATACCTGTATCACTTGTAAACTACGTCAAATGCAGGCAAACCAATTTGCCATGTAATTGAAAAACTTTCTCATTTATCGTTAAAAACAAAAAGTCTTGCCTCTGATAATGGTTAGTACCTGGGCGATTGAGCTTTGCATGGCGTGAAATCTTTTATTTTTTTTGGGGGGGGGGGGGTGTGGAGATGATATTTATTTGGATAAAGCTAAACAGCAAAGTGTTAATTAAATAAAAATTGTTGTCACAATTGTTAAGAGCCACTTCCAAGATACAAGAGATTCTTTCGAGATTAAGAGTTACATATATAAAAATATCCATTTTGTATACATAAGTGATATGAAATGTTTGTAGAAGACTGAGTAGAGAAAGAGATGTGAATGTGTTATCTAAAACTGAATGTAATATGTATAATTTCCATGTCAAACATACAGAAAATTGTATGAAATTTTAAAACAGAGGATAAAAATGGTATTTTGTGTAAAACCACGTTTTTATGGAAGATTAAAGAAGAGCGAGTAGAGAAAGAGATCTCAATGTGTTACCTGAAATTGAGTAGAGAAAACAGTGTGACTGTAATACGCAGAATTTCTATTTCAGACATGCAAAAAATTGTATAATTTGTAGGAGAGGGAATAAAAACATGTTTTTAATATAAAATCGCATTTTTTTTTCAGGCAAGACACCAATGTAGATAAACTTAAGTAGAAAAACCATATCTCAAAACTAAATTTGATAAAAATCTATAAAACCGTTTCCGAGAGACACATAATTTATGCCAGAACTGCCCTGTATAAGAGCGCGCGCGCGCGCGCGCACATACACACACACACACACACACACACACACACACACACACACACAAGAATTGCTCGTTTAAATATATTAAATAAATGCAATTTCTCAATGTGAATGTGGAGTTGTGCATAAGGAAACTTTGGAGATTCTTTCTTGTTTAAATAATGGTATGGATACAAGTGGGCAAATGCACAAGCTGAAATACTGAAGTTTTGTGTATGTCGATCCAGTAAGGGGTTTTGGTTGTTGAAAATGACTGTACAGGAAATCTCTTCTGCCAAATTACTCCTCTCATTTATTCTCGCAAAGTTGAAAATCGTGAATTGCAGCGGATTACCGGTAGACAAAAAGGAGAGTGGAATGAGTGATGGAGATAGACCATCTCCGGGATGACATGGGATTATTTCATTTTTTTCTCTTCTCTTTAAAGAGAACTTTTGAGCTCAAATTATATAAAATGTTACGCTGGCTGGAATTCATTGTTTTGCACGTCAGTGAAAAATCGTGTACTATTATATGGCCGTATTTCGTCGTGCGTTTTTGGATCCAAAGTGTTTAGATGTTCTGAAAACTTCAGAGCCTGTATTAGGATGATCTAGATTAATGAGCTACTTAATGCTACGGAGGATAAAGGTTTGTTACAAGAACGCAATTTACATAGTGATAAGGGAGCTGCCCGGGGAAACTAGTTAGTGAAGAAATAAACGGATAGACTGTAATCATCACAGAGGTCTCAGTAAATCCAAAGTCTTACGCGTATACAGGATGGAAATGAAACAATCCACCAGACTTTAACAGCCAATTTCTCTTACTGTGAATAACAAGAAAGTCTAATACCAAAAAGCTGAAACATTTATAGTTTTCTAGATAAATACTTTTATCCAAGAATTATCAACGCCTGGGCGAATTATTGTTGATTAAAGGTCATTAATTTATGGCTATATTCACAGAAAACTAAATAAACAACTTTTTCCGTTGGCGTATTTCAATAAAATCAATGGCTTTTGTGTAAGTTACATTTTGAAAACTCCACTATTTTTACTCTTAATTCAACCAATTTTCTGGTGTCTCGCGCACCAGCGACAAAACATGAATTCGGTACCTGGCCAGCGTTTCTTAAATTGTTCTTGTAAAGCGTTGAGCTGCCGGTAAAAGCAGATTACTCAATCAACAAGTTGTGCTACGTTACCACACACTCTCACCTTTAAACGCGATTATCTAGTTAATGGTGCATTTAATTTAAATATGTATAGAAATGTTTTGTTAATCAACATCCACCAAGTCACCTCCTTCAGTCCGATGGACCATTTCACTTCCACCCTGTATTTAATGAAATTATGCTGTAGTATCGCTCGTGCAACACATATTATAACTATTATTTGTGCACCTATAATCTACAGCTAAATGCCAAAGCTAATTTAACCTCGAAAGAAAAACTAGCGGGGATTAGTTTTTAAAAACTAAAAATCTGATGTGTTGCACTCACATGACTTTCTATACTCTTTTACTAACCATTCTTATAAACTCTTATTCCTATATCTTCTTTGTGTTAGTTAAGATAAACATTTGTACAAATTATCTTATTGCTTATTTCCTTGCAGGTGCAAGGGGAATATTAGAATACAGTAGGCTTTGTACGATAATCAAATGGGTTAAAGTGAGGGCTGCTTCCATTGTTGTCTTTTATTGTTGATGGGCTGGCATTTACTGTAGCTGAGACTGTTGATGACGTATGATCTTGAATTTCTCTCCGGTCAGGTTTCTAGCGTGCTATGTATAATACTGGATGCCAAACTTTATTTACGCGCTTTGTTTCTTCCTTCCTATTGAAGTTATCTTTATCTTTAAAAATCTCGATGACTTCGCGACTTAAACGTATGTAATAATGAATAACATGTGCCAGCCCATCGACAATAGTCATAGACAATGGACGACGACGACGCTATCTGGCAGGCTGAGAACAGCCCGAGGTGTGTCATGCGTGTACCTGCCCTTTTAGGGCTTAACCACTTTATGACGGGATGTAGGGTTTTGCAGGGTGGCGGGTGAAAATTGAGGTAGTGGGTTGTAAGGAGGTAGCAAGAATATGCTCCTCAGCGGCTGCTTATTCAATGTGCAACTTCCGTTGGGCACTGCTGGTGTAAAGGTCCAAATATGAAGGTTCATTTAATTTTGAATTTTGAATCCAAGCTTATCTAGGAGGACTGTCGTGGTGTTCAGCTTTCGCTGTTGAAGGGATGTCTCCTTCGTTACCGGGGGTGTCCGCAAGCCATGCGGGGAACCCGGTGTCGCACACGCGTGCGTTCAGTGGGGTCATAGTCCCCAATAAACCTAACCAGGGCACTCCTATGTTAAGGAATCTGGTCGTATAATTTTGTTGCCCGGCGCCTAATTTCGTCCTCCACGTGCGGAAGAGACGAGGCTTCGTG
This sequence comes from Tenodera sinensis, assembly GCA_030765045.1. Classification (NCBI taxonomy): domain Eukaryota; kingdom Metazoa; phylum Arthropoda; class Insecta; order Mantodea; family Mantidae; genus Tenodera; species Tenodera sinensis. The sequence continues at coordinate 39,021,637 of CM060974.1, forward strand.
CAGTAGTCTCGAAGGGATTCTGCGGCATACAGAATAGATTATCCGAAGTCCTCTATTCTGTATACGCTGCAGACGCAGGAGATGGGAATCTGCGGCCATGCCCCAGATTTCACAGGCGTATAGGAGGAGTGGGATTATGAGAGCCCGAAAAAGGCGTAGCTTCAGGGGAATTGGCATCCCCGACTGCAGCATGGAGTACAGTGAGGCAGTTGCCCCGCCGGCCCGCGCTGACAAGTCGTTGATGTGCTCCCGAAAAGTAAGGCCTTTATCTAGCTTCACTCCCAGGTAGGAGATGGAGTTTACCCATTCAATCCTTCTTTGCAGTTAGGTGAATGTGGGGAGATTGGCGGGGAATCGGCGCTTAGTAAAAAGTATGGCGCTGCTTTTCTCGGGGTTAATGGACAATCGCCAACGCCTGCACCATAGACAATGGAAGCAGCCCCCACTTTAGCCCAGCCCACGCAGCAGCCGAACCAATAAACAAAGATCAGTCGTCGTGGAGACTAGCAGAGTGCTACGGTCACACCACTGAGGATGTTCGACGCAGCCTCTAACGAAACACCTGGAACTAGATTTTTCAGTAGACCACGGCCCACAAGCCCGGATAATCATTTTCTATTCAATGACACCGGCCGTGAAAGCTTACGCAATTTGACCAAATATTTATGTAGAAATCTTCTAATACAAAACCAACAACCATCTTCTTACCAGCACTACGAATTCGTCGTGCTTTTGCAGGCTTAGGCTCCATTCGAAATAGCCAATAATGCTATTGAATTTTATTTTCAGGATTATAACAATATACCCAATATCCGTCATCAGCAAGGATATTCTGAACCAATTAAAAGTATCGCATTGGTATTTTCCTCGAGTTTTTTGCAGCACTCAACACATTGCTGTTTTTGGTCGGGAGTCAGTTTATGTGAAATACATCGACAACAAAGTTTTTTGTATTCATGTAAAATGTTTTGGATTTTACTCATACTAATGTCCAATATCGTTCGAATAAATTCATAAGATGTCCGTTGATCTTCTTCAAGCATTACTCGAGCAGTGTCAATATTTTCATCAGTAACAGCAGTTGTTGGGCGTCCTTAACGAAATTTATTACTAAGGAACAAGTCATCTGATTTGAATTCGCTGTTCCAATTATAAATTGCTACCGTAGATGGGACTTCTTCGCCAAATGCATTTGTAAGCCGATCTTCATATTGTTTAGGCATTTAATGATAATTTATGCTCGTAAAAATATCATAGCCCGGAAATGTGAATTTCAATTCCTTTTTGTGTGAAAACAAAATCTATAAATGATGCCCATCAGCAAACAATAAGAGCAGATCGAACAAACCAAGTAAACCGCACGGCAATAAACTCTCAAAAAGTTGTAAAGTAGCTATTAAATATAAACAAAACAAACATGGAATTTTAGAAATGTACAATTTTGCGCATGCGTGGAACTGTACAATCGCAGTATGGCGTTGGTTTTGAAACACATTCTTCTTTCTTGACAAGTTCATTATAACGTTTTACAAAACAGGGCCCGGATTTTCATGAACCACAATGTTAGGAATATGCAAACACTTATAACGGAACAAGATTAAAAATATGACCGTCATGTGATCTGAAACTCTTTGGCGCATTTTAGTCATATTAAAAAATTTAATGCTGTTTAAATTAACATTATATTGAAAATATACTTAAAGATCTAGCATACTCAATAATAAACAAATAATATTAATTTTATTGACATATTATGAATTTAATTGCCACATAATGAAAAAAAATGTCACATTTTGAAGGACGAACGGAAAGAAGAATTACGATAGCAAATTACACACAGCTTACCTTCCAAATCCGTGGAAACATGCATTTCTATGAAAGAAAATTGTAACAAATATTACAGACAAGGATTAGGAGATTTGAAAAGTCGGTCTTTGTGACGACTGCAAGTACACATGCGAAATTTAAACAGAAATGTAAAAATACGAAAATTTCACTATAACACGAAAAATAAGAACATGACGAAATATGACTTTATATGACCCACGATAATTGCATAATTCGTGGTGGACGAAGAGGGGTCTGGGCAGGTTTTCTTCGGGTTCTCCGGTTTCCCCCGCCACTCATTCCACCAATTGCTCTATTATCACCCTTCCAATCATCCATTTCGTCTGCATTTCATATCATCTTCCTCACTATCATACCTGTGGTTGACTGACCACCTGCTTCCAGGTCTTCACTCTGTCCGGTCCAGAGGTCCCTCTGCTCCCCGACAGGTGTCTGACCCAAGGCTGACTTTTAAGTCCTAGGGTGTGTAAGTCCTACATAAGGGGAGAGTAATCAGGGAAAGAAAGAAGATAATTGTATAATTTTAATGATCACTGACAAAATCGTGCTTCGCCCATATTTTCCATGGAAAAAACCACAAAGAACTATGACATGTGAAATATCCGAGCTCTGCTTATAAAAGTCTGAAAGTCAAGTGAAAGATCGCTCTGTGGTAACTTGTAAGGCTAAAAATCGCAAGATTCCGGATTCGATTATCGTCGACCGTCTAATCTGACCTTCAATTTTTAAGGTTATCCCTGGCTGGTAGGGTATTTTCTCATCTACCACGGTATTATTTCCATCGTTTCTCGTTCATTCCGTTTCCTTATGATCTTTCCGGTGTGCTTCTGGGTTTCGTTGTGTGTGGTGGTGCTGGGCAGATGATACGGATGGTTACTCAAAGGAAAGGGTATTCTTCGTAAACACTAGAGGGCTGCTTGGTCCTGGTCTTAGCCCTTTCTAGACAACTCCAACAGTGGGAGGGGTCTTCCAGCCTGGAATTTATAAAGACATCCGCGCGTCATTGCGACTTGTGCCGTCCTGTCTTTCCTTCAACTCTTCCATTCCTCCCGAGGAGTAGTAGTCATAATGGATCTATGTAAGCCTAAGTGTGCGAGGTGTACCCCTACGTTGTATACCTCTATTCCGAATGTTAACTATATATAATTTCTTGTTGATTTGTTATACCAGCCTAAATACTTGCAGCTGTCTGCTATTGCGAAAATATTACATTTTTTAAATTAAACTCTAGTGTTTTCTTTTTAAGAAAAAGAAGCAAATGCATAAAACAATGTAACAATGTAACCCTGTCAGTTTCCAAGCGTTTCCATTACACCAATTATTTTCCTTGGGCCCTCCCCTTCCTTTACCCAAGCACATTTGACTGCAGTTCCTGGGATTCGAACTCACGTCGTTTGGGTTTGAATGGATGGCCTTAAAGTTTGCTTCGGATAAGGTGCCTCCGAATGAGATATGAAAACTGGTTTAGAAATCAGAGGAACAACCGAATTTGTAGGAAAATAGCTTGCCAATTAGAGGGTTAATGTGATAAAATACGAATATAATTGTATTTCATACCAAAAGTAAGCAAATAAGTTAGTCAAATATCATCGGTTTCATCTGTAGTCAATACCCCCAGATGTACACACAAGCGAAAACTTGAAAAGGCTAATCACTTCCAATCAAAAGGCTTTTTGTATGTCCTGAGCATGGAAAGAGAAATTTCAAAGTCATCACATAACGCACAGCTCTAAAACATTGCTTAAAGCCTACTGTACTTCCCGTTTCACATTCTAGCTACAAGGAAGTACGTAATTCAACCATTTCTACAGACCTTTATCTTGATCAAGAACGTGAAATAAATTGAATAACAAACATTTTAAGAATATTTTGTTCAAGTGTGAATGGAGGAACACACCTCAGCACGTGCATAATTTTTTTCTTTTAAATATATGTTGTTCTATAACTGCCAGAGGTGGTTGGTTTTGAAACAACTTTTTTTCCTGACCAGTTCATTATAACGAAAAAAGAACATGTATGTTATATTAATTAGCATATTATAAATGATGAATAGTGGTTTGTGAAATGAAAGAACAAAATTAAAACTAATAAAAGTGATTACGAATGTCGTATTTCAGAGCTAAAATTAATAACATTAATTAGGCAAATAGCTTCAGTTTTTTCTAAATTCAAAGCCTCCAACATGACCACAGAACCTAACAGGGCGTTAAAGGGCTGTCTGTACCTTTCAGTCAAAAGACATGCTGTATAAACTGGAAGCCTATCTTTAAACACAGAAATTCCTGTTTATCGAAACTCTTAAGTGAAAATTGCATGGTCCGAAGTTCTCTTGCCTTTTGTCTCCCTATAAAAAGATTATATTTGCGGAATGATTTATCGAACCGGCTGGCTCCATGGTAACGCGCAAGGCTCCCTTTTCAGTCCCTGGACCGTCCGCTTCGGTCTTGGGGCTTCCGCTGATTTTTCTAATCAGTAAGCGAAATTTGGAGTGGTTCCTCATTTCCCTTGAATTCCGTTTACAGGTGTATTTTTTAACTCAACACAGTATGGTTATCAATTAAGCCCTTCTCTACGACGTACAAAGAATCTCATAGAAAATCTTTGGAGGATTTTGTATCATTTTCTGGGGGAAAGAGGGGATGACGCCTTTGCTTTCTTTCTCGTTCTTTCTTTCCCATTTTTTACTTTTTCTACTACGTATAGTAAATAGAGGAAATATTCTATTCCACCCAAACATTCGACTTGAAGAATTCACCAGAAATGTTTTGAGGTCCCCTGAATCCAAAAAAGTATTTTTTGAAAACACACCCGTGTCTGTGTGTCTGTCAGTTTGCGGACAGCACAACGAAAAGTCGGTTTAAAACAACGAGGATTTTGAAGAAAATTTCTCTTCCTTAAGCTACCCTTTACATGGAAAATGTTTCGAAAATTTAGATTTTCTCAAAAATAGCTCTAACATTTTGACCAAAATATCAAATATTTAAAAACTGTTAATCACAAATGTAGTGCATATTTTGAATTTTCTGTGAATAACCTCTGATATCCTCCATTGTAAATAACTTTAGCATACAAAGAGGTAAGTATTTTGGGCCCAAAAAAAGGGGAAGAGACTAAGTCGGAGCCTCTAAAAGTCCGGCGTAAGAGGTTGTGCGCGTTATTTAAAGCTTATGGTGGTTAAAATGCATGAATGGGCATTAAGGTAAGATTGGAGAACTCTACATCTTACAGAAGAAACAGTCATTTATTTAAAGCTGAGGGTGGGAGGTATTGAACCGGTATACAAATATTCTCCTTTATTAATAGAACCATTGAGAAATGTAACGCACTGCTTTGTAGCAGCCTTTCAGGGAAGAAATTTAGGAACAATTTAAATGGAGAAAATGTTGGACAACTTATTATAATGGTACAATTGACATCCAGATTTATAGGTTATGCTGAAAGGAAATTTAATTAACAAGTGTAGATTAGTAATGATTTCAAAGATCAGTTGTATTACAAAAGCATAAGCCCGTAGGTATAATAATTTGATTCCTTTTTACTTTTTCTAATATGTATACTGAGTAGGGGAAGTATTGTATTTCACCCAAAAATTCGGTGTCGAGATTTCATTGGAAATATAAAAAAACACTTTTAGAAAACGGTCCATGTGAACAGCATAACTCAAAAACGAAAAGTTGTTAAAAACCAAGGTTGGTTCAAAATCCTTCAAGAATGCAACATGAAGATTTTGAAGAAAATTCCTCCACCCTAGACTGCCATTAACATGGAAAATTTTGATTTTCTCGAAAATGGCTCTAGTGATTTTGACTAATATACCTTGTGTTGGAGACATTTTTATGGCAAATGAAATGTATATTTTGAATTTTCTGATTATAGCCTAAGTAGTCCTATTTACTTTGGAATACTTTTGAATAACTGGTTTAACGTAAAAGACAGACCAAATCTTACTATACAAAAATGTAGGCACTGCATTTATGCCCAAATAAATTTTTTGTAGAAACATTTTGGAAATATCCCTTGTTATTTGTGGCAGTTTCAGAAAACTTAAAACTTTGGTGAAATGGAACATCGTTGTTCATTTTTTATATGTTAAGCATGCAAAGAGAACGGGATCTCAAAGCTTTAAAAGATTGGACTATCGCACAAAGCCTACTGTATTCTAATGTTCCCGTTGCACCTACAAGGAAATAAGCAATAAGATAATTTGTACAAATGTTTATCTTAACTAACACGAAGAAGATATAGGAATAAGAGTTTGTAAGAATGGTTAGTACAAGAGTAGAGAAAGCCATGAGAGTGCAACACATCAGATTTTTGAGTTATGCTGTTTACACACACACACACACACACACACACACACACACACACACACACACACACACACACACACACACACACATGAACCTTTTGCTACAAATACTTTTTTCGATGAAGGGGACCTTAAAACTTACATTTCTTTTAAAATCTTGGTATCGAATTTTTGGGTGGAATGGATTATCATCTCTGCCTACTATACACAGGACGGAAGGGAGGTTATTACATTAATTTAAACCAGTGATAGATATCGGTATTTGGAACTCATTTTGTATCTTACGTTTCTGTTTCTGACCATTTCCTAAGGAGATATTTTAGTTTTGTCGAAAACAGGCTGGCAACATTGCAGATTGTGTAGGTGTCACTTTCACTACCTCAGTACATAAACAAACACCGCAGCGTGGTGTCTCGTGAACGTAAACAAGTACCATGCAGGGTCCTCCCATGTTTACTGTGCGAGAGTAGGCCAATCACAATCGTTAGCTCCCCAAACATTACACGACCCTGCGAGGGACCGACCTGTTTACATCCAAAAACCGGTTTAGTTCCCTGTTGAACCTCAACGCAACGTTGTCGAGTTACTTCCCACCTGAAAAAGCTGCTCGGAATATTCCTTCAATTCTTTTAAGTGATTAATTATTTCGAAACCCTGTGTGATGTCCCATAATTATTACCGAAGCTACATATGTCAGAAATAAGCTACTCTACGCATCTTACAAGTAACAAACTTTTCTTCGTACATTCCTGTGGCATTACGCATCTAATCTGGAACAAAAGCCATTTATTTTTTCGAGATTGGCTAAACAAAGAACAAAATGCCATTCAACTTTTTTGTTTGTAATGGTTCCATGAAGCATATATTAGAAGGAATGTAACGACTTCCCTTTCACCCTGTATATGATACAGAATTTAAAAATCATTTAAAGAAGCAGATAAGGCTTAAGTGATAAAATGCAACTATAAAATGTTACAACATTCCATTTCAGCTATAATACAGAATTTAATGTTTCACCATGACATCGCGAATGGGAAGTGGACGAAGGACACCGTGATATAACGATGTGAACTTAATTTCGGAATAAATTGGAAAAGCCTTCTCTTTATAAGCATTAAAATTAAGCTACTGAATGGTACGAAAGGGGTGGGTCATAAAGGGTTGCCAGGCTGTCAGTCAATCAGCACGATGAGAGCAGAAAGGTTTCTGTTGTGACATATCACCCCTTTATATAATCTCTTCTTTATGTTCTTTATGTTATTATCATCGAAAAATCTGCCTCTCCAACTTTTCATCTGAATTACGATTTGCGATCTCACCCTTGTAAAAACTTTTGCAGAAGCAAAGTGTGTTACTGATTTTCTTTCCCTAATTTTATCTGACAGGGGCCTATTTCATAGGTCAAATTATTTTGTCACACTCCGGGAGGGAGGGAGGGTATGGGTGTACCCGATGGACGTGCCGAAACCCAGGCAAGGGGCACCAACTAACGTGGGGTCCCTAACGTGTGCTACAGATTCTACATCTTGGTGCTAGGTTTGTTCGTGCAGCTGCCACCCTTACGGGCTTCAACACAGAGCTCTCTGCAGGGACAACTAAAAAAACGTCCCCTAACCTGTGCAACTACAGACTAGGGGCTCCCCATTTTTATATGGCTCGCTTTCTAATAATTTCGGCCGAGTGCTAAAATACATAATTTACAAATATTAATTTTCACGCATATTAAGAATAAAGGGAGATCAGTAACATCATGCAATCTTCTTATATCAACAATAAACTTAAATAATAAAAAATGAAACAAAACAAAAAGGTACACTATCTTTTTTACCTTAAAATACTCAAATAAGGGAGCCAGTTAAAATTCATACTTGTGCAACGTCTACAAATCTATGTGTTGCACTCACATGACTTTCTCTACTCTTGTGCTAACCATTCTTACAAACTCTTATTCCTATATCTTCTTCGTGTTAGTTGCGATAAACATTTGCAGAAATTATCTTATTGCCCGTTTTCTTGCACGTGTAACGGGAATATAGGAATAAAGTACCCTTTGAGTGATAGTCACATATTTTAAAGCTTTCAAATTCCCTTCTCTTTGTAAGATTAACAAATAAAAATTGAATAATAACGATGTTCCATTTGACAGAAGTATGTTCTCCAAAGCTCACACACATAACAATACATATCTCCAAAATGGTTCATTATAAACAAAAATTATTCAGATGTAATAATTGTGTACTTTAGCAACATCTACATTTTTGCTCTAGTAAGATTTGGTCTATCTCTTACGGTTTACCAGTTATGCAAAAGTCACCCAGAGTAAACAGGATTACAGGGACTATAGCCAGAAAATTCAAAATGTACATTTGAATTGTCATAAAAATATCTTAAACATATGACAGTTTAATCAAAATAGTTAATCAAAATTTTCGAAAAATGATTGATGTAAAGGATAGTTTAGGGTGGAGCAATTTTGTTTAAAATCTTCGTGTACTTGTTTAGTATCGACTGGACTAAATCGTATATTTACACCATATTGAATTGCAATAAAAATTGAAAAAATGGTTGAAATTGTTGAAATTGTGTTTAATATGTTCCTTATGTGCTTTAGTATTATAGTGTCTTTCAAAATAGTAGATGCTTCTTAGTTCGTAATAATCTGAAATTACACAAGGCACATATAACAACATCTCTTTCTGGATGAAATATATTGTGTCCGAATTATTCAACTAAATAATTTATTATTGCACTTCTTAAGCTAGTTGTTTTAGACATTGCAGTATGAATCGCTTGACACACTTCACGGCTAAACACACACGGAATGGTGGAGTTCCTATGCACGGAACTGTACAACGACAGGAGGGGGTGAGACGTACGTCACACTCTATGCCGTCCGCATACTTAACTGCAATCACCATATTAGGGCCCGCGCTCCCGCGGTGTAGTAATGACTTCATGCAGTGATATGCTTCTCATATTTCTATGGCGGGGTCGCAGTTCCTTACCTTTTTACTGCTTATTGTGTTGGTTCTAATTCAGTCGTGCTTGCATGAAACTTTTCTGCAGGCGCTGGTGATGGAAACGCTACAATTAGCTTATATGTAATGAATACACTTATTTCTTGTATACCATTAAAGTTTTTATCATCTTTATGTCGATTTGTAAGAATTTATGACGCCTTGAAATTGAGATGCATTACATAAATTACAATTTCCTTTTTACTTTCTCTACTACGTACAGCAGAGGAAGTATTGTATTCAAGCAAAAAATTCGATGTCGAAACTTCGCCGGAAATATATGTTTTGAGGCCCCCTGAATTAAAAAAGAGCAGTTTTAGTAAAAGGTCCGTGTGTGTGTGTGTGTGTGTGTGTGTGTGTGTGTGTGTGTGTGTGTGTGTGTGTCTCAGTCTCTGGACAGCATAACTAAAAAACCGAAAAGCCGGTTAAAAACCAAAGTTGGTATTTAAGTTTAATCTCTTTCAAGGATGCAACACGAAGACTTTGAAGAAAATAGTCCGAACCTAAACTACCCCTTACATACACATTTTTTTTTGAAAATTTTAATTTTCTCGAAAATGGCTCTAACGATTTTGATTAAAATGCCACATGTTTCAGATTTTTTATGACAAATAAAATGTATATCTTGAATTTTCTGGCTATAGCCTCTGTAGTCTTATTTACTCTAGATGACTTTTGCATAACTGGTAAACCCTAAGAGGTAGACCAAAAATGTAGATCTTGCTAAAATATACAATTTATGTCTAAAATAATTTTTTTTAGAGTGAGGCATTTCGGAGATATTCCTCGTTATCTGTGTAGGTTTTGGAGAACTTCTACTTCTGTCATATGAATCATCGTTATTCATTTTTTATGTTAACCATGCAAGAACGGAATCTGTAAACTTTAAAAGATTTGACTATCGCTCTAAGACTGCTGTATTCCCCGTATTCCCCTTGCAAGGAAATAAGCAATAGGATAATTTCTGCAAATGTTTATATCAACTAACACGAAGAAGATATAGGAATAACAGTGTGAAGAATGGTTAGTACAAGAGTAGAGAAAGTCATGTGAGAGTAGCACATCAGATTTTTCTTCTAACTTTCAGATACATTACATTTCTTTTTCACTTTTAGGAAACGTTGCTATTTATTTCAGCAAAATATAAGACGATCAGCTTCCGAAGCCTCTATGTTTCTCATTTTGTTATGAAGGCTTAGAAAGAATCCTCACTCTAAAATTAAATATGAAACTGAAGTGTTAGTTTGCGAGCTTTCAGATATCATTTCTTAGTATTTTATTTGTTGTGCTTCTGTTTCTTCTATATTTCTTTTCGTAAAACAAAAACACATTGACAAAAGCAGTGCAACTGTTTTCGATACTGCAGCACTGTGATGCCGAAGTTGGTTCAAGTTTATCTCTGCGTCATTTGTTTCACCTCATCGCTAAGTGACATACAAAAATCTGGAATAGTGAGAGAAAGCACTGACCTCAGGTTAATATCCTACAACCACTGGCACTTCAGCTGGAATGACCATGACTCTAGCAGTTAATTCACTTTGCTAGCAAGCGTTGCAAACCAGATTAGTGTCACAACCCCGCGAATCTCCTGCAACGTGATTTACATTGTCCATTACCAAAAATAACGTAGCGAAATTACATGATGTGTTTATGTGATTGTTTATCATAGGGACGGCGTGCAACGTACTGTATCATTCCACTGATAAATGTAAAGAGATACGGATCTTCATTGTTTGTGTTGATATATGACGAGCAGGGAGCTGGAATAAAAATAACTTCCCATCGTGCTACCCTTGGGAAGTGTCTCATAAAGCTTGAGCAATAGGAATCCCTTGGTATTCATAATACCGGCCAGAGTAGCATAAACAAGGCGAGATTAAGGGTTTTATTTTAAAAGCACCGCCGTTTCTATTACTTAAGGCGATAACTTAACTCTAATGCCGGTTGTTTTCTTGCTTTGATCACTATACAAGCTGTTACGAATATAAGTGCAGATATTTTTATATTAAAATGTGTGCTCTTCGGTGTCTTAGCTGTTTCTCCTCTTCGTCTAAAAGTTTTTCCTCAAACCAAAAACAAAGTTATTTTTTTGCTTGGCCATAACTGTGCCGCGAAGTTTGTGACCTACTGGTTTAGGTATAGTGAGGTCATTGGCCTTACATAAAACATTGCAACTAAGTTCCGGTACACCATTTGTTATCACGAGACTGGTATGACTTCTGTTTTTTTAATTTATTTATTTTAGGTCGCATCAACATCTTAGGTCATGAGCTACCGTGTTGATAAAAACAATATTACAGTTTCTTATTGACAGAATCACAATTACAATGGTAATTCAGTGGCATGTATAATTTTGATAGTGTTAAAAATAGCTGTAGAGTCGTTCAGTGCTTCCTGTTGTATTTTTGCCTCTTGGCGTCTAGATGTTTGCATTCAAATACATGTTTTGTTGTAAAAGTTATTTTGCAGTGGTTACATATAACAGCTTGACCTTTGGTTATGAGGTGCTGGGGTGTAAATTTCGAATGACTGATTCTTAACCGTGTATTAATTATCTGGTCCTTTCTGATCTTCAGGTGGATTTGGTTATTGTTGAAAATTGACACCCTGATTTTGGAAAGCGTATTGGGGAAGTTTTTTCACCATTCAGTGTTCCACAAATGCTTGTTTAAACTGCTGAGATGTGTTTCAAGATCCATATGAGAGACTGATTTTTCCTGGTGACCAGTGAGAATTGTTGCTTCTTTGGCTGCTTTATCGGCTTGTTCATTATCAGCAATTCCAATATGTGATGGTATCCACATAATAAGTAGTTTGTTGACATGAATTTCATTATACAGCTGATTAATTTCTTCAACTATTGGTGCTTTGTATGGCTTAGGATGCTTTCAATTACACCTAATTGCCTTAACTCCTTTACATCCTGTCTCCAATAGAAGCTTACAGATGGTGCTATTCTTGTCAGACTTGGTAGAAACCTCCTGGTCCAAGACAACCAACCTTGACTCCAAGTCAGGCCTACCAAACTGAACCCCAAGTGCTCGACACAATATGCTGTGGATCCAAATATTGTGTAATATTCTTAAAAACTTCGATGATTTGAGGAACACAAAATATATTATGAAGTGTTACTAAAGAACCAAGCTTTAACTATTAAGTTCTGATTTTGGAGTGTTTCTATTTTCTTGATATTTACAGTTGTTGCAGAGCCCCATATGCCAATGTCCACATAGTTTTGTTATGGAATAATACATAAGTATTGAAGAGGGAGGCGAGACTATTAGTGAATTATATTTATTAGTTTTTGGACTAAATGCGTAAATTATATCTATGGTCAGATCTAGATATCTTACTGTTTGACACTGTATTATTTCTGTTCCAGATAAAAAAATATTGGTTAACGTGCCTTTTGTGTTTAAAACTATACCTTACATTTTTATTTTAACTCTCAAAAACTTCAGAGTAATTATAGATCAGATTAACAAATTATTTTATCTTATTTAGAGAAGGTTCTAAAATTTCGATGCTCAAAAACTATTTACAGGCAATGATCACCCTCGCACATATGGTATTGCAATGCTGAAATGGGACACCAATTTTGGCCACATTCAGTATATTTCCCTGACTCAACCCCATCAGATTACGTCTTGCGTGAAAGCAGAGAGACTATGGATTGTAGGAAATTTCTGTAGTAAGTTGAGACTGTGATGAAAATAAAATAACAGCTGCAAAAATCTCTAATATCAACTTGTACTTCCTTCCGAGAACTTTTTCAAATGATCCTGATGCCAGTTTAACATCTATTTTCCATACATTTTCCTCACAGAGACCCCTTTAATTTGCATATACGAAAAATTATATTTTCCATATATTTATTTTCATTTATTTGAATTGAAAATATGATATTCCACTTCTTTCTAAAGCACCTATTGTCATATTTCAGAAGATAGTGGATATTTTATCATCGAGAGATGGAAAAGGGGGTAATGATAAATGCACACACACACATTCATCTATGCCTGCGCATGGAGGTAAATATAAAATTAACATTTGAAATTTCCACCAATTAGAAAACTCGTCCTCCCTCATTCACACATACATACACACACACCCACTCACCCAAACTCGCCCACATACAGGGGCAGAGAGGGAGGGAAAAGATAGAGAGCTATCCAAATATGAAAAGCCGGTTAGTGGAATATACTTGACCCAACAGTCTGTAAAAGAGAGGAATTGAAGAGGCACACAAAATATTCCGGTCATATTCAGAGCACACAACAGGGTTTATATCTCATTTGTATGAGCATACTTCAGTTTAATTTTGCATAGGAAATATCAAATGCAATTCTGGAATTTCCTATGTAGTTTTCGCAGTTATAATGGAAAATTTATCTCTCGCAGTAAATTTCCTGGAGTTGTAAAGAAAAGATCGTTGTTATACTGACGTGCATAGAGGGTTGTCCGTAACAGAATGCTGATAATTATGTTGGCACTGATAAACGTAGCGTGACCTCCTCTGTTCCTCTAGCTATTGGGTTGGTAGGGTATTTTACATCCACCAAAATATTGCCGAAGAGTAACATTACAGGCCACATATTCTTAACAGCGGAGTGCCATAAAGCAAATGTTTTGTTAAATTTTGGCGCAAAAATAAAATACGAAATTACAAAAATGTTGAAACTAAACCGATAGTAAGGAAACTTCTAATTTTTGTATTATGTAATTACAGTAAGAAGACGAGGAAGGTACTGTATTCTGCCTAAAAATTCAATGTCAAGACCTCCTGAACCCAAAAACAGCATTTTTAATGAACGGTCTTTCTCTCACTGGGTTCTTTATAGGATTTCGACCAAACTTGGCACAGATAACCTTTGACAGAAGCCTACAATGTTTTAATTTCACCCGATTTCATACAATTAATAACTTAATTTTGTGTTATTACTACTAAAGCTCGCAAGACCATCTGTTTCTATCTCAAGGATAATCGTAGTAGCTCGAACATTATCAACAAAACATCATTTACAAAATAACAAAGGAACAGCGAGTCACATAATATGCGTTTATGTCCTAACATCCATTAGGTAGTAATTACACAGTCAAAATAATGTGTGTATTCTTTGTATTTGTCTTTGTAGTATACCTACTGAGAGTTTTAGTTAACTCTTTAAGCTTTTTGTGTAATTTTTTAAAACGACTCCAGAGAAAGGCAAGGCTATTGAAGGCAGCGACGTGTATTTCGGCTGGCTTTTACTATAGGAATTTTCACGTCATGAAGGCACAACGGGCTCTTATGGACCATGCTATTCTTATGGAAGATTCACGTGCGCTGTTGCCAAATGTGCGTGTTTTCAAATGCGACTAAGATAAAGTATGAACATGCATTTCGGTGTAAAATGTGTCGAAGAATACTATGGTATGCACGATAAACCTTTTATATAATTGTATAGTTTTTAAAATGATAAAATCTAAAATTTTGTTGAAAGCAGATTTTTTAACATCTTTCTCGCTCCGAAATTCAAAACATGGTTTCAAATCGAAATAATTACAATAAAAAAAATCTGGATTACTCGCTTGCTTTTATAGGCCACGTTGGTATTTATATTATATCAATATGTCTAAACATATTTTTCTAAAAAAATAAAGTTTAAAACAAAGTGTTAAGATTCTTCATTTATACAGTGGAAAATGTAGTCGCTGACTAATTCTCGGTCTGTAAGTCCACGTAAAAACTTCCAGCGACAAAGTTGTCAAGTAAATAACGAAATTATTTTTATATACATATAGAACGTCTCCAGTACCGAAGTATTCATTAATCACCATTTGAAGCAAATGTTTGCGGCGCACAAAACACCCCATGGACGAAAGCCGGTCCTCGTGTCTTGGAGATGATGAAAACCAGATGTGGTATGACAGTTGAAGGGCCGATAAGCCATTGTACTTCAGCGCAGGTTTTCAATAGGTTTTGGGAATGCGAGGCGTGAGCGAGTTTTACAAGCTCTCTGGTAATTATGTGCATTGCAGTTAAGTGATCAGTGCGGAATGGATCGCAGAAAAAAGGCGAAATTGTTCAGTGGTGACCGAAAAACAATTCTTAGAGTGTATGATTATTGAAAGAAAAACAACCCCGGATACAGTGACTCGTTTATTATTAGTGAGCTTCATAAGGCGACTGGTGTAAGTAGGCCTACATTTTTTACATTAAGAAAAGAATGTAAAGAGGGTCCCATCACTACACCGCGGCATACAGGCAAAACCAGCAGGAAGATAAAATATAATTTTGAACGCAAATATGGCACAAATTTCCTGAATTTCTATTTCAAAGTACTCCCCCTACAATTCTGACCGTATTGAAAAAAGTCAATGAGGATGAGGACTTGCCAAATTTTAAATATTCAACCTTTTATAGCTTAGGGAGGAAATGAGATTTCATTTTGAAAAGAGAAGAAATAAATCGTTTATGATCGAGACAAATCATATAGTGTGCCGACATTCCTGTTTACGGAAAATAAAACAATTTAGCAAAGAGGTAAGGAAAATCGTGTACCTTGATGAAAGTTGGGTAAATGTAGGGCACACTGTATCAAAAGTTTGGAAGGATAAGACTACAAAAACTCCTAATGAAACGCTTTTGGCCGGGTTATCCACTGGTCTTAAATCACCAACTGCTCGCGGACCACGATTTGTAATATTGCATGCCGATGGTACGATTTGTACAGAGTGCAAAACCTGTTTTCTTGACGAAAAAAGGTTCTGCTGATTATCGTGATGAAATGGATAGCGATAAATTTGAACAGTGGTTCAGGAATCAACTAGCAAAACACCGGTAATCGCGGCGGTGCAACATACATGGCAACGCCGCGCCGATTCTCCCTAAGAGCCATTGTGCCTTCATAAAGTGAAAACTCCTTTAGACTATAACTTTTTACCCAAAAATTGGATATCAGTATTTATTTCACCGTAAATTCATTTTTGAGATCAAGGATGTGAAAAAAAAAGCATTTTAGTAAAAAGCTCCTTGTGTGGGTGTCCGTGGGTTTGCGTCTGTGAGCAGCTTAACTCAAAAAACGAAAAGTTGGTTATATGTCAAGGTTGAGTTTAGTATCTTTCATAAATGTTACACGAAGATTTTCAAGCAAATGCCTCATTGGGGATTGCTTTTCATGGTCACAATGAGAATGAAGGATTTTAGAACATATGCAACCATACTCACTGTTTAAATAAACTAGCAATATATGAAGAGGCTAAAGTCATAAGCCACATGATCCAAAAGCCTAAATGTTGGTTAACAACCGAAAACTCAATTTTCACATGCGGGAAGCTATTATTATGAAACATATACCAAAATATTACAAATTACCTTTCAAATTGTGTTTACTTGTGAAATAATGAAGGTTATTGGGCTTTAAATAATGGATCATGTGAGTTTTAACTAATCTCCGGAACATGAGAGTTATGAAAAGTACCCATTTGGAACATGTGAGTTTTGATGGTAAACATATAAGAAAAACACTTAAATATCACCAACAAAAGGAGCTTGCTGATCACTGAAATAAATTAAATGATCATTAAAATGAGTTACACAACTGTTTAGGAATGTTAAAAGTTATTGTATCTTTGCAACTTGATAGATACCAACTTCGGCTGGCAACCTTGCTAATTTGGCTTGGTTTGTTTTCCACAGTTTTGGAGCTGTAGCGAAGGGTGAACAGAGCTTAGGGAACAACCGATCGCTGATTGGTCGAAAATGTGATGGAACAAAACTCACAAGGTCATCAGACTTTTGGTATAAACCGGGAAATTTGTCGCCTATTTAAACATTTATCAAGTGAAAATGAAACCAAATTTCTCCGGAATCATATTCTACGCAGCAAACTGAATTGTTGCACAGTGCTACCTCCATTTTGTATTTTTTGGATCACGTGCGTTATGATTCTAACCTACTCATATGGTACCTCTCTGAAGGAGTACTTGGAAAAATCGACTGTTTTTCGTGCAACTTCACGTGATATTCAGAATGACTTAATTTCAAGTGACTGTCGTTATGACATATGGAATTAGGAAACAAATTTCTGATGCCTTTTTTGCTTAACATTAGACATATTAACAGTGAAGAACAACTCTGTACCCTTTGTTACATAAATGTTGACAGAAATGTTGAGAAGAGGTTTATTTGATTTACAAATTAAAGTTCTGGTAGAAAAGTAGATTCTCTCTGGTACCATACTCTCAGTTTTATCGAATATTTCTTTCAGACAATGGTAAAAGATGGAAACTCTGGGTAGTTCTGTTTAAAGTTGGGTCATATTATAACGAATTTTACAATATTAATTGGGTGACATACCCGAGTCTGATTGTGAGGCTACGCCACTGGAAGGACGTGGATTAAATACTGAAGAAACTTGAACCTGGCTATACCAATTTAAAGGAAAACCAGCCACGATGTCTGGAATTCAGAGTCTTGATGGCACCACTGCAATATTCCCATAAGACCCACAGTAATCAATCTGGCCGAAAGAACTGCTAAGATATACGTTTTCAAAGTTTCCGGGGTGAAAACATTACGCCTTTACCAGAAGGTTGTGTACACAGGTTGTTCATCTCGCCTGTTGAATCCTGCGCGATAAGGTCTCACTAAAAAGCTCTCAGAAGTACTTTGAAAAGACAGGAAGGGGGCTCACAGTTAGCGATAACATCGCCCTCTTTATTACTTTGATAGCCTCACGTCTTTGTAACTTGTTTATCAGAAAGGCAGCCACTATCTTCCGCATCTCAATTCAATTTTCCATTCATTCCGCGCCAGGTACTCTGTCTTTGTAGCCATGCGACTACATTTTTATTATCACTCTTTCTGCTTTCGTCACACTTCTCCACACACTTTTTACCTTAGGTGAGATAAGCATTTCAAATCTGAAACTGCGTGTTAACCTCTTAAGTTCGCAACGAAGTGCTCAACAACTTAAATGTCTGAAGAATTACCTTGGGATTATAGATCCTAAAACTGAACAATTTTTACTTTCTCTACTGGTAAGTAGGGGAAGTATTGTATTCCACCCAAAAATTAGATGTCGAATTCCACCGTAAATATATGTTTTGAGGCCCTCTCAATACAAAAAAGACATTTTTAGAAAAACGTCCGTGTATGTGTGTATGTGTATGTGTGTGTGTGTGTGTGTGTGTGTGTGTGTGTGTGTGTGTGTGTGCGTGCGTGGGCGTGTGTCAGACTGTGGACAGCATATCTCAAAAACGAAAAGTCGGTTAAAAATCAAAGTTGATATTTAAGTTTAATGTCTTTCAAGGATGCGAAATATAGAATTTGAAGAAAATTGCTCCATACTAAACTACCCTTCACTTGAAACATTTTTCGAAAATTTTGATTTTCTTGAAAATGGCTGTAACGATTTTGATTAAAGTGTCATATGTTTGAGATATTTGTATAACAAATGAAATGTATATTTTGAATTTTCTGGCTATAGCCTATGTAGGCTTGTTTACTCTGGATGAATTTTGAATAACTCGTAAACCTTAAGAGATAGTCAAAATCTTAGTATACAAAATATGTAGGTCTCGCTAAAACACACAATTTATGTCCAAATAAATTTTTTTGTAGAGTGAACCATTTCGGATATTCCTCGTCATTTGTATCAGTTATATGTTAAGCGTGCAAAAAGAACGTGATGTAAAAACTTTAAAAGATTTGACTATCGCACAAAGTTTACTGTATTCTAATATTCCCCTTCTACCTACAAGGAAATAGAAAAGAAGATAATTTGTACAAATGTTTATCTCAACGAACACGAAGAAGATATACTAATAAGGATTTGTAAGACTTGTTAGTAGAAGAGTAGAGAAAGTCATGTGAGTGTAACACATCAGATTTTTTTTTTTTTTTTTTTTTAGTCAGGGAGTCTAAAAACATTTTTCCAGTAAAATCTCGTTATCGAATTTTTGGGTGGAATACAATACTTCGTCTACTTACTTTAAGAGTAGAGAAAGTAAATACAACTATTGTATCCGGAAACAAAATTGTGCCCGCTATTGGATAGGTACGTATGAATAAGCGTTACTTTGTTTTTCCTGCAGTAGTATCTGAAGCGGCAGAAGTTGTGTATGGAAGTTGCTCAGGAAACCGATATGATCCTGGATCTTGTGACTTGCGGCAGTAATTACAGTCAGGTCGCTAGGCAACCAAGGAGATGCGGTCGGTGCTTAAATTAGGACGATATTACACTGTGAGCTGGCGTCACTCCTCGAAATGAGGGAGCTTGGGACTCCTAACTCAGCTTTCTTAAGGCAATGCACACTTCCTTTGGAAACGCGTCGATAATCTCTGTCGAAAACACTAATAATGATTTATTGCTAAACTTTAGCGAAGTGTCTGTATACTATTTGTTTAAGCTAACATGTGGCTTAGGGATATTATCATGTGTTGGGCCTACGAACATGGCAATTTAGCTACAAAATGTATTACAATTTTACAGATCTTATACTAGAGTGATGCTGAAGACAAAATAACAAACGTGGGTTTGTTCTAAAAGTTTTGGAATATTAGTTTTTCAAAGCACAGTAAAACCTTGTTTATCCGGACTGACAGGGACCAAAGGCAATCTGGATAATCGAAAATCCCATAATCTGGGTTACATGGGTAACAAGAAAAACCCAATTCTATATCTTGTAACAATATTATGTACAGTATATGTTATGTATTGTTTACAAGACATTAAAAAATATAAAATACTTAATCACATAAAATCACACTTTTAACAAAAAATCTGATGCGTTGCACTCACATGACTTTCTCTACTCTTGTACTAACCATTCTTACAAACTCTTATTGCTATATATTCTTCGTGTTAGTTGAGATAAACATTTGTACAAATTATCTTATTGCTTATTTCCTTGTGGATGCAAGGGGAACATTAGAATACAGTAGGCTTTGTACGATAGTCAAATCTTTTAAAGCTTTGAGATTCTGTTCTCTTTGCACACTTAAGATATAAAAAAATGAAGCAAAAACGACTATAGGGGCTATAGCCAGAAAATTCAAGATTGTCATAAAAATATCTCAAACATATGACATTTTAATCAAAATCATTAGAGCTATTTTCAAGAAAATAAAAATTTTCGAATACTTTTCCATATAAAGGGTAGTTTAAAGTGCAGCTATTTTCTTCAAAATCTTGGTGTCACATCCTTGAAAGACATGAAACTTAAATACCAACTTTGGTTGTTAACCGACTTTACGTTTTTGAGTTATGCTGTCCAAAGACTCACAGACACATATACACACACACAGACACACACACACGCACACACACATATACACACACACACAAGGACCGTTTTTCTAAAAATGCTGTTTTGGATTCAGGGGGTCTCAAAACATATATTTCCGGTGAAATGTCGACATCGAATTTCTCGGTGGAATACAATACTTCCCCTACTTTCTAGTAGAGAAAGTAAAAAAAGCGGGTAAAGAAAACCATGAGAATGTAATACATTGCACTTATATTTGAAACATATAGAAAGTTGTGTTAATGTATGTTTAAGGATGAGTAGAGGATATTGGAATGTGTTACGTACAGGAAAATCGAGTAGAGAAAATTATGTGAATGTAGTGCACTGCACCCAGATTTCTCCATGAAAACATAAACATAGGTGAAGAATTTTGAGTGATTAGTTAAGCGGTTTTGGAGATTAGAGTTACATACATATACACATCCATTTTTACTGTCTCCAGTATTTATAGTAGCGGGTATTTCACCCAAAAATTCGATGTCGAGATTTCGCAGAAAATATGTTTTGAGACCCCCCCTGAATCCAGACAAAATTTCTAGAAAAAGGTCCGTGGGCTTCTATGTGAACATAATAACTCAAAAAACGAAAAAGTCGGTCAAAAACCAAAGTTGATATTTAAGTTTAATATCTTTTAAAATGCGACACGAAGATTTTCATGAAAATTCCTCCACCCTGAACTACCCTTAACATAGAAGATTTTTTGAAAATTTTGATCCTCTCAAAAATGGCTCTAATGATTTTAATTAAAATTCTATATGCTTGAGATATTTTTATGGCAAACGAAATCTATATTTTGAATTTTCGAGTTATAACCTATGTAGTCCTGTTTACTCTGGATGACTTTTGGCATAATTGGTACACCGTAAGAGAGAGACCAGATCTTACTGTGGATCTTGTTAAAACACACAATTTATGTCCAAATTTTTGTAGAGTGAATATTTTCGGGGATATTCTTTGTTATTTGCGTAAGTTTTGTAATACTTAAACTTTCGTCTAATGGAACATCGTTATTAATACCTTAGCGATGCAAAGGGAACGGAATTTGAAAGCTTTAAAATATTTGACTATCGCTCAAAGCCTACTGTATTCCCATATTCCCCTTGCACCTACAAGAATACAGAAAATAAGATAATTCCTGCAAATGTTTATCTCAACTAACACAAAGAAGATATAGGAATAGGAGATTCTAAAAGTGGTTAGTACAAGAACAGAGAAAGCCCATACGACTTTTATTGCTACTTTCGGATAAACATACAGTATGGAAGTAATTCTAAAACTTTCGTCCGATAAAGGGACTGTGTGTCTTTTTGGCCATTAAGTTAACATCATACATAACTCTTGCCCAGGGAATCTGTATAGCTAACCAGTACCATAATAGCAGTTGAATCGAACCTATCCCATTCCATTCCAATCTAGCAGGAAAACAATGTTTGCTTTGTATCATTGTCAATGTGATGTATTAGAAGGATTTAATTGTGCTGCATTTCATCGGGAAACGTTTTGCAGGGAGAACGTATTGCCTATGAAGGCAATATAACTGATAGATGAATTCACTGATGGAGATTTGCAGATGTGGTTAATGTATCTAAGACTATATTTCCTGCATATTTATATCAGCCAGTGAACTAACGGCATCCCATGGAAAGAACTCAATAAGAACCATTAAAGAATGGTTTATTAGCAGTGGTAATGGGACGCTTTCACCATTTCTCAATACTCGGTACCCAGCAGCAATTTAGAGTGTTCAGTTTAAAGTTATTTTTAACAACTGGCCAACAGTTATAGTGTACTGGATAACAGTAAATTATAATATATTTATCATTTGTAATAACTATGTAAATTTAAATGTTAAAAGGTTTAAGTTATAGGTATAGAAATTGTAATAATAGTTGTAATAATAATTTGAATAATAATAACAATTATAAATAATATACCTAATTAATAATTTTAATAATCTTAAATATAATAGAACAACAGTAATGATTATAATTAATAACGTAATATTTATAATTAATAACTTAATTTTTTATTATTGGTGTTTGTTGTTTATTGGCAGCACTAGTTTTTCGAGAGTGATGCTGGTATGTATTTGTGCTTTTATTTTGTAACAGTGAGAAGGTCAGTTTACAAATAACAAGCAATATCTCGGAAATGCTTCACTCTACAAAAAAATTTATTCGAACAAAAATTGTATGTTTTAGCAAGATCTGCATTTTTTGTATAGTAAAATTGGATCCATCTCTTACGGTTTACCAGTTATGTAAAAGCCATCCAGAGAAAACAGGGCTAGATAGGCTATAGCCAGAAGATTCAAAATGTACATTTCATTTGCCATAAAAGAATGTCAAACATATGGCATTTTAATCAAAATCGTTAGCCATTTTCGAGAAGATAAGTAATTTCGAAAAAACTTTTCATGTAAACGGTAGTTTACGATGGAGCAATTTTCTTCAAAATCTTCGTGTCGCATATTTTAAGCATATAGCTTAAATACCAACTTTGGTTTTTGACTCATTATGTCCACAGACTGACAAACAGACACACACACATTGATCTTTTTCTATAAATGCTTATTTTGTATTCAGGGGGCCCCCAAAACATATTTACGGTGAAATCTCGAGATCGAATTTATGGGTGGAATACAATTATTCTCCCGCTACATATTATACGTAGTAGAGAAAGTAAAAAAAGTCACGCTTCGTTGTAAAGAATGTCTTCTGGTCACTCAAGTGAACTGTATCCGAACAGCTCCCCTTTCACCGCTCACCTAGGACTGACTTCTGTTCATAGGCTAGCACGTGTTTTTCAGTCTTGAAATTAGGCCAAAACGAATTGACTGACCTAGGGCTGGTGTGAAACACAGGATAAGAAGTTTTAATAAGTATTCCATTTATAATAGAAGAAAATACCAGTGGAAAATAGACGTAGGTATCGGCTTGTTTTCGAACACTTTACATCCCATTTCAATTCACAGTGGACACACTTTAGGTTGTCAATACTGCACAGACTTGCCTGCAAAATACCCCCCAAAATTTTTCCATGTCTCAAAGGATCAATATGGAACATCTTTCTATTCGTTGGACTCCGGATTCAAATGAACATTGATTAATCTAAACCGTTTCATTCTGATGGACAGAACAATTCTTTCACATTAATAAACACATCAGAGATCACAGTTTATTTGCATACCGTAAGATGCTCGGCCAAGAATTAGAGGTTCTCAACATCATTGCTTGTTGCGAACAAGAAGGTGGAATTTAACGATGTCTGGCAGGCATTTCTATGCTTGCAGTGGCTTCAGAAGTGCAAATTTGCACACAAACCGCGTATCAGAGACTCAGAGCAGCCGATATCTACGTCAGACGTTCTGCATACACCCCACACAAAGAGGCCTCATTTGCAGTGCAATCAGCAACAGTCCCATGATACCTGGATAGTGGGGCATTATATTTCGTATGAATATCGCTAAAGTCAATCTACAGAAATACCTGTATTGTGTAGTGTTATGAATGGAAAAAAAATGAACTGTACTCTGCCAATAAGTTTGTATAAAAATACGAACACTTCCAGGGATTTGAGAACTTTCTAAAGCACTGAGGGTATTTACCTGGGTACCTTACAGTGGTGTGGTTCCTGGCTGAACCCGTACTCGAAACTTCATACCCACTAATTTGTTTGCTCTATGTGAATGTGTACTTACCTCTATAGACATACATATGAGGTAGTCGAATATCGAACTTTATTCTACATCAACTTACTCGTTTAATTTTCCCGCGCAAGCGCACTGCGTTCTCCTACAAGTTTGTTTTCCTTGCCACGAGCATTTCCCTCCCAGTCGTTTAGCAGAAGTTGCAATCAACTAGGCAGTAAGCCAACTTGACGTTTCCAAATATAATGTTGCCATTTTATATATTAAAATAACAGCTATGTTAATGTTGTAAACACAATTACATGTATTTTATTAAAGCATTATAAATTCATATGCAATTCATGTAATTTACCAAGGCCAGTACTTCAGTTTGGAATAGTTATTTTGTTACCCTATTTATTATTGTTTGTATTTCTAGCAGCAAATTGCATGCATTTGTGTCTGCAAATAGTGGGAAATTTGAATCAATAAAAGTTTGGAAATGAACAACATGGCAAAACTGTTCTGAAACTTACTTACTTTATTATTTAAGTCTTAATTACGATGGTATGTTATATTGCATCCTAAACAGTTAAACGTGTGTACTTGTTCCAGCAAAATGTTATTGATTACTATTCTGGATCTGTGAGGGTACTTTTCTTGAAAGATCGTTACCTTCGTTTTATTAGTTGATATTTTAAGACCATATTCTCTTGATACATTCCCCAATTGCTGTAAAACACTTTGCTGTAAATTATTTTCTGGTTCTTGAATTATTACGATATCATCAGCATAGAGTAGCATATTTAATGTATTATTTATATTTTTGTGTAGTGTTTAACGCCCGATTTTGTTACATACGGCACCGCAGGCGGTGACACTGATGATACATGGAATGAAGATGGAGCACTGGTGGAATGAGAAGGTGGGGAAACCGGAGAACCCGAGGAAACCCGCCCCAGCGCCGCTTCGTCCACCACCGGTTGCCTGGGATCAAACCCGGGCCGCTTTGGTGAGAAGCGAATAGTCTAAGCACTTGACTACGGCGTGGTCCATATTACTTCTATTTATTATTATTCCTGAAGGTATTTTTCCATTTAATTCTTTAAGAAGCAATAAGAAACTATCTAAAAATAAAAGCAATAAAATATTTTCTGCAAATACTTATCCCAATAAACATGAAGTAGATAGATGAATAAATTATTGTAAGAATAGTCAGTAGAACAATAGAGAAAGTCATGTGAGTGCAGCAGATCAAATGTCAGATTTTTATTGCTTATATCTGTCAGGAAGAACGTTGTCTAACAGTGGTTGGGATGTAATGTTGGTATACATTTGTTAAATTTGTTTGCTAGTTTGCAAAAACAGATTCAGCCGAAGTGGATACCAAATAAGAAGTTTATTCTCTAACCCTAGTTTAGACTGGCTTTATTACTGTTTCCTACATAGCCTTCTTTGCTGTGAAAAGAGTGGTATTGAGTGAATTATCTTGGATAATTTATATGCTGGGCACAGTAATTGCACCTTGGATACCGGTAGAAAAAGGAGATCCCTGTCAGCAGTAATTTACGAGTCTAAACATGTTTTTGAATTATCTTGTCGTGACTCGCGGAAGAATTGTCAGCACCATCTGTCTACAAGAGGAATTACTCTAGCTGTCAGCAGAAAATGGGAGGAAGGGAAATAAAGAGAGCTTCCTTAATTTCAGGAACATTTAAATTAGCGCATTTCCTAAATTACTTGGCATTATCTCCCAACGAGGAAGAATAAGACCAATTACGCATCTCTGCTTACTTCTTACTTGTGAAAACAAGGCAATTTATATAATAATACAGGATAATCATAAAATTTCTATTAGTACTTATTTCCTTATCGACACTACATTAAATGGTGAAGGAAATTTTTAATCGCTGTGGTTTTTAACTTCTGTGATCTGATAAATTCAACTTTTTTCTTTAATTTTATACATACAATTGAACCTTATTTATACGTGTATCAAGCAAAAGAAGCAAGATTACTTGTATTTTCGAAATACTTGCAAATAGGGTTTCGATAATGTATAATATATTTTTTTCCCTTTTTATAACCAAACACAGTGGGCCACATCTGTAAAATTATACGAAGATATGTCTTTTAACGAAATCTACATTTTTGTATAGAAAGATTTAGTCTACCTTACGGTTTACCAGTTATACAAAAGTCATCTAGAGTAAACAGGACTGCATGGGTTATTGCCAGAAAATTCAAAACATACATTTCATCTATCATAAGAATATCTTAAAAATATGGCATTTCCATCCAACATTTTTGAGAAAATAAAAGTTTTCGAAAAACTTTCCGTGTAAAGGGTAGTTTAGGGTGGAGGAATGTTCTCGAACATGTTTTTGTTGCATCCTTGCAAGAAATTAAACTTACATACCAACTTTGGTTTTTAACCGATCTTTCGTTTTTCAGTTGTGCTGCTCAGAGTCACACACACACACACACACACACACACACACACACACACACACACACACACACACACACACACACACACACACACACACACACACAAATACAGCCAAACACAAACACGAACTTCTTTGTAAAATGATTTTATTGGATTCAAGGGGCCTCAAAGTATGTTTCCGGTGAAATCGCGACATCGAAATTTTGTGTCGAATACAATACTTCTACTACTTACTTGAACATATCAGATCTCTTTTCTTTGAATTACCTCAATAAAAAATGTGTTGTGTTGCACTCACAAGACTTTGTCTACTCTTGTACTAATCATTCTTAAAAACTCTTATTTCTACAACTTTTTCGTGTTAGTTGAGATTAACATTTGCAGAAATTATTTTATAGCTCATTTCCTTGTAGGTGCAAGGGGAATATGGCTTTGAGTGATAGTCAAATCTTTTAAAGTTTTCGAATTCCATTCTCTCTGCACAGTTAACATATAAAAGACTAACTGACGATGTTCTATTTGACAGGCGTATAAGTTTTTCAAAACTCACACAGATAACAAGGAATATTTCTGAAATGGCTCACTCTACAAAAAATTTACTCAGACATAAATTGTGTGTTTTTAGCAAGATCTGTATTTTTGTATCGTACGATTTAACAGTTGTGCAAAAGTTATCCAGAGTAAATAGGACTTCATGGGCTATAGCCAGAAAATTCAGGATATACACTTACTTTGTCATAAAAATATCTCAAATATATCTCATTTTTATCAGAATTGTTAGTCATTAAAAAAAGTCAAAATTTTCGAGAAAGCTTTAATATAAAGGGTAGTTTAGTGTGGTGGAATTTTCTTCAAAATCTTCGTGTCGCATCCTTGAAAGACATTGAACTTAAATAGCAGTTTCGTTTTTCAGTTATGCTCTCCACAGACTGACACGCACGTACCTTTTCATAAAATTGCTCTTTTTTGATTCAGGGGACCTCAAAACATATATTTCCGGCAAAATCTCGATTTCGAAGTTTTGGGAGGAATACAATAGTTTCTCTAATTCACTAAACGTGTAGAGAAAGTAAGAAATTGTCAGTGTTAATCTGTTTATTACTACATTAGTTGTGGCACATTTCCGGGAGCTATGTAAGATAGCGGGCGGAACCTACGTCACTGGCATCGCAGGTGGTGAAATGAGTTAGTTTTGTCAGACAGCACCTCAGGAGGCGATCGCCTGTTGTTCCTGTACAAATAGCTTCTAATTACACAGCATGTGCAATAGTAGCTTCATTTACATCATGTTTGTCAAGCGAGGGAGATGGAGAGAGACTGAATTCACAGCGATACCTACACCAGCTTGCTGCTCAGGGAATAGAATTCTATTCCTGTTCCTATCCATGCAAATATACACAACTAGAGGCTCCCAACTTCCACTACATGCATCTGTGCAGTGAATGCACGGACACGTCGCTTATTATAGCGTTTTTCTTCACTTAATGTTGGCAGAATCTTTTTACAAAGTGTTCCAACTTTGCTCTTATAGGTCTGATTTTGAGTCCGACACAGATGCGCTAGACTATGAACAAATGCCAGTAATAGGTGAGCAGCAAAAGTGGAAAATATTCCTTT
This sequence comes from Tenodera sinensis, assembly GCA_030765045.1. NCBI lineage: Eukaryota > Metazoa > Arthropoda > Insecta > Mantodea > Mantidae > Tenodera > Tenodera sinensis. Next base: position 39,049,803 of record CM060974.1, read on the forward strand.
AGTATACAGTAAGTCAACAATATGTTTTACTTGCCTTTGTATTCACCCAGTGTCAAAAAATCACCCGGTCTATAAATAGACTGCTGGGCGTTAAAGCTATCAAAACATACCCTCATGATGAAGCAATACATTTCCATCAGTTTCATGTATTTCATAATTAAAAGTTATTTCTTAAAGCATTTACAGATAATTTAAAGCCAAACCACCTAATAAATGAACAATTGGGCGTGGAAAAAGCTTATTATCAACTGTGGCACGGTTCAAAACATCTGTGAAAATGTTGCACACATTTGTTGTAGAATCCCAAGTGGCGTGCAATCCTGCACAATTGTTTCATTTCTTCCAACTTATTTGAAGCATGGCATTTTCGATGTCGAGATTTCATCGGAAACACATGTTTTGAGGCCCCCTGAATCCAAAAAGGCATTTTTAGAAAAACGTCCGTGTGTGTGTCTGTCATTCTATGGAGAGCATAACTCAAAAATGAAAAGTCGGTTAAAAACCAAAGTTGGTATTTAAGTTTAATGCCTTTCAAGGATGCGACACGAAGATTTTGAAGAAAATAGCCCCACCCTAAACTACCCTTTACATGGAAAATGTTTCAAAAATTTTGATTTTCTTGAAAATGGCTCTAACGATTTTTATTAAAATGTCATGTGTTTGAGATATTTTGATGGCAAATGAAATGGATATCTTGAATTTTCTGGCTATAGCCCCTTTAGTCGTATTTACTCCGGACGACTTTTGCATAACTGGTAAACCGTTAGAGATAGACCAAATTATACTATACAAAAAATGTAAATATTGCTAAAATACACAATTTATGTCTCAATGAATTTTCTTGTAGGGTGTCATTCAAGGATATGATACAAAGATTTTGAAGAAAATATCCCCACTCTAAACTATTTTTTACATCGACTATTTTTCGAAAATTTTGATTTTCGTGAAAATGGCTCTAACGAATTTGATTAAAGTGCCATATGTTTGAGATATTTTTAAGACAAATGAAATGTTTTCTGGCTATAGCCTATATAGTCCTGCTTAGTCTGGATGACTTTTGAATAACTAGTAAATCGTAACAGGTAGGCAAAATCTTACTATACAAGAAATATAGATCTTGCTAAAATACACAATTTATGTCTCAATAAATTTTCTTTTAGGGTGAACCATTTCGGAGATATTCCTTGTTATGTGTGTGAGTTTCAGAAAACAAAACTTTCGTGAAATGGAGCATCGTTGTTCATACTTTATATCTTAAGGGGGCAAAGAGAACGGAATCTCAAAGCTTTAAAAGATTTGAATATTGCACAAAGCCTACTGTATTCTAATATTCCCCTTGCACCTACAAGGAAATAGAGAATAAGAAATTTGTACAAATGCTTCACAACACGAAGGAGACACAGGAATAGCGGTTTGTAAGAATGGTTAGTACAAGAGTAGAGAAAGTCATGTGAGTGCAGCATATATTTTTTGGTAGCCCATTCTTTGCACATGCTTAATCAATTTATTCTGGTATTCAGTAACCTCTTCAGCTTCAATTTATAAGTTTTTTTCAAATATCTCATTGATATATCTGTGTCTTCAGCCCTTCTTCCTGTCCTCTTAGTTTAGATTCCATAGTTTACGATAAAATTTTAAAGCTGTTTTTGTACTAATATTAACGGTTCTTGACTTTGCTTCACTGTTAATTTTATCTGTATCTTTTAACTATTATTCTATTTAACTTATATTTTAAAAACATTCTTTTTTTTAATGATTTATTGATCGATCAGCGCATGTGCGCTCTACAGACCATTGTTGAAATACACATAACAATAAATAAAATATAATAAGTAACATTGAAATGAGGTAAACCTCATTGGGCCCCTCACTGACAGTATTAGTTGAAATTAAATCAAATCTTGCTGTGATAACTGGTCCAGTGGTAGACGACTCTTGATGCGTGTTGGAAAGCTGGATTTTCTGCCAAGAGAGTAGTAAATAGATCCAGGAACGTTCTTCAGATTGCTGTAAAACTGTTCGGCTTGTGAAGAAATGGACTGTTGAATGGTACTGATTCCAGTTTCTGTGTGTAGTTGATTGTTTCTGACAAACCATGGCGCATTAGTTGAGATACGTAAGATTTTGTTTTGAAACGTTTGGATGCGTTTAATTTCTGTAGCGCTGGCTCCTCCCCAAATTGGACAGGCATATAGTAAAAGCGGCCTTAAAAGAGTTGTGTAGAGTAGTATGCAGTTTTTTAACTTAAGCGAAGATTTTTTGTTGAGAAGTGGATAAAGTTTTGTCAGTCTTATTTGGGCAAGTTTGAGTTTGTTACTTATATGTGGCTTCCACGTGAGTTTTCTATCAAACAGTACACCAAGGTATTTCACCGTTTCTCTGTCACTTTTCCAGGGTATAGAATTTGTTGCTATCGTTACTGATGGTGGATATTCCGGTCTGCATAATGTAAACACCATTGCTTCACATTTGTCATGGTTGAGAGAAATGCGCCAGTTGTCAAGCCAGGGTATGATTAAGTTTAAGGCCTCTTGAAGGCGATTTCTAGCGGTGTGTAAATTACGATGGGTTGCATAGATGGCAGTATCATCGGCATACATTGCTATTTGAGCTGTGGGCGTTGTAGGTAAAAACATTCTTTCCTTCATATCTGTGTTTATTCAATTGAATATATGGCATCCCAAGTCCACGATGCTTGATATCTAGTCTGTTTATTTGTGTATTACGTATGTCTTCTCCAGTAGTATACCTCTTTCTCCACTGACTGTGCTTTTTTCAACAGATATTTCCAATTTTTAGGTGCAATGCAATACTTACTATAAGCAAATTGTAGCGTAAGTGAAAATATGATTGAGTGAGCTGTTAAGTAAATAAATGAACAATCGCATTTGTTATGCAATACTAATCAATAATAGGAGTGAGAAAATGGTTCACTCCAAAATTAAGATCTCTAAAGCCTCTACCTGGTGTGGCAATTTTGATATCACATTTTGCATCATGTTTAATGACGTTGATATCTCTGCCTCAACTCCTACAGTCCTAACTTTAAAGACCTTGAATTTCAGAATATGTTGGAGTAGTAGTATTAAAAGAGAACTTTGAATTAATTTTAATACAGGTGTTTAAAAGTGTCGGATGTTGCAACAGGGATTTGGATTGGTCAAAACTAGAGTAAATGTTCCTGTAGACATATGTCCGGGAACAAATCCCTGTTGAGATATGAGTCAATTTAGGAAAAATCTGATGTGTTGCACTCACATGACTTTCTCTACTCTTGTACTGACCATTCTTACAAACTCTTATTCCTATATCTTCTTCGTGTTAGTTAATATAAACATTTGCACAAATTATCTTATTGCTTATTTCCTTTTAGGTGCAAGGGGAATATTAGAACACAGTAGGCTTTGAGCGATAGTCAAATCTGTTAACGCTTTGAGATTCCGTTCTCTTTGCACACGTAACATATAAAAAAATAAACAACGATGTTCCATTTCACGAACTCACACACATAAAAGGAATATCTCCGAAATGCTTCACCCTACAAGAAAATTTATTTATACATAAATTGTGTATTTTACATTTTTACTTTCTCTAATGTAAGTAGGGGAAGTATTGTATTCCACCCAAAAATTCGATGTCGAGATTTCACCGGAAATATATGTTTTGAGACCCCCTGAATCCAAAAAAAAGCATTTTTAGAAAAAGGTCCGTGTGTGTGTCTGTGTGTCAATCTGTCTGTCTGTGGACAGCATAACTCAAAAACGAAAAGTCGGTAAAAACCAAAGTTGATATTTAAGTTTAATGCCTTTCAAGGATGCGACACGAAGATTTTGAAGAAAATAGCCCCACCCTAAACTACCCTTTACATGGAAAATTTTTCGAAAATTTTGATTTTCTTGAAAATGGCTCTAACGATTTTGATTAAAATGCCATATGTTTGAGATATTTTTATGACAAATGAAATGTATATCTTGAATTTTCTGGCTATAGCCCCTGTAGTCGTATTTACTCTGGACGACTTTTGTATAACTGGTAAACCATTAAAGATAGACCAAATTATACTATACAAAAATGTAAATGTTGCTAAAATTCACAATTTATGTCTCAATGAATTTTCTTGTAGGGTGAACCATTTCGGAGATATTCCTTGTTATGTGTGTGAGTTTCGGAAAACAGAACTTTCGTGAAATGGATCATAGTTGTTCATTTTTTATATGTTAAGTGTGCAAAGACAACAGAATCCCAAAAATTTGACTATCGCAAAAAGTCTGCTGTATTCTAACATTACCCTTGCACCTACACGGAAATTAGCAATAAGATAATTTGTACGAATGTTTATCTTAACTAACATGGAGATATAGGATTAAGAGTTTGTTAAAATGGTTAGTACTAGAGTAGAGAAAGTCATATGAGTGCAACACATTAGATTTTTGTATAATAAGATTTGGTCTATCTCTGACGGTTTAGCAGGTAAAAGTCATCCAGAGTAAATAGTAAGTCATGGATGATAGCCAGATAACTCAGGATATACATTTAATTTGCTATAAAAACATCTTAAACATTTGTCCCATGAATTAAATTCGTTATAGCTATTTTCAAGAAAATAAAAATTTTCGAAAAATTTTCCATGTGAAGGGTGGTTTAGGGTGAGACTATTTTCTTCAAAATCTTCGTGTCGCATCCTTGATAGACATTAAACTTAAATACCAACTTTGATTTTTAACTGAATTTTCGTTTTTGAGTTATGCTGTCCACAGACTGACAGACACACACACGGACGTTTTTCTAATTTTTTTTTATTCAGGGGGCCTCAAAACATATATTTCCGGTAAAATCTCGACATTGAATTTTTGGGTGTAATACAATACTTCCTCTACTTTACTAAACGTAACAGAGAAAGTAATAACAACTGATTTTGTATTTTTATTGTGTTTTTGTATTGCTGCAAATGTTGGTTATTTGGACAGACCTAAGGTAGACGCTACATGGTTATTTAGGAGGTGTTTTTTGAGAGAAGGTCAATGAAAGTAAAAATCAGATTTTTTTATCAATCCTTGCTCCTGTATTACAATCATGACCATGTTTGATACTGCTATCCATATGAATGATCTGCAATAAAGCAACGTGATTGGTCGTTATCCGAAGCATTGTTAACGCCAATGGTCAACAAGAAATACACGGCGTGGGATTCAAATAGTCAGTAAAACGAAATAAGGAAAATATAAAGACAATTGTTTTAGAAAACCAATTAAAATGGCTGTAAAAAAACACGAAAATACGGAAACGAGAGTTGTAAGGTTCACATTCAATAGGCACGAAATTGTTTCTGTGAGCAAACAAATAAGAACTGAAGATCGAAGGAGCGCATACATCTAACGCAAGCTTTCAGTTTGTGAACGCACTTTGCAAACATCGTTTAGAACGTTCTTTCTCTCTTGGGAATGTAGTAGCTTATACACACATAACGATTTAAATTACGTCAGACGTTTCGTTAATAAATTCACGTTCCTTAATAAGTCGTTCCTTACAAACTCTTTTCCAATATACGTTATTTATTTTTATGTCCGGATTAGTTCCTTTTATCTTCTTTGATAAAATTTTCAAGGCGAAATCTCTTTCGCACTCCGTACTTTTTTCGCTAGCGCTAATCTCCGGAGATGTAATGTATTTTTAAACTAGAAGAGACCACGGAGGTAAAAAGTAGACCTATGTATTATACATTTAGCAGTCGAGGGGCGACACTGCAGGAGGATGCTCTGCAATAGACATACAGGGTGTAAAATATCTGTAAGGTATCTTAATGTGTATTCATTTCGATGTCTTTTCTTCTTGCATCTAATAGTTTCTCCACAAACCAATCATGTAATTTACTACTGGACAACGTCTGTCAGTGTGGACTATCCACTCGTTTCCACTTGCTCAGGCCTCAGTGCTGGCCTAGGTAGTATGAGGTCATTGACCTTGCAGAAAGCATTTGAACTCAGTTTCGATATAATATTCCTTATAGTGAAATCTGTCCACTCTGCGTCACCCCTCTCGAGGGAAAATAAACGCGTATGGCTTTCGTGTGCCACGCCTGCTTGGAGGTACTAACCAACCTAAAATCATACTATTCTTAAAGCAATATATCTATTTTTTGGCACAATCAGAACATAAAATGTATAGTTGTCACAAAATTTCAATGTAGTATATCAAACCTTGTTTAAATTACTAGTATATTTATTAATAATAAATCACTTTTTGATATGCTAATATGAAAGGCTCTTGGGCCCTGCAGTTTATTAAATCTCTCCTAAATTTTTAATTTGAGCTCAGTAGATACATATAAACAAATTGTCATATCGCGATTGCTTGGATTTACATAATTAGTTTAAGAGAAAAAGTCAATTTTTTTTTCAGAATTGAGAAAAATGCATTTTGAAGTTTAACAATACATTTTTGTATTTAACTAAATCCAATCAACTTAAAATTCCCCAGCATAATATGTGGGGACCTCTCTTGCTTTCTTCTTGGCCTCAGTAGCAGTTTTTGAGAACTTTAAGTTTGCTTGGTTCTTTCTTAATCTGAAAACTTTGCTTTCGCCTTCGCATTGTTCACAAAATTTAGAAATTTATTGTTCTTAGTTAACCTCTACACTTTCTACTTTCGTTAATTTATACACAAAATTCTTAAAATATCTGCTTGTTATGGCTTTAATATAGACTCACGAATAACTTAAAACCTCTTAACTACCTAAACAATGCCTAATATATAACTTGAGCCCTGAAATAACCTGGGAAGATTACAGAATTAGAGAACACTGACGGCGTTTTTCTTTTTGGAAGCAAAACATGTCTCAGCTTTGCGGTATTTCAGCTCGATATATCGAATATATTTTAGCACTGCCAACTCACAACCTTTCTAAAGCAAAATTCCCTACTAGAGGTCAAAATCAAAGCCAATGAAAACTTTTTTTTAAAATAAATTAACGTCCTCCAACATTGTGTCATATCGGACGAGCCAATGAAAACGAATAAAGCATTTGAAAGCTGTAGCGACGAAGTTTAACAAGGAACGCTCACACGCACTGGGAAATTTAAATGCCCTCCGGGTGCTTTAAAAATGGGATAAAAGTAAAAAACTAAATTTTCGAAAATTTTCACTAGATTTCATTGATCATTGCCTTAATGAGTAAACTTGTAAGTCCACACAAGAAGCAAATATTGATGTGTTGTTCAATTCACTGTCCTGAATAATTACCAATGCAAATATGTGCACTTATACCGAAATATTCTAATACTTTTATTTACATAGTTCGCGACAAGACATCGAACGCTGAGTTTAAAGTGGAATAGTGACCTATTCAATGAATGCCAAGGTCTGTGGGCGCGAAATAAATATATTTCCCTTTCAGATATAATTTATTTATTTTCCAACGTTGGCATTCCGGCGAATAGTAATCTATATGCAAAATAATAGCGGAGGTAATGAAACAATTGAGCAGCAGTAAATATGGCTGGTAGTTGGAATATATCTATATAAGTGAATAAGTGAATAAATCCTTAAGAAATGCAGGGAAGTCTGAGGTTGAAAATATATTTTGTACTAAGAAAATGTATATCGGAAATGAATGGGCAATTATGTAACCTCAATTCTGAACATAAGATTATCTTAATTTTGATACATATTTAAGATTCTAAAATTGATTAGTTAAATTTAATTATATGTTTTAGCTGAGCTGTAAAATGTGCTCAATAGTAAGCATAAACGCACATTTAACAGCTAATGAAAATGGTTAAATTATGAAACTAGATGGAGACAATAAGATATTAAGCTGGAAGATTCAGTTTGGATGGATTAAGGCTCGTGTAGGAATTCTTGGGAACGAAAAGGCATATAAACTAGCTAAGGAAGCAGCAGAAGAATAATACAGAGAAGCGATATACACAAAAAAAAAACCAAAACTGGTATTATTGGAAAAAATCAAAGAAGAGGGGCTAACAAAATGGCAGGAGCAGTGGACAAGTACGACCAAAGAGGCAGCGGAATTAACTAGAAGCTTCTAGACAGTACGGTGATATCGCGCTGTTTGATCACATACTCACAATCACTATTTGCTCTTGCAGTCTTGGACTTTTGTGTGTTACCGCCATTCTTACGGTCACTTACACACAGCCTCTCGCGATATTCAAGGTCGCCCGTCCCCCTCTCGTTCGTATATTGTTGACGACCCAATGTCACACTATTATACTATTATGGTAAACAAGCAGGGGTGAATACTAAAGGCAAGTTATGGGCTTTTTATCTTCACAGAAATATAGTTACTTTGTCACTCTACATTCATTTAACATTGGAAAGCCTGAAAATTATAACCAAACGTTCGTGGTAACGCTTATGACAAATATAAACACAGTCCATTACGGAAATAAACACCAGGCGTTGTTCATTTCACACCGTAGTTACGGCCATGCAAAAAACATAAGACACTTAGCTCTTAAACTCCTGCAAACCAAATTAAAGGTCTTTACTTTAAGTTCGTTGAGAATTCTATGATTAATGAGGATGTGTTTATCCTGGATTTCGGTAAATAATGTCCCTGGAATGAACACATTTAGGATTTCACTTAATTCAGCTCATTTTTATAATATAATATGCAAAGTACAAGTAGATAGTTGTTAAAAGATAACTTTTAAATATAATTTCAGAATTAGAAACACTTCTTCGTCCCTGATGACCTTTTAGTGTACAACATTTTTCCCTGGCTAGGAAAATGTTTTTATTTCTTGTTGCCATGGTTACTCATTAAGGGGGATTATTTTTCATTGAATTGCCTGAGAGCGTTGCACAAGTGGATAGGTTCTTTTCATTCAGGTAAGCTTCTATTATGTTTCCAGAAAAGGCACAAGAGGCTGCAAAAGAGCAAAATAACAACTCACCAGGAAAAGTTGAACCCTTCAAATGGCCTGCTTTTTTTCTTTATATATTATTATATTCTTTGTGAACAGGTGTGCTTTGCTCTAGTATAGTTCAAACGTTGCCTCGACCGATGTCAGTGGCAACTCCTAAAGTATGTGATAGCTAAACTGATTTTTGCTTTCTCTACAACTACTTACACTAATGGAGAAAGTGTTGTGTTCCAGGTAAATATTTATCCCTAGATTTTACCGAGAATACAAGAAACAACACAAATTATGTTCTTAGTATATAGGCTGTTAAAGCTATAATGCGCAGATTTTGCTGGTAGGTAAATTCAAATATGACAGATTAAAAAATCTGGTGTGTTGCACTCACATAACTTTCCCTACTCTTGTACCAACAGTTCTTACGAACTCTTATTCCTATATATTCCTCGTGTTACTTCAGATAAACATCTGTACAAATTATCTGATTGTTTATTTCCTAGTAAGTACAAGAGGAATATGGGAATACAATAGGCCTTGAGCGATAGTCAAATCTTGTAAAGCTTTGAAATCCTGTTCTCTTTGCACGGTTATCATATAAAAAACAATGAACAACAATGTTCCATTTAACCAAAGTTTTAAGTTCTACGAAATGGTTCACGCTACAAAAAATATATTTGGACATAAATTCTTTGTTTTAACGAGGTCTACATTTGTGTTTAGTAATAGTTTCTCTATCTTTTACCGTTCACGAGTTATTTAAAAGTCATCCAGAGTAAACAGAACTACATAGGCGTGTGTGTGTGTAGTGTTTAACGCCCGCTTTTGCTACTACGGCACCACAGGCGGTGACACTGATGATACATGGAATGAAGATGGAGCACCGGTGGAATGAGATGGCGGGGGAAACCGGAGAACCCGGAGAAAACCCGCCCAGACGCCACTTCGTCCACCACGAATACCACATGCGGGTCCCTGGGATCGAACCCGGGCCGCCTAGGTGGTAGGCGAGCGCGCTAACCGCTCGGCCACGGCGCCGCCGACATAGGCTATAGCCAGAAAACTCATGATATACATTTTATTTTTCATAAAAATATCTTAAACATGTCATTTTAATAAAAAATGCCACCTTTGGTTTTTAACCGACTTTTCGTGTTTGAGTTATGCTGTCCATAGACACACACACAAACACACACGCATCATTTTCTAAAATGCTTTTTTTTGGATTCTGGGGGCCTCAAAACATGTATTTCCAGTGAAATCTCGGCATCAATTTCTACTTACCAGTAAAGAAAATAAAAATCAAACTATCTGTGTAATTTTGCTTTCTATACGCCTGTCTTCTAATTTGCGAAGTATTTGAGGTTATATTCTGTCCTGGTTACTTTATGACATGACTATCCTTCACATAAATTAGAATTGTTATGTATTTTGTCATACTACAGTATCAAAATGTAATAATTTATAATCTGTGACCAACTGAGTAATTAAAACAGTCGGCATTAATATTGCAACTCCCAAGACGTTAGTTGTGTTACTAATACCTGATACATTTCCTGTCTTCCTCACATTGCTGCATCGCGCATGCCTCAAACTTGAGGCAGTACTTTTGTGTAAGCCCTCTGCAATGATATGAAATATTAACACAGAGGCAGCAGAAAAATGTCTTATATTGATTATAAAATATAAACTGAAAAGAAACAGTGTATTTGTTGTGATTGTTCAAGACTGAACTATGGTGCAAGTAATGATTGCTGTGATCGAACTATCGCGTGAGTTTTACCAAACAAATGACTTTAAAATAATTTTTGGCTATGCCTAGTAATTACTGAATTAGAGACGAAACACGCCATTGTTTAGCGGATTTTCCTTGTGAGTGATTTATTATAAAATAATGTGTCGATAAAACGTGAAAAGGTTTTAGAAGTAAACTAGATTAATTAATCTATCTGATGTATCCGTACCACCCCTGTAATTTGTGATTGTTAAAAGCAACTGCAGCCTCGCCAGCGGAGACTAGGCCATCTATAGCAGAGGCATGCAAAGACTTCCACCTTTCCATCCATCCGATCATTAATAGTAACAAGTGGAACATATAACAGAACACATATAAATAAAATAAATGTTCCAAATGGCGCCCAACGTGGGGCTATTGGATATGATAATTAAAATGTTCCAAGTGGCGCCCAACGTGGGGCTAGTGGGTATGATAATTAAAATGTTCCAAACTATTTTCTCTTCCACTGTGGCAGTAGTGCAGAGTGCGGTGACGTCACACACTGAACTCATCTTCAATGCAAATATGTTCAACGGTGTAAGCTGACATCACACCAGAACTACCTGTCCTATCTGTGCTATGTTTTGTAGCTTTCCAGTATTCATTAGACCTGAGCAGTGTCAACATTTGTAATGTTATGCTTTGCGCGTTTGCCGTACGTATGTCCACAAATTTATTCTAATAAACCGCTGAAATCAAATTATTCAAGATAATTTTGCGGCTGCGCAATCTATTTTAGCAATAAATGGAAACGACATCAATAATTCATCCTTTGAAGTTCCAACTTTCTATACTAATTGCAAGTAAACGATATGGAAGTGGTGACATATTGACAAGCAAATATTCGAGGAAAATGGTAAACGAGACTATGTTTCAGCTTAATTTCAACATTTCACTGCTAAAATCTGCGCACCCTAACACCTTGTATAGTCTCTGGTTCCAGAGGTCTCGAGTTCAAACTCAGTGAAGGGCGAAGGATATTTCGGGCTAGAAGTGCTTATCATGTGTTCCTTTGTAAGGAAAGTAAAACCAATGGTGGATAAAGAGACTTCTGAACAAAATTAAGCTGTCCTTCATGCCTAATATAGAATAGGAAGCTGATAAGCAATATCAGTTACAAAATAAACTTCATTTGATAAATGGAACTTAAAGAAACAAATATAACATGGGAATGATTGTCGCTTTTTAAATTCTAATTTGTTTGCTTAAGTGTTTCATCATGGCCACCTATGTAAACTCTTTGCAATTAAATGTAACCGGCTTTTGTTTGTTTACTGCGGAGTGCAGCAGTTATATAGGGTTATCCGCAGTCTCGTGTAACCAAAATTCCCATAGAGACGGGAATTCTGGTGGCAGCACTGGCTATAATTCGAATGTGTTTGTAAGGATATACTCTCATATATAATCAGTCATTCGAACTCGCAATACTTATACATATCCACCATTTTTCATGCTGCCAAGATCTGAAAATATACTATGTACGCTATGGTTTAATATTTGTATAAGCTTATGTCTGTCGTTCATGGTAGGTTAGGTTTAGTTTTTTCGATATAAGTTTAAGTTTATTAGAAATCAGTGGTTACACCAAAGCACGCGAGCGAAGCAAAGTTAGGTTTAGTTTCTTTTATATAAGTGGCAACATCATGTGCTTAAACCGCTTTATAATTACTACCCTATACTCACTAATGTAAGGTTTCTCTTCACGTATTAGTTTAAATGATGTACATGGCAGTATAATTACAAGCGTTTTGTAAATCTGTTTAAAATATTTGGCAGTTTACGCAATACAATCAGAAGCATTTTATGGTCCCGTGGCCATCATAGTAGATCTTTTCAATGGTGTAAGTGTTAACCAAATAGGTTGTGTAGCTTCCTCTATGAGCACAAACAAAATTTATCTCGTGATAATATTAGTATAGATGCATAGATTGGTCATTAACACACACAGAAATGCTATAATGCAGCAAGACTAAGAAAAACGCAAGAGAATAAATGAAGTACCTGCTTGTCTCAAATAGGAATACGTAATTCGTCTTTTCCAAAGCATGACATAAAGGCCAGACCTTAAAAGCTTTGACTCTCACTTAAACCCTACGATTTTCTTATATTTTGCTTGAAATTTAGCAATGCGACAATTTCTGCAAATGTTCATCTGGATTAACATGATGTACAGATTAAGCGTTTGTAAGAAGACATTGTACAACAGTAGAGAAAGTCATGGGAATGCAACTTAGTTGCATACGTCATAATAACATTGCAACATGCTGGCGGATCTTGCATATAAGGCAGATTTTCTGTGGTGGTAAGTAATCCAGAAGCTATATAAATCCATGCTGTAACCACAGTCTCCCCGTATACTGGCTTTACAGTCGACACCATCTAACCAAACTAATCTACATAATTTCAGTCCTTTGTGGGATTACGCTCAAAACAAGCTAAACTCGGTATTTGGGTGCTCATTGCTAAGGGAATGCGTCTGTGATTGCCTTGACCTTTTACTTTTCCTACTGAATATAGTCCTGGGTAAGCCACTCTCTTATTGGCTTGAATTCAAGTGAAACATAAACGCATTAGCCTAAGGACAAAAGTCAGGCCTGGGTAACCGGCAAAAGGGGAGGAGTACGGAAACATTTTACCTGAGTGACTGGAAGGCAAGCTTTGCTACGACTGTTCAAACCAACTCTTTGTTGACTCGGGAACTCAAACTGTAACCAATGAACAAAGATTGGTGTCGAAGGGAAAATAGACAAACATTAATTGGGGGGTACAGTCAGGTAAGGAGCGAGGCGGGGCGTGGCAGAAGTGGTTCTGTATTTTCTTGTTAACGTAAATATGGGCACTATTGAATGCACTCTGCTATCTTCTTTCCTTCTTGTGGTGTAAGGAACTCATACCCGAAATTTTTAAAAGTATTTCTGATACATTCTATATATGTGGCAGAGCAAGCTCAAGGGGGCATCATGTTTGGTAACCGTATTGGATTTGTGATGAACAAGTTTCCTCCGGACTCTCTGATTTCCCCTGCCATTCATTCCACCAGCTGCTCCATCATCACAGTTCCTTTCATCCATTTCGCCATACGTCATGTCCCTTCCTCATACCAGGCTTCGGGCCGACTACCCAACGTGGCTACTCTGTCTCATCCGAAGTTTAGTTGTTCCTCCATAGGTAGGACCATGTGCGCTTACATACTTGAGGGGATTTCGCAGTCATAATGCTGATTCGGATATTGTACGTCAGACCTCGGGTGGAAGCGATGAGCTGAGAGTACACAAGGGGCGACCGAAGAGCTAGAGGCCTATTAGAACCCTTGTACCTCTTGGCCGCGGGTGGCCACTTCAGGTGGTGTAAGTTGGGAGCTAGTCCCAGGAAATTGCCCGTCTTGGTCGGGTGTCTTTGCGGTTGCCATCTGCAGAGGACCGGATCCCCTCCTTAGAGGAGACGCCTGTGGGAGCCATATTGGCTCCGGGTACTGGACTAAAAGCCCTGGACCTTGGCTTTGGCCCTACGGGCCCGCTGTCTCGTGGTCTATCAATCAGTTTAAAGTCTGGGGTTTACCTGTTCTCGATGCTTGATCTCACCGGCTCACACCCCTCCAAGAAAGCAGAATCGGCCTTGGTGGACCCTAAAGCTTGCTTACCAAGCCTCTTATCGGGTACACATAGTTTCTGTGCTGTTACCTGGCTCGGTTGGTCGTATCGCTCCATCACGGTCGCTGCGGAAGTCCTCCTGCTGCTCCCTGGCGAGATGTACTGGAAACTGCTTTCCTCCAATCACCAAGTACCAAGTACACAAGTCTAATGAGGGTCTAGGTCAGAGGCAGGGAGACAGTACAGGTTTAAAGGCAGTTCTTCATCTCGACGCGAGGTTCGCGCATGGAGCCTACCACTTAGGTTTGGACTAGTGCCCCCCTAGGATAGACGACCGCAACGCCACCACGGCACCGAAAGCTGCATTTAAAGAGCGCATTCACCACCCACAGAACACCGGATGAAAATGGCATGAAATCAAATAGTCAGAAAATTCGGGGATATGTAATTAATCTTCCTAGCATACGCCGGGGAAAAGCTTTCAAAAAAAAAAAAAAAAAAAAAAAAAAAAAGCCATGCGTGAGGTATGTCCGTCACGGAAAGCGACCCTGAGACCTACCGAATGCGAGCCTCATACGTTACCGCGAAGCTACCCTGCTTGGTCAAGTAGAAAAAGATAATAAATATCTCAAAACAAGGAACATTTATTGTTGTTCTGAAGAGCTGTTTCGTACAGCTCGAAAGGAATAAGTGCAATTCATAAATACAAAGCTAACCATGTGTTCTATCCAAAATTACCTAATTGCACACTCTAATTGTATGAATTATCAGGCTGAGAGAGCACGGCTGCAAATTGGTCCCTAATTACAAGGTAGTACCATCGGCTTTTAAAATACATAGCGTGAGTCTGGATATTTAATTACGCAAACAACGGGGTTCCAGAAACAGGAAAAAAGAAAATTACTGAGAAGGGCACAATCCCATACATACCAGCAATTAAGTTTGTCACGTTTGTCATAAAATTGCAGTCACTCTGGCACAACTTAAAGATTACAATGTAGGTGTCTGGTTATAGTGTAAATGCCTATTTTACTAAGATTCTCCAGTGAGGTAATCAAATCTAGAAATTCTCAATGTTAAACACGTGTACTGCCTCTACTCGCAAATAAAGGTGTTATTAGATCTTGAAAATGAAGTGGAGTATGACCTCACGCATTGTTTATAATATGAAACTCTGCTTGAAGATATGCAAAGAATACAGTTGAAAATTACCCATTAAGAAGGTTTAATACAGAAGAGAATAGCCCATATATTTATTTGAAATACTGCTTCATAAAAATACAATATTTGTATTGGTGATCTTGTGAAAATTTCAAAGAAAGCTCATATAAATTCGGGTATGCAAATAGATGGAAATTAGATGATTGAATTAGAAGTCATTTTACTTGTTAACAACGTTGCCAGCTGCTAGGAGTTTTACGAGCGCCGCCGGTGTGCAGGAATTTCTTCCTGTCAGAGTTCTTTTACATGCCATTAAATCTACTGTCACTTTTAAGCAACCGTTGGTCTGGGCAGGTTTGAACCCACGTGCTTCGAATGAGCAGGCCAGCATCTAACCAACTCAGTCACCCTGACCGGCTACACTGATTATGTGGTATAAATATAAAAGTGTGAAAATCATTTACCTATACGCTGATAGGTACAGAAAATACTTATACCTAAGATTAAAATATCCACAAGTAGGTAAAAAATCTGATGTTGCACTCATATGAGTTTCTCTACTCTTGTACTAACCATTCTTACAAACTCTTATTCCTATATCTTCTTCGTGTTAGTTAAGATAAACATTTGTACAAATTATCTTATTGTTTATTTCCCTGTAGGTACAAGGGGAATGTTAGAATACAGTAGGCTTTGAGCGATTGTCAAATATTTTAAAGCTTTGAGATCCCGTTCTCTTTACACGCTTAACATATACAAGAATGAACAATGATGTTCCATTTCACGAACATTTTGTTTTCCGAAACTCACACAAATAACAAGGAATATCTCCGAAATGATTCACTATACAAAAAAAAATTATTTGGACATAAATTGTGTGCTTTAGCGAGACCTACATTTTTGTATATTAAGATTTTGTCTATCTCTTACGGTTTACGAGTTATTCAAAATTCATTCAGAGTAAACAGGACTACATAGACTATAGCCCGAAAATTCAAAATATATATTTCATTTGTCATATAACATAAAGAAGATATAGGAATAAGGGTTTGTAAGAGCATAAATGCTACAAAAGTAGAGAAAGTCATGTGAGTGCAACACAACAGATTTTTTTTTTTTTTAAATGTCCTTTCTTGGATTTAGGTGACCTAAAGCATATATTTTCAGTGAAGTATCGGTATTGACTTTTTGGTTAACTTCTCTAACTGCCACGTGCGTGGCAGAGACAGTAAAAACACACACAAGTGGATTTATCAACCGAACTAACACAGTTTACTGCGTCACCCATCCTGGAGCATGAACGTGACTTGCCAAAGGTGAAGGTTTGGTGCGTTGTCACACCGCTGGTGTAATTGGGTCCTGCCTTTTTGATCCAGTACCTTCCGACATCCACCTAACGATGTACCTCATTGATGAACTACGCTACAAATCAGACTTGCAGGTTTTTTTCCAACAAGATTCCGATCCATCGCATTATGCCCGTACTGTTCGTGCCTATTTCAACCTCAAATGATTGGGGTGATGGAACACTGCGCTGGCCTCCATAATCCCCAGATTTGACACCTATGAACACGTTTCAATCATCTGAATAAGTTAGATGATGTAGCAACTCCTTCTGTCTATCTCTATCCCTCTTTAAGGTACCAGAGATTCCCATAATGCAGTTGAGAAGAGTGAGTAGGTCTAGGTAGCCCCTCCGGACTTTATAGAATTTCACCAAAGGGAATAGCATATCAGTTGAAACACTGTTTAACCTACTAGCAAAAGACTAGGAAATCCTAATTTGACCTTTGCTCACCCCCGGCTTTTGCCGTCATGCATTAGATATATGAGGACCTACATCAATCTAGAGCTTTAGGTATTTAGCGATCAATGGGGCCTGGAATAACATATTCTTTCTGTTCATTTTGAAAAGATATACGAAGAATTAAAGATCTATTATAAGATCATTTATGATTCTTTTTAAATTAATTAAGTTTCAAATGAATTACTCTGTGGGGTAAAAGACCAATTTTGATTAAGATACCTTTATGACAAGTTAAATATATCCTGAATTTTCTTGGAATGGTCTCTGGACGCCTCTTCATTCTGGACATGTCGATTTCTTTAAAGCACAGAATTTATGCACACTATTTTTTTAGAGATAACATTGTTGAGACTTCCTTGTTATTTGTTGAAGCTTTAAGTACTTTCCTCAAATAGGAGGTCATGATTTATTTTTGATAATGCGATGAGAATAGAATGTTAAAGCCATCACATAATGACTACGTAGGAAAGGATTTGAATGCCACTAAAGCCTGTTGTATTGCCCTATTCACATTGTACCTATAAGGAAATATGAACTAGATAAGGTATTTCTACAAACATGTATATCGATTAATATTGAGCAGGAAAAAGTATAAAATTTCGCGAGAATAATTTGTTGAAAAAAGGTAGAGAAAATCATGCGAAATAACACAATTTCTTTTCAAGGCTAGGGCGCTATTCATTTATTTCTCTTGGTCATATTACGAACATGGTATTTGAAGCCATGACATAGTGACCCACTTTTTCATATAAGAATAGCTAACTTATCACTCTCGTATCTACCTGATATACATCGATAGTGTAATGAACACATTTCTGCAAGCGATTAAGTTTGTTTTCATCACACTTTTATCCTCTTATACTCGAAACATTGTTACGAGTATGTGATGAATCAATTTACTCCATCTAATATAGCATTTATTACCTTCCTGAATTCAGCAGCGAATTTTAATTTTATGATAACTCTCACGGACAGACCTTTCCATGTATAGGCGTATAGCTGCAGTAAACTGTAAGGTATTTGATGGGAGTCAAACTGCTCTCTGCCCTTAAGACAGTCTCTATTTCAGTCCATAAATATGCTGTGGGTGGAGTGTAGGTAAAATCGCTGCCTGTTCTATCTCGCCTATGGATTTGGATAGGATGGGCTGGGCCCAGGTTAAACAACCGGGGCTACATGTCTGGATGATGAAGGGGTAGGTTGAAGTACGAATTTTTTTAATTTGCAAAACATGTTACTACACTCACATTTAAAACTAACATTGCATTCTGAACATTAATGAGAAGAATATGAAATTTTATTGGAATAAGTCGTAATATAAGTGCATATATATGCATATGCATATGCATATGGTGATTATCTGAAAAAGAGGCGTGGCATGGCTTCACTGCTGAAGTATTTAATCTGTTAAATGAGTTAGACTTGAAGAACAAACAATAAAGCCTCTAAACATATGCTCTAATATCTAATCTATGAAATAACAATATTAAAAAAAATGAGCTAACGGAATTTGCCTATCCACTTTCCTTAATCTATCTGGTGCGTCAGGTGCTGCCAGAGTAATGATATATATGCTAATTTCTTAATTTACAAATAGCTTTATGTTGGGTTCTAGTAATGCAGTTTGCCTCATCCACGTTTCGATTTTAATGTTGTTTGCACATTTTAGCAGCTCAAGATTGTCGGCGTATCTGCAACCTTATTTTCAAGCACAAAGCGTGGCTCTGTATACTTTAAACGAACGTCTCTTATTCCGAAAGAAACACAACACTTTTACTTATTTTCAAAATATTTTTTTTTTGCATTTAAAAATATAAAACTTAACATATTACCAATTACAGTAATACAATCAATATTATGAAAAGGGTCATATTGGCAATATTACATTTTCAGATAGAATAAAAACAATATAGATACAGACAAGGAAGTGGTATCTCACCTTTGCCCTTCAACAATGGTGTAATATATAAACAGAGGAGAACAGAATGGAAGCAAGTAAAGTATCCATGAATAAGACTATCTAGAAATACGACAGAATCTACGCCACAATGTGCTGATGATGAAGCTTTCCTTAACACAACAAACATGATTTGCAAAAAGCTGGCTATAATTTATTTGTCACATCTCCTACATATGGCATGACAAAATTTATAAATAAGGGTAAAGCAATGGCAATGAAAGGAAAACTATATACTTTTAGTTACCCAGGAAATAAAATTTCATTCAAAATGGATGCTGACGTGGATAATAAAATTAACAACTTTGATAAAATTAACGGAACCATTAGAATATCCTTTGGAAATCATATAGCTACCTTATGTGCAATTAACATTGTGTAAAATAATCTCAAACCAAGATTACTATTTGGCTGTTAAACATGGACATTGGGGGAGCCTAGTGAGTTTTGGAAACTCTTTACGCTTTATCCAGTTTGCACTATATTTTCAAAGTATATCACAATGGTTCAAATTAAGATGTATACCTAACTTGAAGTCATTTGGATTCAGAACGTTTAACATTTTATTAATGAACATTATTAACTATTAACTTAATAAAATAGAAGCCTTCATATTTAAAAAGTCCTTCGCAAATATTGAAAGAATTTCCCTGAAAGCTTTTAATTTACATATTATGGGTATATAAACAAAAGTTTCTATGGACAGTTTTCGGTATAATCTTAAGGGTAGTCAATATGTTTTAGTTTTTTAGACTTTGACACACTTCCTTGCTTAAGTAATGCACCGATTTTTATGCCCAGAGCAAACTTTATGCACCATATATATGTTAACGTATTGTGATGTTGGGCTCGGCGCACAACAAAGAACGGACGGGGCCAAGCTGCTTCACACCACATACCAGGCTGGCGAACAAACATAGACGCAAGTTCAAACTTCCTCATATCACTCACGCGAGCTTACAAGCGACTAACAACAATGAAACGGCTACACAAAAAGTATTCGAGAATGGTCTGGCTACGTCACTGCCGGCGTGTTTGAAGGAGTTCGCCGAAAGTCCGTGTAACGTCATCGCCAGGAAGCAACAGTTAGAGAATTCAAGTTATAAGGACACAAGGCGGTCAGTGATTCAGTGAGTGAGAGACAGCTGTACGTGTGTGTGCCGTGAAAACTATGTCAGTCGTAAAAGAAAAAAAAAAAAAAAAAAAAAAAAAAAATCCACGAGCGTCAAGTGTTTACAACATCGTAGTTAGTGTATGAGAGACAGAGAATATGAAGAGGGCATTGAAAGGCCTAAGTCAGGCTACGAGAAATGAAGTTTGTGAGCTGTGGTAGCACAAAAAACTGTGGACTGTTAACAGCGAGTAGAAAACTCTATTTGTGGTAACATTTTAGAAGACAATAAAGTGATAGAAAAGTTTTTGTTACACTGGTGTCCAGTGGGATTCGTCAAATTTCATTTTCTCACAATATATACAAAGTTCCAAGGAGATCTAAATTAAAATCTCACGTGAGAGATTTGGAATGGTAAAAATCATGATTTGAGAAAAAGCAATTCTTATAGACCAAGATTTAATACTTTTTATGTCCATTTGAATTTCCCAAGATCATATATACGGAATATGGCAGCATCTAATAGGTGTAACATATGTTTCTTTGGTCAGTAGGAGCTAAATCCTAATATAAAAATTAGAAAAAAATCAGTTGTAATGGCTCTTCCGACCAGTAGGCGAGCGTAACCTATTGACATGTATAGGGACTTTAAAATAGCCACGTACGAAAAATAATTATATCACCGAGTGGATGAAGGATTTGAACATGCTGCGCTGTGTTTTTCCTGTACGCGTCCTCGGCGCTCGTCGCCGACTGTCGCTGTCATAGAACAGCGCGGATGAAAACATACATTTCAATACTACTTTTAAAGTCTTTACTTATCAATATTATTAAAGGAGATGCTTCAAGTGGTCACCGTCGTTGTCCATACAGTTTTGGCACCTCTTTAGGAAACGATCCATCACTCGCCGTAGTTCACGTTGAGAAATGTTGGTAACTTTCTAACGTATATTTTGTTTTAATTCTTCCAGGGTGTGTGGGTTTGTCTTGCACACTTTATGCTTCAAGTTACCCCAGAGACAGAAATCACAGATCACCTGGAAATCTTTCTGCAAATAGCACTTTCACTTGGCGAGCTGACTGAGCTAACACATACGAACCATTAAGAAATACACGTTGTGCACTAGAAAGTAAATGCTGCACCAAAATACACTGTGCACTGTGACTAAGTACAGGACAAAATAATAAAGCACACTGGTAATAAATCAATCACACGTTATCACGTCAGCTCAATACTGCACTTTCAGAGCAGAGGAAATCTAGTCAACCGCATGCCCTTGCATACAGCAGCAGTTTATCTGTTTTCGCGTGTGCGGCGGTAGGAACAAGACTAGTAAAAGTTTACCTGAAGAATAAGCCAAGAGAGAAACGTGAAATCGGAAGACCAAAAAGAAGATGGTCAGACCAACATTGCATCTCGGAACGGATCCTCGAAGCCCCATCTCTGCAAAGATGATGATAATGATAACGATGAAAACTAATGAAATTTGAATCGTTCGTGAAGCCATAATTTGATTAATGTCATGATTCGGTATCTTCTCTTCTTTCTGCCTATTACTTTCGCCCTCTCAAAGAGTTTACCAAGGAAGGGGCCAACAAGTTCAATTTACTACCAAGCGATTACCTATATTAAAGGAACTAATTCTGAAGAGTGTATTTATTCTAATGAAGCATTTATAACTGCAAGAATAAATGAGTGAGTAGGTAAATAAATAAAAAAATAAATAAGTAAATATATATTAAATGGATTTGTATATATGTGTATAACAGATAACCTCCGAAACCCCTTGACTGACCACCTCGAAATGTGATTTTTTATGGAGGTCAATAAAATTTTACTATGTAGTGTACTTTCGCTACTCCGTTTTCTTTTACGCACATTTACATATCCCCTACTCGCCCTTCAGCATACAATTAATACAATTTTCTATATGTTTGAAATAGAAATGCACCGTATTACATTCATTCTGTTTTCAGCTATTTTATGAAGCACAGTCACACTTTCTTCTCTACTACAAAACAATTCATACAGTTTTATAGATATAATTGAAATAGTAACGCAGCGTATTACATTCACACGCTTTCTCTACTCGCTTTTCTTCCTGCAGTATTTGTGATTGTTTAACAGTGCCTTCCCTAAGTTTTTGTTTACTTATTTTGTTTATTTTTTGTTCTTTATAGGATCCTAAGAGTGGAAATAATTTTAAATATCTTAAGTAATTTTTTTTAATAGCGATGATACGATAAAATACGGGCAACACCGGGTATTTCAGCTAGTGGGTTTCTAAAGGAAGTAGAATGAGAATAGTGTCTTAAGTCTCTTGCTCCACATTTCCATGCCTCAAAGTTATTCATTTACTCATTCCTCCCTTTTTTGTCGTTAACATAAATTACAATTCGTCGTGGCCTTGCAACTCACAGCTGTTCTGACCAATCCTAAGCTAGAGACACATACTACTCACAGTTATACTACTCTCTGTCTCACAAACAACTAGCTCCGACGATACATTCACTAAAATCTGCTTCATATTGCAAACAACTCCAACATGAACGATTAAATTTCTGACGATAGACACTCAACCTCTCTCAACATTGACTATACACAACACACACTTAAAAACTAAACTTCAAAACATCTCCCAGTACTTTCTCTACTCTTCTAAAAACTACTCTTACAAACTGTACTCCTCTAACTTTATGTTAGTGGAGATAAACATTTGCAGAAATACGTTATTGCTAATTTTCTTGTAGGTACAAGGGAAACTAGAGGATGCAATAGCCTTTGAGCGATAGTCAAATATTTTAAAGCTGTTCGCTATATGAAGGCTTTGAAATTCCGTTCTCTTTGCACGGACAAGGCATAAAATGTGAATAATGACATTCCATTTTAGAAAAGTTTTAAAGATCGTAAAACTCACGCAAATAACAAGCAATACCTTAGAAATGGTTCACTCTAAAAAAAAAAGAAATAATAATAATAATAATAATAATAATAATAATAATAATAATAATAATAATAATAATAATAATAATGATAATAATAATACTAATAATAATAAACAATAGTAAAACAATAATAAAACAATAAAAACAACAATAACCATAATAACAACGATAATAATGATAATAATAAAAATCACAATAACAATAACAACAATAATAATAACCATAATAACACTAATAATACTAATAACAGTACCAATATTAGTAATAATAATAGTAGAAATAACAATCATAATAGTAATAAAAACAATAGGAAAAACAATAATAAAAACAATAAAAACCAAAATAAAAACAATAGTAACAACGATGATCATGATTATAATGATAATAATAGTGATAATAATGATAATAATAACGATAATAATGATAATAATAATGATGATAATGATAATAATGATGATAAATAACAACAACAACAATAATAATAATAATAATAATAATGATAATAATGATGATAATAATGATGATGATGATGATGATGATAATAATAATAATAATAATAATAATAATAATAATAATAATAATAATAATAATAATAATAATAATAATAATAATAATAATAATAATAATAATAATAATAATAATAATAATAATAATAATAATAATAATAATAATAATAATAATAATAATAATAATAATAATAATAATAATAATAATAATAATAATAATAATAATAATAATAATAATAATAATAATAATAATAATACCTAATAATAATTTGGAGATAATTGTGTGCTTTAGCATTATCTACATTTTGTATAGTAAGATTTGATCTATTTCTTACAGTTTAGCGGTTAATCAAGTCGTCAGTAGTAAACAGGACTACATAGGCTATAACCTGGCGGGGTGGCTCAGGCGGTAACGTCTGCAGCCCGCATTCGGCAGGTCACGGGTTTGATCCCCGTGGCCGCGCACTCTGACATGGGATTTTCTCTTGATGTCCCCATGTCACTTAGGTGAACGCTGGGATATATTAATCTCTTCTCCATGTATTCCTTTCCCTTCATTTCTCATTTCCCTTCCTTGTCATCTTTCAGGTTTGGTTGCTAGCGAGGTTCGTTCCGGCGATTGTGGACGGCATAGCTGCTTGCGCACTGGAACAATATTTCCTGGCCCTCCTTGGAAGCTGCTGCCCTGGCAGTAGGGGTGACATCGTCGCCCTCTCCTTGGGTGGAGGGTACACTTCGGTTGTGCGCCAGGTGACAATAACTGGAACTATTAGGAACTGCTATGTGTCTCTGGGATTCGCTCTCTGTGGATCGAGGTATCCCTCTCCGTTACTCACATATTCACATATGGGCTATAGCCAGAAACTTCAAAATATACGTCTCATTTGCCATAAAAATATCTTAAGCATATCACATTTTAGTCAAAATAGTGAGAGCCATTTTTGAGAAAGTCAAAACTTTCGAAAAATTTTTCTTCTAAAGGGCAGCTTATTGCAGAGGAATTTTCTTCGAAATATTCGTATAATATCCTTGAAAGATATTAAACGTAAATACCCACATTGGTTTTTAGCCGACTTTGACTTATGCTGTGCTCAGAGAGACAGACACACACAAGGACCTCCTTGTAAAATTCTTTTTCTGGATTCAGGGGGCCTCAAGACATATATTTCTGGTGAAATCTAGACATCGAAATTTTGGGTCGAATACAATACTTCCTCTTCTCACTATATGCAGTAGAGAAGATAAACACGAACTTCTCTCGCCGTTCCGACTCGCTTATATAGGCCAGGCGAACAAACCAATGAATCCTCAGAAAAAATACACATTTTGTTGAACTTCTCGTAAATAAGTCAAACGTTTCTCGAAGTCTGGGATTGCTTTGTTCTGCCTTGCTCATTGCTAGCTTGTTTACTCGCCGGTGAGGTAGATTACTCAAGGCTTCCCTTTGAGGTGCGTTGCTTCCAAGTGGTGTGAGGTACCTTGACCTAAAGCATCTCTGATTTGTCACAGTATATATTAGATGAGAGCATTCAGAGATTTCAAGTGTTGAGTGAGGTGGTCCAACATTAATAACCTTCATACCTGCAGACTCTTTGAGGGTTAGGGAATTATTCTGGTTAAAGAAAAACATCCACTCCCATCCAGGAATTGAACTCAAGACCACTCGACCGCAGAAGAAGTCCTTGAAACGTATTTGCTCTCCTGTAAAAATATATCTTTTTACTTATAGAATTTCTGAAAAAGCTGATTAGAATGTCCTCTGTCGGTTGTCTATTTCGCTTGAAGTGTAGTTAAAGTGATGGAAGTGTCATCAAACCCGGTACCTCTAGGGTAACATCGAAGAGGGAACCATTCTGTCTGCATTAACCACACATCTTCTCGAGTTACCTTGGCCCGTCGCTGAAAGGAATGATAACCGAAGCAGAGGTTGATGTCGAGAAATTAGAGTGCGGTGAATTACTTAAGAGGATAAACAGGCTCTGAGCGTGACGCCGTCAAACTCTGGGAGCGGAAAGAGACATGCATAATGTAGCTGGAGCCTCCCCGTCATGGCGCCCTCTAAATTGCCTTCAGATTCGCACTTGAGAGAGATGGAAAGAGAGAGAGGTGTGAGAAACTGTCAGTTGTTTCCTAACAAGATCTCATCGTTGTGAAAGGGCTAGCTCTAAATCACGAGGATTGCGTTAACTACAAGGCTGATGGGATTCAGAAAGCGAAACTTTACAGAGATTAGTGTTAACTGCCCAGGGTTTCGAGGACCCAGTGGGCAGCACTCTAGTGTCAGCACTGATCATTATCTGCCTCTGCCTAACAGCATATTACTACGCCTTCTATAACCACAACAGCAGTTCGCATTTCAGGGAAGTATTGTATTCCACCAAACAGCTTTGAGGCTCGCATTCGGAGGTCTGGGGTTCGATCCCCGTCTTTCCTCCACTCTGACTATTGTATTGTTCCTCTTCTTGTTCTTTCAACATAGAAAAGAGCTACACATTTGTGCTTATCAACCCTTCTTTAACATTTCACTATTTGCTACCAGAAGGAAAACGTTTTTAATTTAAGAACCGATAGTCAGATAAATAATCACAATACGTAATGGATAAGTGAAGTCAATATAAAATGCAACAAGCCAGGATTAACTAACTGTACAGAGAAATACGTCATTCCTGTTGAGAGAAACCATTAGTAAACGTAACCTGGTAGTGAACATTAGCCATAAGGGTACTCAAAGAACTTCTTAGGATGATTAACTACTTTTATAAAGCCCAGAATTGGAAAGACAAAAGTGAAATGTCTCTGAAACGAGCTAATGTAATGTGGATGATTAAAAACTGGGTGGACCGTTTATAAGAGCCCCGCACATATACCTTTTTATTAGACCCTTTATGCGTAGTGTGGACACAGGTTTCAAACATTGAAATTACCTCAAGAAAGGGACCACGGAGAAGAAAGCCACAAACGTCAACGCGTTTAAAATACTTCCACACTTCATACATAAAAGTTATATTAAATATTTAGCAAAAACTCAAACTAGTCTATATCACCATTCTAGTATGGGTATGATTAGTACAGCCAAAATATTAAATGAAAACTTTAAATCTGTAGAATGTTACGAGACATATTTTTTTCACTTTGTTCATGACGTTCTTACGGTAAAGGAGAGGAAAATTTGCATTTGGCCGAAACATTTTATACCAAGATTACTCCAAAAATAAATGTTTGGAGAGCCCCAATACAATATTCTGTATGTATATTCCAATACAATGTACAAGACTAAATTATATATAATAGTTTCTCAGATAATATAACTAAATATTTTAAGTAGGAAACTGGACATTTTCTAGCATTGCTCCACACATTTAAATTTTCTAGATATATATTATTGCTTGATAAATTCAAAATGGATACATTTTATTGAAGTTGACGCTATTAGTTGTGATAAAGAAACCAATTTTGTTGGTGTTAAAATGTTACGTATTTTCCGTGTAAATTAATTTTTTTGTGACACAATGAATAAAACAACCATAAAATCCATTCTTAAATATTTAGAAAGCATATTTGACATTATACATGTACATGTTCAGGTCAGACAACAACAGAATGAAGAGGAATAAATTTAATTTGCACAAATATAAAACTTAAAAACAGCACATACAGAAAGAGTCCAGTAGGATTAGAAAGGAGCCCATGCGTGACTTAAAAATGTCACTGTATTTTTAAAAATGTCGGATACGATGGCGTTTAGCCATAGTGTTTTACAGGTGTCTATGGAATATTTATACGATATTAGCTGAAACATCCGGCGTTACCCGTGGTTTGACAACTTTTATAATTACGTTGGATATTATAAAGAATCCAAAATAAACAAAACAAAAGCACAGGTATTAAGGATACCTTTGTTGTACTGATTTGTTGATAAGTATTTTCATGATTTTGGTTAAATAATCGGAACAAGTTTATTGTATGCCGCTGTATTATATAGAATAGTCGCGATATGACTTAATTATTAAAGCGACTCTAAATAAATTAATAAAAAAACCACACCAGGGAAACGATATGCAAAAGTACTGGTGAAAAACCTCAAATACCACAGGAAGAAAAGCAAGTAGAGAAAGTTGTGTGACTGTAAGATGTTTCATTTCTATGCTAATCATATACAAATTCATATGAATCCTTTGTCGGAGAGGCAGTACAGTATGGGTTTTGTGAAAGAAACGTTAGTAGAGATAACCGCGTGAATGTAATTTGTTGCATTTCAATTTCAGATTTATGAAACATAGTATGAATTCTTTGTAGAAGAAGGAGAAGGGAAAGAATTGTAATTGCGTTTCACAAAAGAGAGGAATGTAGAGAAAATCGTATGACTGTAATGCGCTGCACTTCTATTTCAATCATAGAAAATTGTATTTTGAAGCGGAGTAGACAAAGAAATGTGACCGTGTTTCGTAAAAGAAAACTGAGTAGAGGCAACCGTGTGAATGTAATATGTGTCATTTCTATTTCCGTCTTAGAAAATTGTATGAACTCTATGTTGAAGTCCGAGTAGGGAAGGATGCGTAAATTTAGTACGTAAAAGAAAACGGAGTAGAGAAAACTATGTGAATGTTACGCTTTATAGTAACATTGATAACATACAAAACTCCATAATAAATTTGATATGTTGCACTCACATAACTTTCTCTCCTCTTGGACTAACCTTTCTTACAATCTCTTATTCCTATATCTTCTACTTGTTAGTTGAGTTAAACACATTCAGAAATGATATTATTGCTTATTTCCTTGTAGGCACAAGGGAAATATGGGAATACAGTAGACTTTGAGCGATATTTAACTCTTCTAAAGCTTTCAAATTCCGTTCTCTTTACACGGTTAATATATAGCAGATGAATACCGTTGTTCCAATTGACAGAAGTATAAATTTTCCCAAAAGTGACACACATAACAAGGAATATTTACGAAATGGTTCACCCTACCAAAAATTTATTCAGACATAAATTGTGTATTTTAGCGAGATCTACAGTTTTTGTATACTAAGACTTTGTCTATCTCTTACGGTTTATGAGTTATTCAAAAGTCGCCGTGAGCAAACCGGACTACATAGGCTATAGCCAGAAAATTCAAAATATACATTTCATTTGCCATTTTATTCAAAATCGTTAGGACCACTTTCAAAAAAATAAAAATCTTCGAAAGATTTTCCATCTAGGATAGTCTAAGTTGGATTTATTTTTTTCAAAATCTTCATGACGCATCCTTGAAAGACATTAAACGTAAATACCAACTTTGGTTTTTAAACCACTTTTCGTTTTTTGGTTATGCTGTCCACAGACTGACACACGCACACGGACGTTTTTCTAAAAATCTGATGTGCTGCACTCACATGACTTTCTCTATTCTTCTACTAACCACTCTTCCAAACTCTTATTTCTATATCATCTTCGTGTTAAGATAAAGATTTTTACAAACTATTTTATTGCTCATTTCCTTGTTAGTGCAAGGGGAATATTAGAATACAGTAGGCTTTGAGCGATAGTCAAATCTTTTAAAGCTTTGAGATTCCGTTCTCTTTGCACACTTAACATGCAAAACAAATGAACAACGATGTTCCATTTCACGAAAGTCAAGTTTTCCGAAGCTCACACACATAACAAGGAATATCTCCGAAATGGTTCAACCTACAATAAAATTTATTCGGACATAAATTGTGTAGTTTAGCAAGATCTACGTTTTTTGTATAGTATGATTTGGTCTATCTCTAACGGTTTACCAGTTATGCAAAAGTCGTCCAGAGTAAATACGATTACAGGGGTTATTACCAGAATATTCAAGATAAAAATTTCATTTGTCATAAAAACATCTCAAACATATGACATTTTAAACAAAATCTTAAGAGACATTTTCAAGAAAATCAAAATTTTGAAAAATGTTCCATGTAAAGGGTAGTTTAGATTGGGACTATTTTCTTCAAAATCTTCGTGTCGCATCCTTGAAAGACATTAAACTTATATACCAACTTTAGTTTTTAACCGACTTTTCGTTTTTGGGTTGTGCTGCCCACAGATACACAGACAGACACACACACGGACCTTTTTCTAAAAATGCTTTTTTTTGGGTGGAATACAATACTTCCCGTACTTACCAGTAGAGAAGGTAAAAAATACATATTGGTGCCGAATTTTGAGTTGCAGTTTAGAAACGCATAGAGGACAAACATACAAATATTCATTTTTATGTTTATAGATAGTTAGATAATCTAAAAACCTAAAAACCCAGTTGCGGTGCCACTTAGGCTAGCATATACCTTCAATTCGCCAGGGGTTTCGGTAAGGGATTATTATTTCTTTGTAAACACCCTTTATACATAACAGTACGATTTACTCTTGATTTTGTCAACAGTGAAGAATTCAGGTGGCTTGGTCAAACAGTCCCCGGTCATACGCAATCAGCATAGAAATTTGCGATTTGAGTGTTAGCTTACTGTGGGACTGTTTGCTGATGCTACAAACAAGCCCGTATGTCAGAATTAGTGGCCTACATTAGCTGCAGCTCATCACACTAAGCGGAAGGGCATCAAAGGCTCTGAGGTCAAACCTAACCAGGGCGGCGCGCATTTTCAACCAGTGTTTCATGCAGTTTTCCTACCATCTATTTGTTTATCTTTACTATCTCACGATTACCCTTTGTCCCATGCTCTCTGCACAACTCTGCTACCATCAAATAGTGTTTTGTTAACTACTCTATGTGTGTATTTTTACTTTCTCTACCGCAAGGAGAAGGAAGTATTGTATTCCACCCAAAAAATCGATGTCGAGATTTCACCGGAAATATATGTTTTGAAAACTCCTGAATCCAAAAAAAAGCATTTTTAGAAAAAGGTCCGTGAGCGTTTGTGTCTGTCAGTCTGTGGACAGCATAACTCAAAAACGAAAAGTCAGTTAAAAACCAAAGTTGGTATTTAAGTTTAATGATTTTCAAGGGTGCGACACGAAGATTTTGAAGAAAATATCCCCACAGAAAACTACCCTTTACATGGAAAATTTTTGGAAAATTTTGATTTTCTTGAAAATTGCTCCAAAGATTTTCATTAAAATGTTGTATGTTTGAGATATTTTGATGACAAATGAAATGTAGATTTTGAATTTTCTGGCTATAGCCCCTGTAATCGTATTTACTCTGGATGACTTTTGCATAACTGGAAAACCGTTAGAGATACAGAAAATTTTACTGGACAAACAATGTAAATCTGGCTAAAATACATAATTTATGTCTGTTTTTTTTTTTTGAAAGAGTAGTCCATTTCGGAAATATTCTGTTATTTATGTCAGTTTCGGAAAACTTAGAACTTTCGTGAAATCGAACATCGTTTTCATTTTTTATATGTTAGGCGTGCAAAGAGAACGGAATCTCAAAGCTTTATAAGATTTTACTATCACTCAAAGCCTACTGTATTCTCATATTCCCCATGTACCTACAAGAAAATAAGCAAATAAGATAATCTGTAAATGCTTACCTCAACTAACACGAAGAAGATATAGGAATAAGAGTCTGTAAGAATGGTTAGTATAAGAGTAGAGAAACTCATGTGAGTGCAACCCATCAGATTTTTTAAGATTAGCGTACTTTGACCTAGTACATTATGACGGACGACAAACAAAATTAGTGCAATTAGACATTAAACTTAAATACCAACTTGGGTTTTTAACCAACTTTTCGTTTTGGCGGTATGCTGTACACAGACTGACACACAGACATATACAGACAAGCATATTGTTCTAAAAGTGCTTTTTTTTATTCAGGTGGCCTCAAAACATGTTTCCGGTGAAATTTTGACATGGGTGGAATACAATACTTACTCTACTTACTTGTAGAGAAAGTAAAAAGGGTTTTTCTAAATCTATATTGTCCTAGCGACCCTTTACCGAACACTAAAGTTATAAGCCCATTAAGTGCGCCATTTTTATTTTGAGAAACCATTAACATATCTAATTTAAATTGACAGCATTTTCTTAATTGTATTTATAACTGTTGTGTCACTTCGTTATATTCTATTGTTTTTATTGTTTAAAATTTTTTATATTAAGTATGATTTATGTTATTTTGTTCTACCATTTTCTTTGGGGCTAGTAAAACACATAAAAATAAAATTAACGCTCATCATTTACTAATAGTGAACTTAACTTCCAAATGAATCAGCAGTAATGGGTCTGACAATGCGGTGTTTCAATGCCAAAGTATTGTCAGTCTTTTGTCCACGTATTCGTAAACTTTGAAGTTCGAAAGATTCATCAGTTCATAAGATAGTAATTCTCCTGGGTATTCGATGGTTCCTATGCCGGATGCCACGTTAAAATGGACGGTGGGCGTCTTCACCAAAGGCTAAAGTACAAGGATTCGAAGGGAAGTGCAGTAGGGTGCTTACTAAGGGTGCCTGGGAATGAGGTGAAGGATTAACCCAGAAGCATACATCTGATTCTGGTATAAAGAAGGCTTAACCTACATATGTAAAACTATTCTGCATTACAATGAGAAAAGAGGAAAGGGTGGTCAGTTATAGAAAGCGATTGTCTTTACCTTTGTGGAGCTTTCTGGCGCCCCAGGTTCCATCCTGGAAGAGGCTTTTAAGCATCACAGTGTCGGAGAGTCGTGAAATTGACTCTCATCTAAGTTCAAATTCGGGACTTCAAATGTAAACTACTGGCTGATAACGTACTGAGTGAAAATGACTTCCATAAATTGTCTCAAATACCTCAACTTTATAAATTTAAACCTTTCAAAAGCTGCAAAAATATAATGGTTACAGTACTACGGGCGCGGCGCAAAACAGAAGACTGTCAGGGGTACTTCACATCATATACCAGGCCGGCGAGCAAATAAAGGCTTTCAAGGTCAAGCTGCCTCGCGCGACTGTAGTGTGTACGTGACTAACAACTATCAGAGCAGGAGAACCAAAACGGGTTTTCTCCAGAGCCTACGAGAATGATCTGGCTACATCATCGCCGGCGTGTGTATGGAAGTCGAGAAAGGTCCTCTATATAAGCAGACGAGGAAATTAGAGTTAGTTACAGACACGAGTCGATGAGTATGGGACAAATATGCGTCGTGATCAAGTTCTAACGAGCGTCGAGTGATTGTATCGTTGGAGTTAGTGTTTAAGAGACAGAGAAAGTGAAGAGAGACAGTGAAAGGAGTGAATCAAGGCTACAGGACTACAGTTGTGAATTGTAGCATGACGAAGGACGTTGTGTTAACGTCAGTAAAAAAGAAGGGTATTTTTATCCGAAAGTTTAGAAGAAAAATAGACTGATAAAGGTAATCAGGCTGATTTTGTTGTTTTCACACTGGTGTCAGAAGTGGGACTTGTGAAAGAGCCCTTTTTTACAGTATTAGTTCAACCACATCTATTTCATTGATGTATTTTGCATGTAAAATTTCGGTGATTCAGTGTAACCCATACCACTAGTGAAAGTGATTTTCTGAATGGAAACTTCCTGGTTCTTTAGACACCTAAAAGAGAAACAACTATTCTCCATAGGCAACGAGTCAGCTCCTGCAAATCTTAGGCCTGTCCGAGAGAGAAATTTCTCGCTTTAACAGAAGGCAGTACATGTGGACCGAGGCTTTTTAAACTTTCAGTAGCTACTCCATGTTTTATTCTACGGGTTTAACGTAAATTAGTAACGCAGTCGCTGTGACACCAACTCGCCTCTACTGCTGCACTTAATCTTGCTCTCATTTTTTAGTCTACTTCACAGTTTGTTTATCAGGTACCATGAGTACATGTGTCCTCTGGCCATTTCCACAAAATTTCCCCTGGCTACAGTGTCTGCATAGAGTACTAACAAGATTTAGATTAAATTCCGGAACGCCTTTTGAGAGCGTTTGAGATCCGTCGCCAGAGAACATCGCATTTGCAGAACAGTAATAGCTCTGCAATGCAAATATTTTTAACCCGATTCAGTAGGATTGGAAAGCAGAAAAAAGCAAGAGAAACCTATATGTAAAAGGGTGTATGGAGTAATCTAAAACCGGCTCTCAGCTTTGGCAATCTTTTTCTTTTTCCGTTCGTTCCTTCCCACAAGGCTTTCTAATCCAGATTTTCACACACAAGAATATTATTTAGGGAAGCAATTAAATGAAGCTATAACATCACTTACAGAAGTTAATGTGACTGGTTCTTTTACAGGTTTTACTCGTATTGAAAGGTTGTTGTTGTTGTGTTTAACGCCCGCTTTTACTACTACGGCACCGCAGGCGGTGACACTGATGATACATGGAATGAAGATGGAGCACCGGTGGAATGAGATGGCGGGGGAAACCGGAGCACCCGGAGAAAACCCGCCCTGACGCCGCTTCGTCCACCACAAATACCACATGCGGGTCCCTGGGATCGAACCCGGGCCGCCTAGGTGGTAGGCGAGCGCGCTAACCGCTCGGCCACGGCGCCGCCCGTATTGAAAGGGAATTTAGTATAATGCAAAGGTATCATGATTAATTAATATTGCCTTTCTAGCTTCCCCTTCTTTCCTTTTCTTTGCCCCTTTCCAATAACAGTAGTGTTTATGCTACTGGCTGGACACGGTTATAACTAAAGGCTGGAGCCGTGTGCGTTTTCCATAGGTATACTGCACATGGGCTCGCGCATATAAACAACTGCAGGTAGGTTCAGCCTGACCATGAAAACCGCCTTACTGCAGACCACCTACAAGCATCATATGAACACTAAAGAACACTATTACTCCACTGGGAGAAGAAACAAAACAGTCGCGTTATACTACATCTTGACCTTGCGTCTGCATACACTTGCAAGGCAATGCTTCACCAGTTCGCAGAGTACCACGTTACGTTGTTTTCGTCTCTTGCTTCTAGTGGCAGTTGTTTGCACATTTGATGGCCGTGCTGTACTTCTGACGTCATTCATACTCTGCGTCCAGCTAACCTGCATCGCATGCGAGCGCACACCCCTCCGGCCTTTAGTTATAATTACCATAGAGACGTCGGCATGAAAGGGAAGTATTGATTACTTCTGATGGCTCATTAAATCGTTACTCATTAAGCTAAAACTGTTGCTCCTTTCACAGAAATCCCTACGCATTAGAAACCCACATGATCAGATTGTTGGTCCACGGAAAGCTGGTAACACAGTTCGACCAATTTCAAAAGGTTGTTTATTACATAGGTATTAGGAAAAACCTTTCGTTCAAAAGCATAAACTCCAATATAATACAATAAACAAACATATTTAAAACCATTTCGATGAAAACGTTAATTGAAGTATAAATTTAGAGAGAATTTGTAGAAGGATTTTAATATAATATTAGATTTTAATGTAATATTACATTATGTTTACTGCAAAGTTTTACACATTTTTGTAACTCTAAGGAGAGACAAAGCTCATCTTAAAGTACAGAATCGTTTAATTCGGTAAATGATGTTTATTTCAAGCAACATTTGTAGCATTTTCATAATAGGCATTAAGTATTTGAGGACAAGTCTAAAGAAAATTAAAACGTGACTTTTGTACGAGGCCAGCTGCATCTACCCTTCTTACCACCTTTTCTTGTCCACATTACAGCACCACACCTCTGGCCCCGTACTGCAACTGGCATTGCTGAGTAGTTATGTTTCACCACTTACGAGGTGAAGAGACTGAGAGATCTCCCAAACGTGCATTTTATTAAATCCGCTTTGTGTCCCTGAACTTCAGGTCTATAATAAAAACCTTAAAGCCCGGGGCCTACGTGCTTACGAATTGTAGGTCGCCGTTGCGATATGTGATCTCGAGTTTGAGATTTTCTTGTGGTTTATCTATAAAATATTGGCCAATTAGTAAATATGATGTCATACTGGCATGTTGTAGTGATAGCTGAGTGGTTAGAGTGGCCGCGCATAGAGCGAAAGATCCAGGTTTCAAATCTCCATTTATGATTCAGCTTTCAAAGGTTGTCTTCACATCGTTTGTGTGCCTTATAACAACCAATTGTCATTGATTGGCCTTTTATATGGAAACCACGTATGGTATTTAACTAACTTTTTATTAGCGAACATAGAAAAGAGCTTACTAGATCTGTTGCAACGGAAAATGGAAAGAAATATTCTAGGCATTTCACTAGGGACGGAGTTACCAATAGAAGACTGCAATAAATCACATCCTACAGGAATGTAGCACAGCAGACTGCAAGAATCAAATGTAAATGTGTGGCACACGTCGCAAGTATTTAACACGACAGATGGACTCAATCGACTACCATGTGGGATCATACATCAGAAGTAGAAACCGAGGAAGACCAAGAACAAGATGGGCAGACAACTAGTGGCAGCACAGTACTCCAGTGTTGCAAAATGTACTCATAGAACTGTTTGAAAACACTATTAAAGATAATAATAAAAAAAAAAAAAAAAAAAAAAACCTGATGTGTTGCACTCACATGACTTTCTCTACTCTTGTACTAACCATTATTACAAACTCTTATTCCTATATCTTCTTCGTGTTAGTTGAGATAAACATTTGTACAAATTATCTTATTGCCTATTTCCTTGTTGGTGCAAAGGGAATGTTAGAATATAATAGGCTTTGTGCGATAGTCAAATTTTGAGATTCTGTTGTCTTTGCACACTTGACATATAAAAAATGAACAGCGATGATCCATTTCACGAAAGTTCTAATTTTTCCGAAACTCACACACATAACCGAAATGGTTCACCCTACAAGAAAATTTATTGAGACATAAATTGTGTATTTTAGCAAGATCTATATTTTTTGTATAGTTTGGTCTATCTCTAACGGTTTACCAGTTATGCCAAAGTCGTCCAGAGTAAATACGACTACAGGGGCTATAGCCAGAAAATTCAAGATATACATTTCATTTGTCATCAAAATATATCAAACATATGACACTTTAATCAAAATCGTTAGAGCCATTTTCAAGAAAATAAACATTTTCGAAAAATTTTCCATGTAAAGGGTAGTTTAGCGTGGGGATATTTTCTTCAAAATCTTAATGTCGCATCCTTGAAAAACATTCAACTTAAATACCAACTTTGGTTTTTAACCGACTTTTAGTTTTTGAGTTATGCTGTCCACAAACTGACAGACTGACACACATACACACACGGACCCTTTTCTAAAAATGCTTTTTTTGGATTCAGGGGGCCTCAAAACATATATTTCCGTTGAAATCTCGAGATCGAATTTTTGGGTGGAATACAATACTTTCCCTGCTTACCAGTAGAGAAAGTAAAAATTATTAGTGCAGGTCTATGTGAAATCCAACGTGTGCCTTAATTAATATTTATAATGCTGTCTACTCAAGTGGAACACTTTTCTGTACTTTTATAAACTATTTACACAAAATGGTTTTGTTCTATGTACGAGTACTTCCTGATAATGTTAAAAAGGACCTGGTATTTGGTAAGCAAAAATCGTCTGACAAGATTGTTCACTCTAAGACCAGCAGATAGAGCCAGAAAAAAGAGGACGGCTGAGATTAAGATGGGCGGATGAAATATAAGAGGACTATAAAACTCTAGGGAAAAGAACTTGGAAGATGTTGGTAAGAAACAAGAGATGATTGGAAAGTGCTTCTGAGGATGACAGAACCCACTCTGGGATGTAAAATCAGCACTGACAGGATGATAGTGGTGGTTTCTTTTAATGCAAAAACGTTCATGACATACTGTGGTAATAATAAAGTGTCAGAGCCCTAAATATCATAATATTAACCTTCGTAACTTAAAAATGCATTTATTTTGCTTGTGGTGAGATAAACTTCTTTAAGTACTCACAACGACATCGTTATTTTAAGCCCAAATGACCTAGTTGGCGACGAGCCTTTAACCATACTCACTAACTCAGGCACTCACTCACTCAATGAGAAATCAGAGTGAATGAACAGTGGACACCAAATAAAATTTTTCTACATATAAAACTGCCTGGTTTTACTGATACCTACAAAATCTAAACAAAATCAATATTCTATCTGCATTATAGCAATACTTCAAAGCTCTGTATAACGCTAACGTGTTCAGTGAACTGCATATATAAAATCACAGAGCTAATAATGTAATGAATAATATGTTTTGCTTGTTCCTCGTCCCCAGGGAAAAGCATACCTAGCAAATACTGTTAATACAACGAATAGTCCAGCAAACACACTTTCTATCACACAAAGATATTGCTCATGCAACTTAATAAATAAAGTACTTTTCACAAAAAAGGATGGTAAATAACGCGTTGTTATATCTGACATCACACTCGTATTGCAATGGTTGAAAAATTTGCATCCTTTTTTACCTTCTCTATCACGTATAGTATGTAGCGGAAGTATTACATTCCACCTAAAAATGATCTATGGACAATTCACCAGAAATATAGATCTTCCTGTCCCCTGAATCCAAAAGTCTTGTTTACTTTATCTACAACGTACAATACGAAGATGAAAAATTCCACATGAAGTCGATTTTGAGATTTCACGATAAATACATATTTCAACACTCCCTGAATAGCAAAAAGGAATTTTTGTAAAAAGCTCTATCTCTCTACCTCTGTGTGTATGTGTTTGTGTGTGTATGTGTTTGTGTGTGTATGTGTGTGACTGTGAACTGTATAATTATTCAAGAACGAAGAGTCGAAGAGTATTTAAGTTAGATATCTTCCAGGTATGCGGCATATAGAACATACTTTACATGAATATCTTTTCCAGAAAGAAGTTTGATTTTCTCAAATCTGATGTGTTGCATTCACATTACTTTCTCTACTCTTGCACTAACAATTTTTACAAACACTTATTCCTATATCTTCTTCGTGTTAGTTGAGATAAGCATTTGTACAAATTATCTTATTGCTTGTTTCCTTGTAGATACAAGGGGAATATTAGAGTACAGTAGGCTTTGTGCGATAGTCAGATGTTTTAAAGCTTTGAGATTCCGTTCTCTTTGCACGCTTAACATACAAAAAATGAACAACGATATTCCATTTCACGAAAGGTTTAAGTTTTCCGAAACTCACACACATAAGGAAATCTCCGAAATGGTTCACTCTACAAAAGGATTTATTTGGACATAAATTGTGTACTTTAGCAAGATCTACATTTTTTGTATAGTATGATTTGGTCTATCTCTAAGCGCTTACCAGTTATCAAAACTCGCCCAGAGTAAATAGGACTACAGGGGCTATAGCCAGAAAATTCAAAATATACATTTCATTAGTTATAAAAGTGTCTCAAGCATATGCCATTATAATCAAACTCGTTAGAGCCATTTTCAAAAAAAAGAAAAAAATCAAAATTTTCCATGTAAAGTGTAGTTTAGGGCAGGGTTATTTTCTTCAAAATCTTCGTTTTGCATCCTGAAAGACATTAAACTTCAATACCAACTTTGGTTTTTAACCAACTTTTTGTTTTTGAGTTATGCTGTCCACAGACTGACACACATACTGTCACACAGACACACACACAAGGACCTTTTTTCAAAAATGCTTTTTTTTTGTGTCCAGAGGGTCTCAAAACATATTTCAGGTGAAATCTCGACATCGAATTTTTGGGTGGCATACAATACTTCCCCTACTTACCAGTAGAGAAAGTAAAAATATCTTAAACATATGGTAATTTAATTAAAAGCTGTTTGAGCCATTTTTGAGAAAATAAACTTCTAGGAAAATTTTTGCAAATAAAGGAGAATGTGAAAGCTATAATAAAACTATATTAAGATCAATGGAGGTTATAAATTCTATGCCACGTTTTATGTCATGAATAATACACAAAAGGAATCACAAAATGTTTTAGAATGCCGTATGAATATATTTGCTTTTAATTTCTAATCGCAGCAGGGGGAATTTAGTAAATCTGAAGGAGCCCCCACTGCGCCGAAACGGGGATTCTTTACATACCATGCCTTATGTTAAATATTACATCTCTTATTTCAGGGAAGAATATATGGGCTTTGAATTGAGGAATTTTTGTTATCTGCTTGGACTGCACGGTCTGTGTTTTTCAAAACGCGTATCACGGAATTGAATTCTTGTTTTTGTTGAGTGTAAAGGTGCGCGAAACGTAAACACAAGCCTTTAGAATGCTTTGACCTTCAGGATTATCTATTACAAGACATTAACGTCTGTTGTTTGGCTCAAAATGAGAAATTTCCAGTAAATATGTAACGAAAACCAGTTCCATTTATATCCCTCCTTTAACTGCAGAGGTAATATCGCCGGCCTTGCCCATTGGCAAATGGTGTTACTCGTTTAACAGTAGGTTTTTCTGTCTTTGGGGTTTTTATACGTCGAATTTACCCACACATTCCTAGTTCCAGAATCAGGGAAGGACGAGATATAATCTTGGCTGGAAAAAAATTCCTACTTTCTTGCCGGGAATCGAACCCGGGACCCCTACTGCAGCAGGCAGGTGCTCTACCAACTGTGCCACGGGGCCAGCCGAAGACTTCTTTGTCAAATACTGAAGCGGTTTTAAATTTTTGGCCCTGCAGATCTAACTGTACGTTTAGGAAACATTTGCGGCGGTTTTATTTATCTTCAGGATCCACTGGTTTGCAAAAAGGGGCGTTCTGCGCAAATGAGAACTCCAATATGAAGAATAACTTTAGTTTTAATTTTAGAAACAAAATTATAATTAAATATTTCAACTTTCACGTCCATATTAAGTTCCGACTCTTAATACGAATTGTCTTTACAAGACTTAGATAGTTCTATATCAAAGAAATTTTCTTTCTCGTTGTTCTAAAACTTCTCACTTACACCTAGTAGTTTTACTAATAATAATATTTTTTAAATATTTTTGTTGTTTAACGACGCTGTCAATTGCCAGGGTCACATCAGCGTCGCTGGTGTGCCGGAATTTTGTCCCGCAGGAGTTCTTTTACATGCCAGTAAATCTACTGACATGGAGCTGTCGTTTTTAAGCACACTTAAAAACCATCGGCCTGGGCCGGATTTGAACCCGCGACCTTGGGAACAGTAGGCCAGCGTCTAACCAACTGAGCCACCCAGACCGACTAGTTTTACTAAGTTACTGCAAAGAATAAAAGAACTCTAATAAATTGAAACAAATATAGGGATGGAAATAACAAATGAACTGTTATAATATAGAATATCTGCCATGGGAATCCCTTAAGACTCACCTTTAGACTCTCCCCAGTGCGAGAGGGTACCGAATGTCACCGGGGAAATTGTGCAGGTAGAGGTGTACTAAAGCCCTTACGTCTTAAACAGGCAATATATCTCAATTATTGTTGCATTAAAATATATTTTTTTATTTTCTACTTATCGTATATCACATAACAAATTTGAAGTGATAGCGGTTTAGTGGTTTTCAAAGCGATCGCTTTAAACTGGCACCAATTTCATTTAGTTTATTTTCTGTTGTCACTCCCGTAGGGTAGCGGGCTAGAATATGGCAGTTCCCGGTCACGCTATCTTCCTGGGTTCTATGTCATCCATGGACATGAGGCTTTTAAGCCTGGTATTTATACAGTGTTCAATTCCTAGTAAGAGATAGGGGTAGCACAAAAGATATATAGATTGAGATGCGAGGGTCATTGAGCACTGTTCTATCCACTTCCATCACCATCACCATCACCACTGCCGCCGCCACTGCTACCACCGCCTCCACCAATAAATTAGACGTAGCGAATGACCTTGCTAGCATCTTCGCGGGTGACGTCGTGGAAATTGATGATGATTTGTGCTTCCTAGTTGAATTAAGCAAGGGACTGCTGATAATACGAGCGGGCACTACTTAATCACGCACTGTTCCGTGATGTTTACTACATAGAAGTCGGAGATATACTAACTTGATATCTCTGTGGTCTTATATATACAAAAGTTAAATTCTCTATAAACCACTGCGCAACTTCTAACCACTCACCACGTCTAAAACTACATTACTTTCTCTTAAAACTGATCTAGAACGTTTTGTCACAGAATCTGAGGCTCCAAATCTCTTAACGATATGAAAATTGAGGTATGCAAGGAAGAGTGTGCTAGGGAAATAAGCAGGAATAAGATCTGACAGTGAGAAACATTTCTAAAGAGCAGTCAGAACTGAAAAGTGTGGGAACATTTAATGGATTGCAAAAAATGAATGGAAGTGGTCAGGGAAGATGACAGTGAAAGGGTGAGACTTTTGCAGTTTAAATAGTTGATTATACTATTTTAATGTGACTAGGACCAGTTCCAAACGCGTATGCAGCATTAACCTAGTATCTATACCAGGCGTATCATTAAAAATCTCCTAGGAGTCACCTGTGTACCTCCCTCCACGCCGCCAGGCTACACGGTGCAGTTGAAACTAGTAAACAGTACGGTATGGACTGTTCAAAATGACTACGCGCGCGTTTCATCAAGAATAGGAAGGGTATATTTTTTTTTTTACATAATTAAAGACCATTTTGCCCAATTTATGATTATTTACTATGCCATGTATCTCATTTTAATATCACACTATTTTAACCCCCCCCCTAAAAAAAAAAAAAAAAAAAAAAAAAAACCAGAGGGTTGAGGAATTGAAATCCCAGTTCTCCAACAGACTCAATAAAAATAACCTATTCAACAATCTGTTAGGGCCAGTTACTGTACCTCAAACTTAGATCATGTGAAGCTCCGCATTAACACCTGAATTTAGTACGAGTATGTTCTGCGATTAATTTGTTCGGCTTTGAAATCTGTATTGAGAATATAAGGCCGTTGGTCTATAACTAAGTGATTTAAAAGATCTACTAAACAAAAGGGGCTCAATTTTAATTTCTCTACTAGCTTTAGTAAGTAGAGGAAGTATAGTATTGCACCCAAAAATTCGATGTCGATAGTTACACGAAAATATATGCTTTGAGGCCTCTAAATCCAAAAGAATCATTTTTGAGAAAGGTCCATGTGTGTGTGTGTGTGTGTGTGTGTGTGTTTATGTATGTGTCTGTACGTCTGTGGACAACGTAAGTCAAAAACGAAAAGTCGGTTAAAACACAAAGTTGGTATTTAAGGATTTGATGAGAACATTTTGAAGAAAATCTCTCCCACCTAAACTACCCTTTACTTGGAAAACTTTTCGAAAATATTGATCTTCTCTAAAATGGCTCTAAAGATTTTGATTAAAATGCTGTATGTTTAAGATATTTTTATGACAAATAAAGTGTATATTTTGAATTTTCTGGCTATAGCCCATTAAGTCCTATTTATTCTCGATCACTTTTGTATAACTGGTAAACCATAAGAGATAGAGCAAATCTTACTATACAAAAAATTAGATCTTGCTAAAACACAATTTGTCTAAACATTTTTTTTTTTTTTTTATGTAGAGTGAACCATTTCGGAGATATTCCTTGTTATTTGTGTGAGTTTTGGAGAACAAACTTTAATCAAATGGAGGATCATGATTGATTTTTTTATATCTTAACCGTGCAAAGAGTATGGAATTTCAAAACTGTCCCCTTGTGGCTACAAGAAA
Organism: Tenodera sinensis; assembly: GCA_030765045.1. Classification (NCBI taxonomy): domain Eukaryota; kingdom Metazoa; phylum Arthropoda; class Insecta; order Mantodea; family Mantidae; genus Tenodera; species Tenodera sinensis. The sequence continues at coordinate 39,092,985 of CM060974.1, forward strand.
ATAAACAATAAGATAATTTCTGTAAATGCTTATCTCAACTAACATGAAGAAGATAGAGGGATAGTTGTTTGTAAGAATGGTAAATACAAGAGTAGAGAAAATCATGTGACTACAACATATCAGATGTTTACCATTATAATATACTGTGTATTTATACGGGCAAACAACGATATGTGACAGCTTCGACTTGAACATCCTGTGTCGTTCCGCAATGTGGTGTGGGAGCAGTTGCTACCCTTCCTTTCTTTTCCGTCCTGACACGCCTGATCTATATTAATGGAATTGAAATTGATTATAGAAGCAGTTCACTGATTTTGCAAGTTAATGTTTTGGTCGTGTCCTCTCGAGTTCGTATCCCAGTAAAAGCGTGCGGATTTTCTCCTGCTGGGAGATCTGGTTCGGGGTGCACTCAGCAACGTTAGGTCCCTGAGGGAGCAATTGAGGAGTCACTTGGTTGAGAAATAGCGGCTGCTGGCGCTAACCACGTTCCCCCTCCAGTGCTGCACCGCGCTCATAGTGCGTAGAGGTGAGAGACGCAGCGGTAGGGCGGCAGGCCTTGGCTTGGAAAGGTTGCTTGCTAATTCTACCGTGTGTATTTGTTTCTTGTTTATCCTTACATAGTTTATTTTGATCAAATCAAACCCAACTGTCTAGATTAGTGAGATTATAGCTCATAAAAGTTAAAATAAATTGGATTATTATCAGCGACGAGTTGAAGTTTACTGCAACAATGAAGTAATATTAATGTTGGTGTAATTAAGAGAAGGAAGGTTTAGTGTTTTCACTTTTCTCGTCTGTCTTGCAGCAGATACAAGAACACGGAAATAATGAGGTGTTCCATGAACCCCGGTCAGCGCCACTGCTGTCTCTGTGGATCAGCTCCGAATTAACGTTAATTATGTAATGCAATTACCGGCTGGGTCATGTGACAAGTGCTGCCGCCACCCGATCAACTCGTGACGGTCCCGCTCCTCTTAATCATGTTAGGCAAATAATGGCATCACGTGAATTAAACATCAAAGTGAGACGTCCTCTAGGTATTGCTTTCGATCACTCTCCACAGTGTTTACTTAATTTGTAGCAGAGCACAGCTACGATAACGAGCGAGTCTAAAACATATGGAGTAAAAACAACACTCAAGGTATTCCTGTTCAAGTTCGCACAGTTTTTAGTGAGATACTCCAAGAGATGCGAGAGAGCTGAAGGTTAAACTAGATTTGTAGGTAGACTAACTCACCTTCTTGTTCTTAGAAAATTACCAATCAATAAACATTTATACGAGAACAATACAAAAGCTTAAATATAAAAAATTCCATTGAATTAGTCAAAAAAATCCAAAACATAGTTGTGTCAGCTAAGGATAAACTTGTTTCGTTTGATGTAAATGCTTTATTCCCTAGCATACCGAGAGAAAAACTTTTGTCAAATTTGAAGGAATGGTTACGTTCCGTTTGACGCAAACGCTCCTCTCCTTCGAAGACGTCTACTTTAAGATCCATAAGATCTCGTGTTTGGTGTCCGAACTAGCTCTAGCAAGAGGTCCTAATCTGCAAGGTGTGCGTGAGTCATGGTAGGAATGGAACCAAACGAAGAATTAACCAACATATCACTTTATTTGTAAATTTCCAGATTTGTAGAGAACTGCCGACGATATTTAAATAAAATGTAACTTTGTAATTTCAACTACAACGTTATAACACTTTAACTTTGTCACCCTTTAGCGACCGCTGAATTATGTTTACGCGCTAGCTTACGTACAACTCCCCAAGTTGCACGTGTACTCTCGGCTCGATTCAAGACGAGTGCGTCTTGCGTTGCATTTTGTTTTTGCGCGGGCAACAATAAGGAAGCAATTTCCATTGGCTAACTTTAGAGCACGTCATGGTAAGATAGGAATCAGCCCGCTAAATCGTTACACGTGTTTGTTTTTCGTACGCGTCAACAAAGCCTTATCACTCTTTTAAATCTGCCTAGGTTTCCATTCTTGAGACTTTAACATATTAGCTTTATTACGTCTTCCCCTTCACTATTGACTAGAATCTCCTTTTGTTTCTTTCCATTATCAAATATATTGACATTATAATTTCGGTTTCACGTTGAACTAAATGAACTAACGGATCTTGTGAAGCCTACAACTCTTTGTTTAAAACATTTTTTTTTTTTTAGGTTTAATGACAATTTCTTTCAACAAACTTCTGGCTTTGCTATGGGTAGTCCCTTATCACCCTTTCTTGCCAATCTTTTCATGAGTTTCTTTGAGGTACACGTTACACAGCATTCCCCTTAGTTTTCAAAACTTGGTACAGATATGTAGATGACATTTTTGCTATTGTGCTTGAGGATTCGATCAGTGATGCATTAAAGTTTTTGAATTCACAAGAAAAAGCCATAAAGTTCATATTAGAAATTAAAAACAAAAGCTGTTTTCCATTCCTGGATTTGAAGATCGCAAGAAAGAATAATGACTTGAATTTTGGCATTTAGAGAAAGCTAACACACACGGATAATTACATCAAAAACAAAAGCTTTAACGCTTCTGCATATAAACAATTTTAACAGTTTAATTTATAGGTTGGTAAATATACCTACCCCATAATAAGAAATAATTTAATAGAGAATATGAACACATTATTAACACTGCGTTAGTTAATGGTTTTACTACAGAATTTATACACAAAAAGATAGAAAAATTTAAATATCAAAAGGCCGTAAATGATTCTTCCACTCTTAAAAAAATAAAAGATAACAGCAAATTTAAAAAGTTTACTTACCACCCTTGGGCTAATACAAGATTTAACAAAACTTTTAAAGAACACGGCATAATGTTGGCTCCGCAAAATAAATATAATATAAAAAATCTATTTTTCCAAAAAGAACAAAATTTCAAATTTTGAGAAGTCTGGCATTTATCAATCTGACTGTCGAAACTGCGATAAGGTTTACATTGGTAAGACAAAACGACATTTGGAAACTACAAAGAAGGAACATTTTAGAAACATTAAATATAAACAGTTAGAAAAGTCAGCGGTGGCAGATCATTTTGGTCACTTATCATGAAATAAACCCTGAGGTTAAATTATTAAAGCAATTAAGCGCGCCCATTGAATTGATGGTTTGGGAAAGAATATTTGTTTTGAAAAATAGGAACCGGGTTATGAATTTTGAAATACCTATTACTGATGTTGTTACAAACTTCCTATTGGGAGAAGGGGAGGAATGACGTCATCATAGGATGTCATGGCGGGTGATGTATACGTGACGTCACTGTGCCGTCATCGCGGACATGTAACGGCCTGTCTGTAGCTATTGCATACGGTAAGGCCACCTGATGATGACACATAGTGGATGTTGAAACGTACGTTGTAAAAATATTCAGTGTAACTCAATTTATTTTAGTGAAGTGTGAGTCTCTAATTACTTGTGTTATTTGTGGATCTATACGAGAATTATTGACTGGTAATTTTAAGGACACCGAGAACTGAATTTCTGCAAAAATTCCTACTTTTTGTTTTGTATTCTAATAAATAATACACATTCTTAGCTTTAAACTGACATATATACAGAGTGAAAGAGAAGGCGTTACATTCCTTTTAAAATGTGCTTCATAGAAGCATTACAAGTAAAAAAGTTGAATAACATTTTGTTCTTTGATCAGCCGACTTAAAAAAAATACATGGTTTTTGATCCAAATTGGATGCGTAATTCCACAAGAATGTACGAAGATAACGTTTGTTACTTTTAAGATGCGTAGAATAACTTATTTCTGACAAAGCTCCGGTAGTAATTATGGGACGGTGGTGGAATACTCCGAGCTGACCTTTCAGATATGCAGTAAGTCGACAACGTTGAGTTGAGGTTGGTTAGGGAATTGACCTGGTTTGTGCATATAAACAGATCGGGCGCTTTCACTGTCGTATAATGTTTCGGGAGCTAACGCTTGTGATTGGCCTATACTCGCGCAGTAAACACGGAAGGACAAGGCAGGGTATGTGTTTATGTTTTCAAGACGCACCGCTACGGTGTTTGTTTATATACTGAGCTAAAGAAAGTGACAACCACACAACCTACAGTGTTGCCAGCTTGTTTTCGACAAAACTAAAATATCTGCGTAGGAAATGGTCAGAGACAAAACCGTAACGTACAAAATCGGTTTCAAATAGGGAGATCTACCACTGGTTTAAATTAATGTAATGACTTCCCTTCCACCCGGTATATATAACATATGTTACAAGGGTGGTAAGCCCTTTAATTTGGTCACTTAAATATAGTGGTACAAAGTTAACCTTAATTTCCCGTAACTTCATTTTTTAACACTTCTTGTGCACTTTTCTCAAAGCTTATTAAACATATTGACCTGAAAATTTTACGGTACTAATAACGTTATCTATTTTCACTACTGAGCTAGACTTGTTTAGAAATAATACGTTTAATGTGATTAAAAAAACAATAACTTACACATATGTAAGTTGCAACATATGCAATATTTTTCCCCTCCTCATTTTTATGGCATGCATATCTCCTTATCTCCACAAATAAAATTATCCATTAACTACCACAGCAAAAAATATAAGATGGCTGTAGAGTCAAAGCTTATGGGGAAAACTGGATATGAAGTATGAGATATATATGTATGGTCACACTTATACCACTTTTGCCAAAAACTTTTAAAATTTACCTAAATATTATATACTTATTAAATGTAAATGCATTTGTTCTCTAGACACCACAAATTTGATTTAAATCAGGCTAAGTTTGGCAGCAGAAATTGAAGTAATCACATAACTTGAGTATTGCAAACTCAAAATTATTTCCAGTTGTCCTTAAAAATGTTTTATAAATAAACAGTTATATGGTACACGCATCTTACGGGCCTGAACAGTAGGACACTATCTCCGTCAATTAAACTTGGATGAATAGTTGAAGATCGCGAGCTATGCATACTTTAATTTTATATGGTTATCGCCACTTAATATTCATTCAGTACAAATAAACCAGAAAAACACCACAGTTTCTTGTTCTTGAAAGTCAATATGGAACTCACCTCCCTTGCAACTTTCCACTTTCTAACCTCGATACTCAATACCGATAACAATTTTTAAGCCCCAAGATATTCGATATTCGATGTCGATTTGGGAGACTCAATTGCTTAAGCGCTGGCCTGTTGATCCCACGATCACGGGATCAAACCACGTGAGTCACCAAATTTTACTCGTCAGTTAAAACAACTTCATTCACAACTAAGTTAATGCTGCATGTTACTCAATTCTTTATCGTTTTCTATATTTCCATTTAGACGCAGGAGTCCATGTAAAGTTACATTCATTCACTCACAGGAAATACAGTGAAGTATAAAGATCTAGCATAAACATAGTCGCAACAACTTGCAATAATGTAAAGGTTTAAAAAAAGAGAGGCAAGTCAAGCTGTCCCACTCCACAAGCACGGCAGAACAAGGAGTTTCCAGAATGTTCGCGAAGCTTATGGCTGCCAGCTTGCTTGTGAAAGGTTCGAGAAAGAATAGCTCTACGTCATTCCGGTATAAAAGCTTGTGAGACGAGGATAGAGGTGACTTCGTGAACGGAATAGCTGTTAGCAGTGTATGTGTACAGATGTCGTCATGAGAGAACTGTATTTGTCAACAGAGATAGTTTGGGACATTTAACGTCACGTCGGAGTTGCAGTGAGAAGCACTTAGTGTGATCGTCGAAGCCAGCAGTATGTTAGGCAGAGAACTGAGTGTCAAGGCTACGAGAGAACGGAACAGTTGTAAGTTGTAAGGTCACGAAGATCTGTAAACTGTGTTAACGACCGTAAAACAGAATGTGTTTTGTGCTTCAGTTAGAAGAAAATTATCCAATGTGCTGCATTCACATGACTTTCTCTACTCTTGTACTAACAATTATTCTTACATACCCTTATTCCTGTATCTTCCTAGTTTAGTTGAGACAAACATTTGCACAAATTATCTTATTGCTAATTTTGCTCTAGATTCAAGCGGAATATGGCCATATAGTAGGCCTTGAACGATAGTAAAATCTTTTAAAGCTGGTCGCTATATGAAGGCTTTGAAATTCCATTCTCTTTGCACGGTCAAGGGATAGAAAAGTAAATAACAACCTCCCATTTCAGCAACTTTTAAGTATTGCAAAACAAGAAATATCTCCGAAATGAGTCAGTCTACAAAAAACTCCATTAGAACATAAATTGTGTATTTTGAGATCTACATTTTTGTATAGTAACATTTGTCTATCTCTTACGGTTTACCAGTTATGCTAAAGTCATCAAGAGTAACCAGGACTATATGAGCTATACCCAGCAACTTCCACATACATACTTCATTTGCCAAAATTGGGTTACACATATAGCATTTTAATCAAAAGTTTAGGGTAGTTTAGGGTAGAAGGAATTTCTTCATAATCCTCGTGTTACATCCTTGAAAGATATTAAACTTGAATATTAATTTTGGTTTTTAAAAGACTTTTCGTTTTTGAGTTATGCTGTTCAGAGACATACACAGACACGGACCTTTTTCTAAAAATGCTTTTTTATAGTTCAGGGACTCTCAAAGCATGTATTTTCGATGAAATGCCGATATCGAACTTTTTGGGTAGAATACCATACTTTACGTAATAGAGAAAGTAAAAGGTAGATAGTAATTCTCACGTTAAATTATTTTATTTCTGGGGTATCATTTACCTTCTATAAGCAAACTTGGAGGCATCTAGAACTAGGGCGAAATAAGCTCTCTGTTGCTAGATGATCGGTGGGAAATCTTTCCAGCATGCACGTTAGCAGTTGATGCGCATATTTTAAATTTGTACATATGCTGTGTTAAATGACCCATCCCAAAATGTGTCTTCCACATGCAAGCACAGACACTGAGACATTTATATTAATTGGATACAGAGAATCAGTAAATGTCCAACGTGCACTACACATTTCTTATAAGCATAAGAAGCATTGAGTGGGCTTAAGCGATAGGTAAAATGTTAAAGTAGGTCTTTTTCTGCTACACGGTTTCGGTCCAAAATTTTGTTGTGTTCATCTTTTCTTCGGACATCCTGGGTTTCTATGTCCTTGGGGTCTGCAATTGAATGCTGCACGGGATACCCTGTTTGCTAGCATACTTTCCAAGTGTTGTTTCCAATTGATTCTATATTCATCTATTTTTAACTTTTGTCTTATTTCATTGTTTGCTTTTTTATCCAGTCTTGTGTATCCTGCTATGACTCTCAGGAATTTCATTTTAGCTGCCTGTATTCTTTTATTTTCTGCACTCAATGTCCATCTTTCAGATCCGTTTGTTATTGTTTTATACAGTTTTGTTTTTAAGTCTTTTCTAGTTTTATTTTTTAGAGTTCCTTTTATGGTTCCTGTTATGTAGTTAAATATATTTAGCTTTTTATTAATGTCTAATTCAGACCTTATGTTATTTCACATCCCAGAAAGTTAAAATGTGACACTTGTTCTATAAGTAAGCGATATAACATATTTTAAGAGTTGATTGCTATGCATTTACTTTGAAATTTCGTTCTAGGCTTTTGTGCAAAACATTTTGTCTACCTTTCATGATTTAGGAATTATGCAAAGGTTATTCAGGGCGTCGTTGAGGTTCGTAATTGATCCCAGGGGGTCGTACATAGGCTTTGTGGTGGATAAAGTGACTTTTGAGTTATCCGGTTTTGCCTCTATTCTTTCCACCAACATCTCCATCATTACTTTTCCCTTCTTCCATTTTGCCCTCATTTCATATCATCTCCTACCTCACTTCGTGCTAATAACACATCCTGACTACTCTCTCTGATCTACAGTTTGACGCAAACGCTCCTCTCCGTCGAAGACGTCTACTTTAAGATCTATAAGATCTCGTGTTTGGTGTCCGGACTAGCTCTAGCAAGAGGTCTTAATCTCAGGGTATGCGCGAGTTATCGTAGGAATGGAACCAAACGAAGAATTATCCAACATATCACTTTATTTGTAAATTTCCAGATTTGTAGAGAACTGCCGACGATATATTTATAGAATGTAACTTTGTAACTTCAACTACAACGTTATAACACGTTAACTTTGTCACCCTTTAGCAACCGCCGAATTATGTATACGCACTAGCTTACGTACAACTCCCAAGTTGCACGTGCGTTATCTCAACTCGATTCAAGACGAGAGTGTGTTGCGTTGCATTTGTTTTTGCGCGAGCAACACGAAGGAAGCGATTTCCATTGGCTAACTTTAGAGCACGTCATGGTAAGATAGGAATCAGCCCGCTAAATCACTAAGGCTGAGTACAAACAACAATTGTAACCTTATCACTCATTTAAATCTGCCTAGGCTTCCATTCTTGAGACTTTAACATATTCAGCTTTATTACGTTTTCCCTTAACTATTGACTAGAATCTCCTTTTGTCTCTTTCCATTATCAAATATATATATGGACATTATAATTTCGGTTTCAAGTTTCTCTACTCTTCGACAGCCATCTGACTCGGATGCTCAAGTCCTCCAGAAGAGGGTAAGCAGATGAAAAGAAGAACAAACTAAACTCATTCAATAAAGAGGACCTCAGTGACTACCACCACAACATTCAGCACGTGTATTTTATTCGTCCTGAAAACACCTTAAACATATGGTGATTTAAGCAAAATCGTTACAATTATTTTTGAGAAAATAACACTTTTTAAAACATTTATATGTGAAAGGTAGTTTGGGATGGAGCTTTTGTTTTTTTCTTTTCCTTCTTCTTTTTGCTGTTTTGTTTTTAGTCTTCGAAGGTAGAAGCTAATCTGAAATTCCAAATTTAGTATTTAACAGATGTTTGGTTTTTCACATTTGGTGCTCACAAACAAAACGCACGAACGCACATGACACAAAGATATTGAAGAAAGTCCGCTCACTCGAATCTACACTTTTCCTACCTCAGAAAACCTCTTGGTTGTGAAAGACTTTTGCATAACACGTAAACGATAAGAAAATTAATTATTTTGTTGTTTAACGACGCTGTCAATTGCCAGGATCACATCAGCGTCACCGGTGTGCCGGAATTTTGTCCCGCAGGAGTTCTTTTACATGCCAGTAAATCTACTGAAATGGAGCTGTCGTTTTTAAGCACACTTAAAAACCATAGGTCTGGGTCGGATTTTTACCCGCGACCTTGGGATCAGTAGGCCAGCGTCTAACCAACTGAGCCACCCAGACTGACATAAACGATAAGAGATAGACAAAATCTTACTGCATAAAAATGTAATTTCGTTAACGGCACATATTGTAAGTACGAAAGTATTGTATTCCACTCAAAAAATCAATACTGACGTATCAATGACAGTATGTGTTTTGTTACGGCTTGAAAGCAATAAAATTATTTTTTGAGAAGAAAGGCTATTTATGGTCTATCGTTGTGTGCTGAGGATTTGTGTGTGTGTGTGTCTGTGTGCGCGTGTGCGCGCGTGCGTGCGCGCGCGCCAGTGGTCTGACAGTCTATGAGCAGCATAACTCAAAAATAAAAAGTCGGTTAGCAACCAAAGTTGGTACTTAAGTTTAGCATCTTTTAAGGTTGTGACATGAAGATTTTGAAGAAAACCCCTTCACCCTAAAGTACCCTTAACATGAATAATTTTATGACAAATGAAATGTATACTTATTTTGAATTTTGTGGCTATAGCCCATTTATCAGTTTACTTTGGATGACGTTTGCGTAACTGGTAAAGCGTAAGACAGACCAAATTTTACCATACAACAATGTAGATCTTACTAAAACAGACAATTTATGTCCAAATATTCTGTTTTTTTTCCTTTTAGTAGAGTGAATCATGTCGGAGATATGCCTTGTTATTTGTGTGAGTTGTTGAATGCTTGAACTTTCGTAAAATGGAAAATTCGTTATTTATTTTTTATACCTTAGCCATGCAAAGAGAACGGAATTTGAAGGTGCTAAATGATTTGGCTATCGCTCAAAACCTACTGTATTCCCATATTCCCTTTGTACCTACAAGGAAATACGTAATAAGATAATTTATCTCAACTAACACGAAGAAGATATAGGAATAAACGTTTATAAGAATGGCTAGTACAAGAGTAGAGAAAGTCATGTGAGTGCAACGCATATCTTTTAAACATCTTTTTTAGGGAGTGTCAAAATATGCATCTTCGTTGAAGTGTTAGTATCAAATTTGGGGTGAAAACGAATGGTAAGAAAGTAAAACATATTTATAATGTAAAGAATAACACGGAAATGCTAAAGGTCACAAAAACTGCCATTCATTGTCTGCTTTAACAAATGCGCTAAGATTTTATATATGTGTAATGGTTTAGCAGATGTGCAAAACTCACCCGGACAGCAGGGGTTTTTGGGGTCACATCCAGAGAATTCAGGATATACATTTTGTTTGTTATTCAAATATCTTAAACATATAATATTTTAATCAAAATCGTTGGTTATTTTTCATAAATTCAAAATTTTTTAACATTGTTCCATGGAAACTGTAGTCTGGTTTTGAGGGTTTTCATGGAAATCCTTGTGTCACATCCGTATAAGATGCTGCCTTTAAATATTAATTTTGATATTTAACTGAGTTTTCACTTATGCTCATCACAGTCAAACATAACACATGGACACTTTGGTGAGATAGCCAAGCTTTCCGAATTTTGAAATCAGATAGGAATGTAATTCTTATTTTAGAGGCAGTTATTTATTTTATTTCCTTCATAGCAGTACATATCACAATTGGGAACTAATGATGCGTTTAATTTTCTTGCTGAGAGAAGACATTTCTTACGAATAGCTACAAAATCTCTGTCGTGGTCTCTGGGAAATAGATGTCTGAACGTTAAAGACTGATTAGACTCCCTTGCTTTCCTGAAACCAAACGAATGTCTGCCCATCAGCCTAAGGATTCACTCCATTGGCTCAACGGAGACAAATTCTGTCAATTTTCTTCCTCTCAGCCCCCCTGGCCCACTGTGTGGTTTGTTCCATTAAGGCACTACTACATTGTTTCTGCAATTTCAGAAATAAGCCGTAAAGAGGCAGAAAAGCTCAAGTGCTAAGCTTCTAAATGCCATCTTGCTGAAGGCAACTTTGTTCCATCATGAAAGGCTTTTCTGGCTTAATACTCACGCTGTGCAATGGTATTGTTACTAAAATTTATTCTTCTATCTCAGGGGTCGGCAAATCTGCACCAGCTGATGACCTGGCGTATTACCACAGTCAGGGCACAGCGTACTTCGCCGTGCTTCACCCTCTCTCCTTCAAAGAACACGGGTTCAAAGGTACACAAACAGCGGTGTAAACCGTATCGATAACATGCCTGTTTCAAAACCATTAAAACGCAAAGGAACCTTTGTGTTCTAACACAAAGGGTTTTATGATCTCAAATAAATGAACAATGATTTTTAACTGTTCGAAAATCCTTTCACCTGGAGATTCATACGGTAAAACCATAATTACGAGTTGAGATTGACAATTTACAGAGATCAGAATTACAAAATAAGCCCGGCTAAGATTTACTTAAACAACTGAATATGGCTACATTTCCGTTTTCATTAATATGGTAGGAATATATTAACCTTGCAACCACATTACCGTGCTCAAACAATTTAGGGCTGTTTAATGTTTACGAATTCCAAGTTTTTGAAGACAAGTTCCTCGGCCATCAACGTCACAAAACGAAGTAGGCCTAACCTAAGTGTGATTATGATGAGCAAACCGAGGGTCAAAGGAAAAAAAAAAAAAAAAAAAAAAAAAAAAAAAAAAAAAAAAACCGGAAAATTGTCCCAGGCTGTAAATACAGAAAGAAAGTATAACGAGTCATACTTAAAATTCGGTCTTATTTGGACCAGGAGTTCAGATGAGCCTACACCACAATGCATAATTTATTTTGAATCTTATCAAACAATTCTATGAAGAAATGTTATTTTAAAAACAGATATAAAATATAGTGAAGAAAAGTTTACAGTGCTTTAAACGTCTTTTAAAAGATCTTAAGAGTAGGAAAACTACTATTAAACAATTTTCTGGTACAGAAAAAAATGAAAAACTCCGAAAGCTTCTTATAAAGTTAGCCACCTGAATGCCAAGTCTGGAAAAAAACATACCTCTGTAGAAATAGTCTCTGGCATGTTTGGAGAAAAAGTGGCAAAAAACATTAAAAATATTCCACGAAGCACCTTCCTGATAACTGAAGTTTACTACTTTAGAAGGGTTACGCAACATTTTTGAAGAGAAACTTCTTATGGGAGGGCTTTGAAATTCTGATCCGCAACCTTTTTGTGTGATGAAAAGTGGTAGGGGTAAACACTGTGCCGGGTAGAGTGGGAGCAGTGTCCCGCTTGCCTTCGGGTATCAGAGAAGAGTAAGACATACACTCTTGTCGCTTTCTTTCATTCTCGTTGTCCGTGGTTGCATGTCACCTGCGTTCAGGTGGCGTGGCGATCACTGAGAACAGATGTTGGTTGTCAACAGAAGCACGTGTGTATAACCAACACATTTTGAGTGTTGATTAGTGTTCTCGTTGATTAATATATCTTTTTCATTAAAATATTCAATTTTGTTGTGAATATACCTATGAGGCGTGAGGGAATAATACAAAAGTTTCGATTCTATCGCGCGTTTTTACCACACGCCCTTTCTTTTTCTTTTTTAAAAAGGTACAGTGTGTGAAAAAGATTTAGAACCCCTGCTGTAAACGTTTCATGTATGCTAAGACTTTCCTTTCATATGGACCATGGGATGTATATTTTAGAAAATAGCGAAAATAAATATTTGAAAATCTTTCTGGAAAGTATACACATAGGCTATTACTGTGCATACAACAGTAAACTGGTAACAATGAAATAAGGGTTATCTAACCAGAAGTTTATCAAACGACGACTACGGTTAAACTTTTGGTTTGGTTTAACTAAACTTGCAGTCAACCTACATATCTAACACCAGGCCTAAGTTAGTTTATCTTGAGCTGGTAGACACCAGGTGTGTTGCGATGTTTCGCTGCAGAAAATAGCCGACACACATTACGAGGTAATTGCTGACAGTTGCTGTGTGTGGAGATTTTGCTTGCTGCGCATTATCTCTCGCTTCTTTTTTGGACACACGCCAGCTGTTGGATGACCTGTTGAGGCATACAAGCTGACCTGGGGTAGCAGCTCCCTCCCCATCATCACAACTTCCCAAAATTATGATAAATGTAGAGCACCAGAGCAATTACTTCACGCAAAATTAATTCTCCGTTATACATGTATCTTTCTAGTAAGCAATCTGCATACATACAGTAAAATCTCGTTTATCCGGACTGAGGCAAAGGCAAAGGCAATCCTGAAAATCGAAAATCCGGGTAATCCGTACTATACGGAGCAGACTAGACGTTTATAACAATAAAAATTTGGATTGCAACAAAATTAAAGACATTAAAAATATAAAAACTTTAATCATGTAATTTTTAATGCGATATCGATACCGTTGCATCACAGATGCCAAATGCTGAACGCACAGGAAGGTTCGTTTAAATAAACAACCCTTGAAAGTTGGTATGACTCTCAACAAATTTATAAAGTATATCAGACAGTCGCACCTTCAAACTTTCCTCTGATACGCTCGATAAATCAACCAAACTTATCCGAGAATATGCAGTCTAACAGTGTATATTACTATGGTACTTTCACGAGAATCTCAAGTAGTAGGGATTGCCATTGTTGCGTATATTTATTTTTAGAGTAACTCTAAAAAAAAAAAAAAAAAAAAAAAAAATAAATAAATAAATAATAGTAATAATAATAGTAATAATAACAATAATGATAATGATAATATTAATAATGATGATAATAATAATAATAATGATAATGATAATGATAATGATAACGATAACGATAACGATAACGACAACGACAACGACAACGACAACGACAACGACAACGACAACGACAACGACAACGACAACGACAACGACAACGACAACGACAACGACAACGACAACGACAACGACAACGACAACGACAACGACAATAATAATAATAATAATAATAATAATAATAATAATAATAATAATAATAATAATAATAATAATAATAATAATAATAATAATAATAATAATAATAATAATAATAATAATAATAATAATAATAATAATAATAATAATAATAATAATAATAATAATAATAATAATAATAATAATAATAATAATAATAATAATAATAATAATAATAATAATAATAATAATAATAATAATAATAATAATAATAATAATAATAATAATACAAAAGCGAGTTTTCCATTGAAGGCGTTATTTTCAGTTGGAAAAATACCTCTCTCATTTTTGAAACATCCTGAACTAAAACATCAAATTAAGCACGCGCGCACACACATGCTGGGCTTTTAGTAGCCTTTCTCTGAAAATCCTTTTTAACTGGTATTTCAGAGACCTACGTGAAGCTTGTGCTGAAATCGCCATAATGAATTTTGGAATGGCGTAGAATACTTCACTATTAACTAATTTTTATTTCAGAGATATCGTGTGTATACAGAAGTAGGAACCGCAGAATCAGAATAAATGATCCAATGACTTAGCCGGGGTTGAACCATAGCTCTTCTGCTTTCCGTGCCAATGCTCTAATTAAATAAGCTACTATCGCAACATATTGGCACCATATTAAATTTACCTTGCACACAGATTATGCGAAAGAAAATTAGCAAGTATCATTTATTAACCTAAAAGTGGTTAACTGCGGAGCCCGGTACTTAAGCGCATACATAACTGCAATTGCCAACTTCCACGATTATGATTATATTTGCTTCAAATTTATACCAGGCATTATACATGTAAACCAACTTTGAATGAGCTTCACTAGTGTTGAAGTTAAGTGTTTGAACAATATACAAGAAATGCTTCACATTCTGAACACTTAGCAATTTTAGTTGGTTAAATATTTATTTCACAAGAGATGAATGCTAAAAAGGTTAGAAAAATACTTTTTGTTACTCTTTTAGCTTGGTGGAAAAAATTGTCACTAATTTAATATAATAATTAATTATCTATTCATAAATATTTCAGAAAATCGCCCCCAATACTTCTTCCGGTGTACCTTTTAAATTCTGTCTCAAAGTTCTGGCGGAAATTGAATAAAATGGCATTGTGTGGAGCATTTTGAATCTAAAAAGATGTAGTAACTGGGAAAGAGAGAAAATAAGCTTTAAAGTTTTTAAGAGCTGTGCGCCAATACACACAGGAATATTTATGTCACGTGAGGTCATGTTTAGAGACCACAGATACGATTGATCATAGGCACAAAATACTAAAATATATTTTTTTAAATATCTGAGTCAGTACCTTAAAGTACTTAAGAATTTTTAAGTTACAATTGGGAGAGGTGTTAATCTCAAAATGAATCTGTGCTTTACCGGAAAAATAAAAGGAGTATTTAATATAAATGTATTGTCAAGATAGCTCAGCCGGTTGCAGCAGCCACCCGAAAAGAAAATTATTCATGGTTCAAATTCGGCTGTGGTACTGAATTTTCTCATTCTGATTATATCTCTATATCTAGAATACTTCGCCTACTTTAAATAAGCGAAACAGCAAATAAAAAGTTATAGAATACTTCGACAACCAAATACAGAACGGGGTAAAACATATTTCTTTAATGTTCCACTTATAGGTATGCCACTTTTAACATCTAAGAACATATCGGCAACTTCTTACCTTTACTACAATTGCTTAACAGCACTGATTTTCATTCCTACTTCCAGACCCTAGTAAGGCTAAAGAAAAAGTCCCATACTCCAGCCGGGAAGTGAACCCTGAACCTCTGGATTAGAAAGCTGGCATGCTAAGCACCCAGGCAGTCTAAAGGTAATTTTGTGCACGAACAACTCGTATGGTCTACCACCAAAAATAAACAACTTTTAAACCATTTATTCCACTGCTTAAATTTGAAGGTAACATGCAATATGAAACTAATTAAACTTTGCTCATAAATGATCCCCAGCAACTGAATTTGTATGCATTCTGAAAACAAATAAAAACAAAGAACTTTAGAAGCTTTCAGCATTATCGTTTTTCTACACGAGTGCCCAAATTAACTTTAGATTGCTGTTTCCTTTTGCTTTTGTTAGAAATATGTCGATAAACAGATGACACACTGCCATAGTGTCATCTTATTCATTCTAGAAATTACGTCAGTGATCCACTAGGTGATATTGAGTGAATGAAAAAACCTTCTGTACCATCAAGAGCAAAGGCTTTCCTGAAATTCTTAGGCTTCCATCAATTATTTTTAAAATTAAGCCAACCGAAGCGTAGTTTTGCTTTCATTGTGTATTATTTCTTGTTATTTGTCTATAATAGTCTTTCCAAACAGTCCTGTACCTTGGACCACGAGGTCACACTAAAGTCATCTGCGCATTTCGTTCTTGGTCTTCGTTGGTTCCTGCTTGCAGTGTATGGGTCCCACATAATGGTCGATTGAACCATGTCATCGGTCGTATGACTGAAGAAAAACATGGGTTTTGGTTGTAGGATTATTTCCTGTGGAATCTGAGTTTTAATTGTCCTTTCTAAGGTGTGTCTAAGCGTCCCCAAGTCATGAATGTCACAAAGGGATCAGGTCCATAGAGTGAAGATAGAAAAAATCCCATCGGAAGCGACTCAGAATCTTGGAACGCAGGAGGACGTTGTCATACTAAAATAAATCAGTAACAAAAATTTCACATGTCAGTTCCGCTCCTTCGTCGTTTTCCATTTTAAGTTTTAGCCCAACAAGGACCTCTTACGGACACAAAGCTAGATTTTTCTACCATCATTTCCTAAGGCGGCCCATAGATTCTTTACTTCTAGAAGGTATTTAAGTCCGGAATCCCACAACAACACATTCAATATCTAATGAATTCGCATGTAACCTTATGGTTAAGATATTTTCATCGCAAATGCAATGTATATCTTAAATTTTCTAGGAATAGGCTCTGAAGTGCTCGTCATACAGAATGAATTTCGCATATTTGGCAAGCTCTAAGAAGTGGACGAAAAGCTTTACACAAAATGGAACCTTTTTAAGCTTAACGTCCTTTAATACGGTAGATCTATCGCCTGATGAAATGAGCCCGGGGTCCTTAGAGCTTAAAGTTACCCAACATTTATCTTCTTACGATAAAGGAAAACCGTATCTCAATAATTCATCCTCACCGAACTGGGAACCTCTTGAATTTGACACAGGCATTCTACTCTTACACCACGAAGGTAGGCCCAAAAACTTTTAAGCTCTTTATGTCAAATACATTTCTTGTGCAGTTAACTATTTTCGAGGTATTCTGAGTTATCGGTTTCCATTATCATGTGTGTGTGTGTGTATAGAGATACAAACACACATTTTTGAGGAGCAAAAGCTCAGTACATATGCAAGCTTCGGCACGAAATGCTATCCTTGATTATTGCATGGAAAGAAAACAAAATTTCATGCGGTTAGTGTAGCATTTGTTTTCAAAGAACATAAACGAGAGACTAGACACTGAGTGACCTGCATCTGTTTTACTGTAGGAAGCAACAAACAAGACGCTGAGTTTACTAGTTACTTAAACAAGCATCAGACCAGACGCCTTTGCAGTAAACTGCTGACAAAAGAGGAAGAACGTGACAGTGTGGACATGACCTATTCTGTGGGAGTGGAAACAAACATAATATGGTTGTCAACAGATTTTATTCCAGTGAACATGAAGCAAAAATGGTTTATATCGTTTGTACAATATTAAAGAGTCGCAGCAGAAATTTAAAGACATAGAATTTCTAAAATAAATATAGATTGCCTCTGTGGCCTGGTGGTTAACATGTATGTCCCGGGTTAAAATCCCAGTTATAGTATTATAATTTTTCTTTAGCCAGGATTATTTCCCATATTCTCTAAAGTTTTGAAGTACGGGTGAAAGTGTGAATGTTTTACTTTTACTTTCTCTAACGTAGAAAGAATTATTGTATTCCACTCAAAAATTCTATGTCGAGATTTCACCGGAAATATATGTTTTGAGGCCCTCTGAATCCAAAAAAGCATTTTTAGAAAAAGGCCGGTCTGTGTGTATGTGTTTGTGTGTCAGTCTGTCACACTGTGGGCAGCATAACTCAAAAACGAAAATTCAGTTAAAACCCAAAGTTGGTATTTAAGTTTAACATCTTTTAAGGATGCGATACGAAGAGTTTCAAGAAAATTCCTACACCCTAAACTACCCTTTACATGGAAAATGCTTGGAAAATTTTGATTTTCTTGAGAATGGCACTCACGATTTTGATTAAAATGCTTGCCTTTCTTCGATTTTCTTCCTTGTATTTCCTGCTAGAAGCCTACAATACACAAATTGTGCAATATCTAGGCTAGAGAACGTGCAGTGAACATAAACTAATCAGTAAATACAATGTCTTAAATATAATAAGTATTTCGAGACTAAAATCTTCACTTACCTTAGTGTTCGCTCTAAGTTCTTGAAATAATTATGTAAACATGCTTTATGACTCCATCATATCGCCAGTACTCTTATTATAATAGTTACCATATGATGGAGTCATCATAAACCATGTTTAAGTTATTATTTCAAGAACCTACAGCAAATAGTAATATAAGTGAAGCTTTTAGTCTCTAGATATCTAACGCCTTCAGTTTTTCATTGAATTTAACAATATGTCTATTTAACGCATAACAGACATTGAGTTTTCTTGCAGGTTGGCCATAGTTTTTGTTGAACTATTACTAATAAAAGCATCCAACATGTGAAAGAATTAAACTCACTACTTTATTAGAAAGTTATAGATCAATGAATAAATGGTATCAAAATAATCCGTCGTTCATTCCATTCCACAATTTTGCTGATTGTATTTCTCACAACACAATTTTATATTTTTCTCTAAACGCCGAGTTATATTAGTTTTCGTTACTTCCGTCTGGCGCCGGTTGTGTCTCGTATTTTGTTTGTGAAGCTTGCTGAGGGCGCTGCTATCGTCAACCGGGTTGATGAACTTTCATGAGTTCGGGGCCGAATATTTGTGACACACTATTGCCGACGTGGGTCTCCGTCATTTGTGGTGCGTACTACACCCCTTTGATATTGGGCATTAAGGTCCTATATTGACATTTTTGTATATTGCCTTACGATTTCTGGGGTTTTGTTGAATTCATCTGCGGATTGGTTTATTAGTTTCTCTACTACGAATAGTAAGTAGAGGAAGTAATGTATTCCAGTCAGAAATTCTATTTCGAGATTTCACCAGACACCTGAATAAAAAAAAGCTTTTTAAAAAAGCCCCCACTATTCCCATATTCTCCTTGCACCTACAAGCAAAATATTCGTGGGCATATGAGAATACAGTAGGCTTTGAGCGATAGTCAAATTTTTTAGTCTTTAAATTCCATTCTCTATTCTCGGCTAACATATGACAAAATGAATAACGATGTTCCATTTGACGAAAGTTTAAGATTTATAAAACTCACAAATAACAAGGAATATCTCCAAACTGGTTCACTCTACAAAAACTTATTTCGACACAAATTGTGTGTTATAGCAAGATCTACATTTTTGTATAGTAAGATTTGGACTATCTCTTACGGTTTAGCAGTTATGCAAAAGTCATATAGAGTAAACAGGCTATAGCCAGAAAACTCAAAAGGTACATTTCATTTGCCATAAAAATATCTTAAATATATGACATTTTAATCAAAATTGTTAGAAGTATTTTCGAGATAATAATTTTGGAATACATTTCCATGTAAAGGACAGTATAGGGTGGAGTAATTTTCTTCAAAATCTTCGTGTCGCATTCTTAGGAGATATTAAACTTAAATATTAACTTTGGTTTTTAACCGACTTTTTGTTTTTGAGTTGTGGTATAAACAGACACACACACACACACACACACACACACACACACACACACACACACACACACACACGGACCTTTTTCTAAAAATGTTTTTCTTTTGGATTCAGGGGTCTCAAAACATACTCTACTTACCAGTAGAGAAAGTACGAAGTGGTATATTACAATTATTTAATCGCTTTAAAGTTAATTTAATTATACAGAGGTATGGCACCTCTGATGCCGAATATTTAGTGTTCATTCTCGCTGAAAATTCGTTCTATATTTATAATGTTAATATTTTCTTTACATTGAGATTACTTTGTTACTACCAAGTGCAAGAGAAGTGTTGGAATGATATTCTCTTTAGACTTTCAAACACATTACGCTCTTCACTCTTGTTGACAGGTATGAGCTGGTAAATTGACCTTTTAGATCACCTGACATAACTAATAGATAATACATCCTTCCTTCCCCCCACGTCTAGCAGCATGTAACTCGGGAAACTCTTTAAATGGGCTGTACACTGTTATCAATACAAACAGAGGGAATTGTGCACAGAAGCACATCACCAACGACTGGACGAGGAGTATGGCACGTTCTACGCCCATATACACTTCACACTCATCAAGGTGCAGAAAACGTTGAAGCACTTAAAATGTTTCTTATTTGTCTACATTTCCTAACTACTAATACTGTCAGGTACTACTCACGTGAACGTAGGTGGAGGATTGCCTTGCGCTGCACAGCTAAGATGCACATCGGCTCCTTGTTCTGCTGTGAGGAGTGTAACACTCCTCTGTGTCAGGCGAGGAGGCATGCTACCAGTTGGGTCTGCAACAGAAAACAAGCAATTTACACATTTGGATGTAGGAAAATATTACCAGCAATGATAGTATTGCTATGCAGTTTTCTGAATTTAAACTCATAATAATTATAAAAATTATTTGCTCTATAGTTATCACGGCCCTAAAGCTACCAAATGTACTGCCGACCTCACGCTCACTTACCGCGGCATCACGCATACCACCGGCGAGAAAGTGGGCTCATAACCAGCGGTCCTATACCCTAATTCCACACCTCCTTGGACAAGAACCGAGAACCACTGCTCCACAGGACAGGACTTCTATATACCTCAGAAAACATGATTCCTGTGAGAATGTCGACATTAGAACTGTCACAAAGTAATAATCCCGGCTAATTTTAATGTCACTTTATCTTCTTCTATCTTCAAGGACTATGCTAAAACTTGCCCCGGTCTCACATCTCCCTACCTCTTTCTGGTTCTTCCTGTAGATTGATATCCTCTTGGTCTGTAGCCCAACATTTTCTTGAGAATTTTATCTGGGGCTGGCCCCGCAGTGCAGTTAGTAGAGAACCTGCCTACCATCCAAGGGGTCCCGGGTTCGATTCCCGGCAGGGGGTAGGAATTGTTGTCCAGCCAGGATTATTCCTGCTCCTTCCTTGAGTCTGGAAGTATAATAGCGGCGCCGTGGCTGAGTGGTTAGACCACCTAGGCGGGACTCGCATGTGGTATTCGTAGTGGACGAAGCGTGTTTGGACGGGTTTTCTCCGAGTTCTCCGGTTTCCCCCGCCATTCATTCCACAAATTGTTCCATTATAACCCTTCCATTCATCCATTTCGCCTGCATATCATATCTTCCTCTTCCTCATTATCATGCCTGGTCATGCCTGGTGTTTGGCTGCCCCACACTTCCAGGTCTTCACTCTGTCTGCTCCAGAGGTCCCTCTGCCTCCCGACAGGCGTCTAACTCTAGGCACTGGCCTTTAAGTCCTAGGAGGTGTAAGTTCTACATAAGGGGCGGGTAATCAGGGAAAGGAATTCTATCAGGTTGCATTCGTTGCATCTTGAACTTCCATTTTTCTCTACACTGTAGTGTTCTTTCTATCGGTTCTGTTCCCAATTATTCCCTCTTGATATCTATATTTTTTTAAACTGGTACTGTTTTGTGCACCTCTTACAGATCTCATAAAGCGCATTTCAGCTGTTTGTCACTTCATTTCTTCTAAAATTGAATCACAATATATTATTCGTGATCCTGCGAATCACAGCAGCTTGACTCCAACAAAAAATAATATATATATATATATATAAAGACCACAGTGAAAAAGGGAGGCAAGTCACTAAGTTGGCCAAAAGGAGTTAATATATTGTGACAATGATCCTACATCAATATACGGACGAGAGGGAGCCGGGCTGGGAGCGGTTGTGTATGTACATGACCGTAATAATGGGCGATAACAACAAAAGGGGCCGAGAAGCTTCTCGTTGATTCTCGCTGAGTCATTGCACACGTGCGCATAGAAAAATCTCGAAAGATCACGTGATATTGGCTCGAGTATAAATAGACCATAGACAGCGCGAGCAATCACCCAGGAGTTTGTGATAGAGTCGTAGTCGAGAGTTTAATTATGTACAGTTAGTTTTAGTTACGAGAGTGAGTTGGCCAGCCTTTGTATCCTAATAGTTAAAGATATAAGAGACAGTGAAAATGGAAAAAGCTATTGTAAGACTGAGAAAGGTTATCCGAAGAAGAAATATAAATTGTAATAGCAGAAAGGACGATAAACTGTGCTAGGAACGAAAAGAAAATTGTGCATTCATAGTAAAATTTAGAGGACAATAAAGTGATAGAAAGGTATTCGGACTTTTGGATTTGTGCAATTTTGTTACAATATTCATGTATATAATGTGAGTGATACAAGTGGGATAAACTAAATGCAAAAACAAAAGGGAGATTAGTCATTAAGATTTTTGCTCTTAAAGATTTCACCTGAAGGTAAAGAAAGAGGCGAATCACTCAATATTCTTGGAAAAGAGAGACAAGTCATTTTATGAAATCAACAACATTGTATTATATTGTTCATGAAAGGCAATACAGTCAATTTCTGTCGCACTCCCAATGAGAGGACATTCATTGCTGGAATGTGAGAAGAATATGGGCCTGATGAAAACAAAAACTACGACTGAAGTTCCTACAGACTGGACCTGAGTTTTCCAGAGTGCTAGAGTTAAAGTTGAATCCTTCAGAGTGCCCGATCTGTTTACATCCACAAACCAGCTCAATTCCCTGACCAACCACAACGCAACGTTGTCGACTTATTCCACGTCCCATAAAGCTGCTTGGAGTATTCCTTCACGTCTTTTAAATTATTAATTATTTTGAAATCCTGTGTGATGTCCCATAATTACTACCGAAGCTATGTTACAAATAAGTTACTCTACGCATCTTTCAAGTAACAAGCTGTTATCTTCGTACATTCTTGTGGAATTACGCATCCAATTTGAATCCAAAACCATTTATTTTTTTCGAAATCTGCTGATCAAAGAACAAAATGCCAGTAGACTAGTTTGTTTGTAAGGCTTCTATGAAACACATATTAGGATAAATGTAATGACTTCCCTTCCACCCTGTATATGATACTTTCACATAAGACAAAATGACTATCCAAAATGTCACATTAGAAAACTCACTGCCTTATCTATTTACAGCTTATATACATCTTAACTTTGATATATTTCACATTTGACATATGTGTTATCTAACGCATATCTAAGTTGGTATTATGTTTGCCACCCGTTGGCAACACATCCTAGCACAAACCATACAAAACATGTCAATAGCACTTCTCAGATCCAAACATAAATCCATTCTTTCAAGAACACCAACATATATTTACATACAAGGGAAGTATTGGAAACTGATATTTTCCACACCACCTCTAGCGTAATTTTGACGAGGGCGTAAGACCATGCATTAAAAGCATAACAAATAAAACACATTAAAAGCATAACCAGAGTCTGCATCGCAGCTCCCGATGTGAAAAGCAAAAACAAAGCATGGCTGCGATTTTAATCCGTATTTGCGTTCTCGTTGCTATTCTTTTCAAAATAATCTGATGCTCACTCTGCCCACTAAGCTTTAGTTCTGATTAGTTCTATCAACTATTTTTACGAAAGTCTGATAAACTTTGTAGAAATAGGTTCAGTATACGTTTAGTTTTACATGCAGGGATGGAGAAAGCCTAGTCGTAGTCAGAAGTTTAAAACAAAGTAGCTATATGCTGGCTTAGAAATCTGATACTCTTTCCCATGACATCACGAGGAACAACTGAACAGCAACAACACTTTAAAAACGACAAAGTATTCCGACTCCGGCTGCCAGCAGCGCGTTAAAGGGTGCCGGCGAGTAAACAAGGTAACGGTGGAGCAGGCCACAACGAAGACCGATTCTGGAAGTTTTGAAGTACTTTTGGCAGCAATTTTGTTTACGAGAAGCTTCGAGAAAAGTTGTATTTTCCAGAAAATTCGCCGCTACTTCGCCTGCTAGTCAGAGAAGCAGTTTTTAAATTCAGAATTAAGCCAGGTTTAGTGATTATGAGTGTATCGTCGGAAACAGTTATTTGTGAGACAGACAGAGAAAGAGTAATAGTGAAGTGTGTGTCAAGTTTACGATCGGGCAGGACAAATTGTAGATTGTGTTAACGATAAAACAGAGAACTGTGTATTTTGTGATTCAGTTTTCGAAGGAAAATAAAGTAACAGAAAATGTAACTGGACTTTGTCACAGTATTAACATTTCAAAGCAATAATATTTGTTATCTCAGAAATGGCCTATGCCACAAGAAACGCTGTGTCTTAAGGATATATCCACTATTTGAAAACTAAATCTTTTATCTTTATGGTTTAACAGTTCTACAAAATTCTACAAAGTTTCTTTGTTGTGAAGAGAGCTTCAAGGCCTATTCCCAGAAAATTGAAGACATATATTCTAATACGCATTTAAAAATCTTATTTTAATCAAAATTGCTAGTCATTTTTGAGAAAATTCAAATTTTGTTATGGCTTCCACGTAAATAGTAATTTGGGGATAAGTGGATTTTCCTGAAGAGCTTCCTGAAGATACTAAGTTTGGTATTCATTTGAATTTTTGTTCTTGGGCTATAACTTCTTAACTAATTTAGATTCTTTAATTTTACAATTAACTGCGGCCTCCATTCAGCTCAAATTATCACAAGATTCACACGAAAACTGTTTGTGCATCAAATTTCAGGAACTGGGCTTTTAAACTCTCCAAGTTACATTCTATATCCTTGGCAACGTGACGTCATACCAAGGAGAATTCAATTTTTGGATGCTTCCTGGACGGAAACTCGAAGCAATGCGAAAAAACAGTAAAGAAAAAGAGGAAGAACTTGAATGATAGATGACAAAAATGTGATTTATGAAAGAAACCTAATAAATTAATTTTTAGTCATAAATATAGACAGTTAATTAAAAGAGGGGTGCGTGTGTGCGTGTGCGTGTATGTGCGTTTGTGTATCGCCTCCAGCTTCCTAGTTGCCACTTATAATCTATCTAAATAATCCGATTCTCTGTGACAGCAGCGATTATGCTCTTTTTCCAGGTGTTACGTGGGCAGCCTCGCTTTCTTCTTCCTCTGCCATAACAGGCTCCTTTGCTTGAATTACTCTTGAAGTAATCATTTGTTCATGTGCGCCAGGAATAATCAATTTTGTTCCCAGATAATTACATTCATTCTTAGGTTTAATAGTTATATTTGCATCTATTTTCAAGTTTTGATTGTCTCCGCTTATTCATAGTTATTCAGTGTTTCCCAGTTTATGGATAGATCCCTTTTTTCATCTTCATTTAATTTTTATATATCCTCAGTTTAAAAGTTAATTTCAATGCAGGAGTGTATTCATGGTATAAAAATAACACGAGTAATGAGATTCCACTCCTTTGCTACGATGAATAAACACAGCAAAACATTAAAATAAAAACTATTAATAGAAAAATACCTATAGAAGCAGATAAAATATTGAATGGTATAGTGGAAGAATTATGGGTTTTATTTTTGCAATATTTGTAAAAATGTAATGAAAAATAAAACTCAGAGTAGGATACTACCGATATTAGAATTACCTATTAAGTGCAAAAAAGTATTCTTGTTCATTTATATAAAAAGAAAAGAACTGGTAATTGTTTTACATTTATTATTGTGAATATCTTTAAACATATTCTCAAAATATAACAGAATTATTTGAGAAAAAAATCATTCTTTAACCTATTTGAATAATCATTTATTTTGCACAGTAACACTTAAATTGCACCAGCTCGTCACATCAAATAGAGATTTTGAAAAACTGAAGGCGACAAGCTTCTTGAGCTCATCGGAGACAGCAGAGTTAGGTCACACAGTTGCCTAGCAACATGGCATCCAAAGAACTACAAGAACTTCAAGGAACTCCAGCCTTTATTGGATCACAGTCCTTATCTAAACCTTTGTGCAGGCTCCCACCACACAAGAACTCGTATTTCCTGGTAAATCTCGAGGAGAATGGAACCCATGACCTCGAGAATGTACGCCACAGACGATACAACTTGCTCCATTCTGCGTTAATTGAATAAGAAGATTCACGTTTTTTGGACATAAAAACTAATTGGTTAGTTTTTTTTTAAACTTTTGGATAATTTTCAATTATGGGTGCCATTAAAAACAAACTTATTGGATGAAAATAGATTAGTAATCCTTCCTTACATTTACATCCAATTTTTTGTATAGATTTTGAGATAATTTCTTATTAATTTAACCGATTCAAGGTGGTGTTAACTTGCAAAATGTATTTTTTCCTCAGTTGACAGAGAAAAATCATATCTCTGGGTACATATATCGAAATCGTTCGAAATTTTGTTTACTTATTATCATAACTATCCAACTACTGTAAAAATGTTAATGTTTTATACTTAAAGCATTTTACAATGTTTTTCATGCATTAATAAAACAAACAAGATAAAGAAATTTGTTGTGGAACGGAATTTTATAATAACACAAACATTCATGTCAACTATCTCATGAACATGCTTAATAATACGAAACTATAAGTGTGCAATGATTTTTAATGAATTTTTCAATTTTTTTTAGTTAAACTTCTAGGTTTTGAATTTTTTTACATGCAGTAGCTAGCAGAAGGACTAATGTTTTAGGTTCAGTTTCAAAATCATATATCTAATAACCACAAAAATTCATGCCATCCTATCCAATAGTTCCTGGGAAAGTGATTGTAAAGAATTTGGTGTACTTGGGACAGTTTCCTCCGATTTGGCTCTAAAACTTTGCATTGGCTTTTGAATATAGCCTACACATTTTAGTTTTTTCAACATTGTTAACACAGTTTATGCCCGCCTCGGTAGCGTGATGGTTAGCGTGTGTGCCTCACGTTGAAGAGGTCGCGAGTTCGAATCTCGCTTAGGGTAAGTTATCCAGGTAAGGGTTTTTTTCGAAGTTTTCCTTGCCCTGAGAAGACGAATGTCGGGTAACTTAAAGCTCCATGGACCTCGGGCTCATTTGAGCATCATTTCACCCATTTCATTTCATTCATTCGTCCGATATGACATAATGTTGGAGGACGTTAATTTAAAAAAAAAAAAAAAAAAAGGAACCAACTGTTTATGGTCTTTTCTGCTATTACAATTCACCATTGTTCCTCTGACTATCTTTCTCGCTCTTTCAATGCTTTTTTTTCCGGTTTCGCTGTCTCTTATATCTTGACTATTACGGTACAATCATTCGACGACACATACATACTCACTGAGAGGCTGGCCGACTCACTCATAACTTAAAACTAACTGTACATAACGACTTACACTAACTCTAAACTGACTCGTGGCTGCTCTCACAAGCTCTATTTATACTGGAGGTGGCGTCACGTGACCTTCGAGAACATAGTGCAATAATGACTCAGTTAAATTAACGAGAAGCTTCTAGACCCTACTGGTGTTATCGCGCTGTTATGGTCACGTACACAGACAACCGGAGCGGTCCCCTCCGTACATTGTTGAACGACCCAAAATCACAATATTGAAGTGCACAGTAAAATGGCATTTAATTCGCGATACCCACTTTAGAAATGTCAAATTCAACAGTCCACAACTAAAAATATAATGAAAATATCACAATAAAACAACTTTTACGCGATTTTTCAATATATTGACTACCAGAGTCACAAAAAATATCACAAATTTTATGTGCAATACAGTTAATGCCACCTTAATAAGGCTTATTAATCAGCCCTTGATCAATATGCTAGCAACGATAAAAGGCCTAATATCCACGTTATCTAGAGAACGTAGATTTAAACAGACTTGTGTTGAGATCTTACTTAGTGTTACACATTACACCACGTTGCTATTAAGAATTTACATTTGGGCATTCATTGCAGTAACTGGGTTTGACAATAACTGTGTTTGACAATGGGATGTCCATTCCAATAAACTTACTCGACCATCTGTACGTTAATGAATACTAACTTCGTTGACAAAGTCATCATCAACCATAGTCTGTACATAATTAGCGGACCTGATTCCATTCCCTGCGCATTTAAAAGCAGTGCATTAGCATTGTGAAACGTCACATAACGTCACATTGCTGTGCTGTGCTCTGTTGGACGAAATTGGATACAGCTAACCTTGTAAAGCAAGGAATTGTAATACATGGCACGATTTTACACTTTATTTTACGCAACAAAGCATTCTGTGTTGACTGTTAATATACAATGTAAACTACAAGTGCATATTTATGTAGACACATATTTGATGTATTCCCTCTATCTGTACACTTCAAAGCGAGTTTTTCTTGCAACATCGTGCCAGAATTTCATAGCCGATGAGCGAATGAAAAAACAGACGAATCCATATACAGGCTGGAAGGAAATTACTCGTATTACATTAATTTAAACTTACATTTTATATCACCATTTCGTGCAGAGATATTTTAGGTTTTTAGGGTACTTGGCTGGCAATATTGCAGAAGTTTCTGGCCCGTGGTACTGGGCATGTCGCTTTAACTTGCAAAACAGTTGGAGTTGTTAAGAAGTTTACTGACGATTATATCTCGTGGACCTTCCATCATTTGAGAGTGCAGCCACAGCAGACAGATATTAAATAAAAATAGCAACAGCGCACTGGGACGGCCACGTGGCAGCAGGAACATCAATCACAAGGTAATTTCTCACCAACTCGTAAAAGGCAGGTATTCACACTGACATACTTTGTACTATTTGGAGCAAAGTGTGTACTTACCCGTGACCATGAGTGAAGCCGGAGCACTACGGCGTCTCTCTCCTGTGAGGGAGTGAAGAGTGAGACAGCTGTAACTCACTGCACCATCAGAGGGTTGTGCAGATTTGATGTGCAGGTCGCCATTAGATGTTACTACGAAACGTCCACCTGTCCAATAAAGAAATACGTACATTTTATCCACTAGAAGAATATCAATACAGTGAATTATTTCTAGACCTATAGCTGCCATCTAGCCATAAACTAAAATACATGAATAGACATACCAAGGAGGGAGACACCTCGTGTACTACGACCTATGAAACATCTATTTCAAATTCCGTACTATTTGCACGGCTAACATATAACAAAATGAATAACGATGCTCCATTTGACAAAACTTCAATTTTTCCAAAAGTGATACAAATGAAAAAAAAAATCTCCGAAATGGTTCACTCCATATACAAATTTATTTGGACATAAATTCTGTGTTTCAGCAAGATCTAGATTTTTGTACAGAAAGATTTGGTCTATCTCTTACAGATTACCAGTTATGCAAAAGTCTCATCCAGAGTAAATAGGGTTATATGAGTTATAATCAGAAAATTCAACATATACATTTCATTTGTCATAAAAATATCTCAAACATATGACATTTTAATCAAAATCTTTAGAGCCATTTTTAAGAAAAGCAGTTTTCGAAAAATTTTAAATGTAAAGGATAGTTTAGGGTGAAGGAATTTTCTTTAAAATCTTCGTATCGGATTCCTAAAAGGTGTAAACTTAAATATCAACTTTGGTTTGTAACAGAATTTTCGTTTTTGGGTTATACTGCCCACAGACACACACGCGCGCGCGCGCGCGCAGACCTTTTCCTTTAAAGACTTTTATTTGTATTCAGGGGGCCTCAAAACATTTCTGCAGGAATCTTGACATAGAATTTTTGGTTGTAATAAAATGTTTCCTGTAGCTACTATGTAGTAGAAAAAGTAAAAATACCAGAAATTTATATATAATCTATGATATGTCTATAAATATATAGCTATGTCTAAACAATAGTGTATGATGCACAAGTTCATAGGAATTCTATTTTGTTGTAGCCCTGAGACCTCGTTTCGAAACTCCACCTTCCTTGTATGATAACTATTCTCACGATATAGTTTTCGTTTAAGTAAGAGCAACCCCCACACGTGCATTATTGTCCATTACAATGAACGGACTATATATACCATTCACTTTATATATACATAAAAAGTGGCGTTCTATAACGAAATAAAAAAATCAATAGTCGCCAAAGTGTAGGATTATTTTCGTACAACTTACAGGCACGTGCCCGTTATTTACTTCTAGATTCATCCTCTCTCCTTCAATATGTACACAAGGTAACGCAACCTCAGAAAAATTGGTGACCCTCATCGGCCAAGGATATGCCCAGATCATCAGCGAGAAGATCATTTTAAGAGATGCCTGGAGAATTTTGTGTAAACCTTAACCATATTTCTATGACTATCATCTGTTGACAAGACGATGAATATCATGCCTTGACAGTATGTTTTAAAGGGCATGTAGCGTTTCCATATAATCAGTAAACATTGTTTCTCAGAAAGCGTGATTTATTAACGCTACTGCAAAATAAACCCTTTGAGTTTCCTTTGCTCACGACACTTGCAAGAAAATCCAGAAATAATGAGCGGTGTGCGACTGCGGAAATACACGCACAAAGCCTACACGAGGCAGGAGTAAATGGAAACAATTAGGAAGGGAAATAATACAAAATATATGCATAAGACAGTGAAAAGTGTAAACAGTGTGCCAACGAAAATATACAAGAGAAATAAGATTAGAATTGAGCTTATATTATGAGAGCTAGGGTCGCTCTGGGTGGTTCAGTTGGTTAGACGCTGGCCTAATGATCCCAAGACCGCGGGTTCAAATCAAGTATTCTTAAAAACGACAGCTCCACGTTAGTAGAACTCCCGCGGGACGAAATTCCGGCACACCGGCGACGCTGATGTGATCCTGGCAATCGATAGCGTGGCTAAACATAATACAATTAGAGCTAGGTTGGTACAATGTAGTAACAAATGCTGCCAAATTCACAAAATTACTTCTAGAACTAAAAGGAACACAAAAAATAAGTTACCTTAGTGTATATAGGTACAGAATGTTAGGGCATAAGCGTACATAGGTATATTGGGAATTGGGGACAGCGCAATTACATCAATATTTAAGACGTTGAGTGAAACTGAAAAATTCAGTGCCATAGCTGGGATTTGAACCACGGATATTCCGCTTATCGAGTGGCTGCTTTAACCACTAAGCTACCATGGCCAACTTGCCAGTACGACATTAAATTCCCCAGCTGATTCGTACTGGTAAGTTGGCCATTGTAGCTTAGTGGTTAAAGCAGCCGCTGGACAAGCGGAAGATCCGTGGTTCAAATCCCGGCTATGGCATTGAATTTTTCAGTTTCTGATTCAACCTCTTACACATTGCCCACACACAGCTTCTGTGTTTAAAAACACAAGCAGTAAGCTTGTTGGCACAAATAAATAATAATTAACATCAATATTTGCTTCGTTTGTGAAGGTATAATTTTACTTAGTAAGAGAAATATGTTTTCAGGTTAACTAGTTTGTATAAGGAGGTGTGAAAAAGATGGCATGACGGTCTTGTGATAATGGATGGTGTATCGGAGCTCAGTTTCAATACATGTTTTGAGTCTCCCTGAGTGCAAGAAACGCATTTTTACTTTCTCTACTGTGTACGTATTGTATTCGACCCAAAAATTTGATGCCAAGATTTTGTCAAAAATATATTTTGAGGCCCATGAATCTAAAAAGAGCATTTTTAGAAAAATGTCCTATGTGTGTATGTATCTGTGTGCCTCTGAACAGCATAACTTAAAAACCAAAATTGGTTACAAACTAAATTAA
Source organism: Tenodera sinensis (assembly GCA_030765045.1). Taxonomy (NCBI): domain Eukaryota; kingdom Metazoa; phylum Arthropoda; class Insecta; order Mantodea; family Mantidae; genus Tenodera; species Tenodera sinensis. The sequence goes on from CM060974.1 coordinate 39,124,817, forward strand.
GTTTCATATCTTTCAAGCATACGACACGAAGGTTTTTAAGAAAATTCCTCCAGCCTAAACCACTCTTTAAATGGAAAAGTTTCCGAAAATTTTTATTTTCTCGAAAATTAAATGGCGATTTTGATGCCACATGTTTAATATATTGTCGTGGCAAATGAAATGTATATTATGAATTTTCTGGCTGAGTTTTGCATAACTGGTAAACCGTAAGAGATGGAGCAAATCTTACTGTACAAAAAATGAAATCTCGTTAAAACATACAATTTATGTCCAAATGAATTTTTTGTGAAGTGAACCATTTTAGAGACATTCCTTGTTATTTCTGTGAGTTTTGTAATATATACGCTTTCCAGAAATGGAAGATTGTTATTAATTTTTTATACCTTAGTCTTGCAAAGAGAACGAAATTTCAAAGCTTTAAAATATTTGACTATCGATCAAAGTCTAATGCATTGCCCCATTCTTCTTGTACCTACCAGAAAATGAGTAGTAAGATAATTTATTCACATGTTTATCTCGGCTAACATGAAGAAGACAGAAAAATAAGAATGTGCAAGAGTAGAGAAGGTCGCGTGAGTGCAACAGATTAGATTTTTAGAAAAAGGCCTCTGTGTTTCCTTGTGCGTGCAGCAAACTCAAAAACGGAAAGTCGCTTAAATACCAAATAAAGCTACAACACTAAGAATTCCAAGGAAATCTCCATCCCATTGTGAAAAATTTTTCGACATTTTTTATTTCCTCAAAAATGACTCAAACAATTTTGATTTAAATACCACATGAAATATATATGTTGAATTTTTTGGAATAGCCTCTGTTACTTAATCCTGACTGAAGTTTGCAAATCTGCTAAGGTGTAAGAGGTAGACAAAGTCTTACTACACATTAGATGTCATTAAGGAACACAAATTTCAAATACTCTTTTGTAGACTGTTTTCGAGATATTCCTTGTTTCTTTGAATTTTCAATTAGTTAATATTCTCAAATAGGAAGTCATTATTTGTTAGTTCATCTCTTGGTTATGTGAAGAGAACGGAATTTCAGTCATCTTTTAAATACTAGCTCCTTAAAAATTTGACGCCACTTAAAGCTTACTGTATTTCCTTATTCAATTTGCACCCACAACAAAATTAAATGCCAAGGCCTACCAATTGGACGCTGCGTGCTTCCGCCTCCCACCACAGGCGTCACAAGGGGGGTGCAGTAGTGGAGGTGGGACGTGGTTAACATTTCAATCCCTTCCGACCAGTTACTCTTCGTGAAACTTCTCACTCAAGTAGTTCTTTAATTAGCCCCTTAGAGACCTAATGAGGCTGAGTGAACCCCGGATCAGGTCTCCCAGCCGGAAAAAATCCCCAGGTCGTGCACGGGAGCTGAACCCGGGTCCCCCGCTTGCTAAGCAGCAGCGCTACTACCGCTCTAAGGAGACGGCTACAAGAAAATTAAGAATAAGATAATTTCTGAAATGTTTATATCGATTAACATGAGGTATATAAACAAATAAGTGTTTGTAAGAATAGTTTGTACAAGAGTGAGTAGAGAAAGTCATGTAAGCGCAACACTATTTCTTCCTCTTCTCAAGAAATTTCTTCGATAGAGATTGGCAGCCCTGACCTCATGTCCACACTTATTCTAGATGAGACTGCATCGCCGTATACTTGATGAACCAATGGTTTTATATTCTGCTCTTGCTGTCTCGAAGTAGTTGCATTTTACTTTTATTGATGCCAAGAAAAGCATTTTCCTTCCAAGTGGTGTCAGAAAACTACATAAAGCTTGGCCAATATGCAATTTCAGAATCGATATATGAACTCAGGTAGTATAAGGCGATAACCAGGGTCCCATCTTCCCTGCCGAGCGAAACGTGTTCCTCAACCGCCATCTTTTGCTGAGCTGTAGCACCATCTCTTTCTCGTAATCTCAAACTAGCTTCATCCCAGACCTTGTGCGTCTTCCTATGCGCTGTTTTCAGCTTCTTCCAGTGCTTTTTGTGAAATTTCCTTCTACATTTTCCTTTCGGTCCCTAGATACATTTTCCTTTGCCTCTCGTTCTAATCCGTGTACAAAATTTTGCAATAACCTGAGCTACCTTACTTACATTTATTTGTTTATTTTTTAGACTGTGTGAACAAAACCTACATATAGGTTTTAAGCAAAATAAAATACTCTTTAAGTAATATTAAGTCATGTTGCACTCACATGACTTCGTCCAATCTTGTACTAACCATGCTTACAAACTATTTATTCCTATATCTTCTTAGTGTTACTTGAGATAAATATTTGCAGAAATTATCTTGTTGCTTATTTCCTTGTAGGTGCAAGGAGATATAGGAATACAGTAGGCTTTGAGCGATAGTCAAGTATTTTAAAGCTTTCAAATTCCGTTCTCTTTGCACGGTTCACATATAAAAAATGAACAACGATGTTCCATTTGACAGAAGTAGAAGTTCTCCAAAACTCACAATAATAAGGCATATCTCCGAAATGGTTCCTTTACAAAAAAAAAAAAAAAGTTTGATATAAATTGTGTGGTTTAGCAAGATCTACATTTTCTGTATAGTAAGATTTGGTCTATCTCTTACGGTTTACTGGTTATGCAAATGTCATCCAGAGTAAATAGGACTACACGGGCTATAGTCAGAAACTTCAAGATATGCATTTCATTTGTCACAAAAATGTCGGTAACACAAGGCATTTTAGTCAAAATCGTTAGAGCCATTTGCAATAAACTCAAAATTTTCGAAAAAATTTCCATTTAAAGGATAGTACAGGTGGAGGAATTTTCTTCAAAATCTTCGTGTCGCATCCTTGAAAGACATTAAACTTACATAGCAAGTTTTTGAGCTATGCTGCTCACAGACTGAGACACACAAACACACTCACACATACACACACACACACACACACACACACACACACACACACACACACACACACACACACACACACACACACACACACACACCTTTTTCTAAAAATTCTTTTTTTGATTCAGGGGGCCTCAAAAGATATATTTCCGGCGAAATCTCGACATCGAATTTTTGGGTGGAATACAATATTTCCTCTACTTACTATATATACTAGAGAAATTGAAAATAAGGTTCTGAGGTTTTTCGTGTGCTTCTTGATTTTTGTGGTGCCTTTGTAGAAATTTTCGGTACTATAATTTGAATCTTACTATTACTCGGACCAACATTTTTGCTTTATCGAACTCGCAATAGTTTTTATTCGATTGAACGTACGAGAATAATTGATATTTGTCGCCTCTTTTGATTGGTGGAAAACTACAGTTTAATGAATGTTTACACTTTAATAGGGCCCATTAAAGTGCAGATACCAGACGTATAATTACAACATTTGGACATATTCTAGCATAAACAACAAAACAAACCACACAGAAACAATTTCTGTGCCTCATAGATGTCTATATGAACCTTTATTTACTGCATTTTTGATGTTATGATGACATTCCTATAATATTTGACATCAATAGAGATATATCTTGTATGTCAGGAGACGGTATCCAGACTTCACTACCATCCATAATGCTCTTGATTTTCAAAGGTTGCAAAACAACATAATATTTGTTCTCTTGGTCCAAGTGCGCAGGGGGTTTCAATTCCTCCAGGCACACTAGCGGTAGCCGTGAGTCTGTTAGTATTTATTACAAGGTCTTTGCTGCACCAACTCCTGAGGGATTTGACATCAGAGTATCTTTTTGTGGGTTCATCCCCGTCAACACTCCTGGAAACTCTACACAGCATCAGTTTCTTATGATTTCCAGGAAACTTGTTCTCTGCTATTGGCTAACAGACGACAGGATTTAGCTAGCATTACACACCATTACTAAGATAAACACAATGTTCTTTTTCTATTTCAATGTTTTTTGTCCGCTGCCATTCTTGTTGTTATAATAGAAAGATGGATTTCCTGCATTAAATGCGGTAACCTTGTCCACCTAACACTTTATCTATATTACTGTGCTTATATGTGTGTGGATTATATTAAATCACCTAAGTTCTTGTACAAGGTATAAGATATTTTAACTGGTTATTGAAGACAGTGTAATTATCAATATTACTTCAATATTAGCTTCATTTGTTAACGTCTAATTTTATGTTTTCAGGCTGGTTGGTAGGCATGACACAGAAAGCATGCCGGTTTCGTGATAAACAATGGTGTACCGGAAGCTAGTTCCAAAGGTTTATGCAAGGCCAATAACCTCATATTACCTAGGCCAGCAGGTCGCGTCTCGAGGTGTGAAGCAAAACGGATAGCATATATGACAAGCGCTGTTCATTTTGCGGCGCATTCATGACCATGCAAAAACCATCAGGTAGTGAAGCTTGTGATTGAACCCTTTAAAACACACAACATATTTCAAATAACATTTTTCTTGTAAAAACTATTTTCCGAGGTATCCTTTGTTATAAGTTTGCATTTTTCAACACTGTATCATACTGGGCGCGTTTAAATATTTGATCATTGAATCACTTTCCTCCATCTCCATTATGTTCGTGTGCATATAATTGTGAGGATATAATACACAGAGTTTATGTTGGTAAGGAAATACTAAACCGCCTCTGCTACGTCCCGTCCCCCTATTTTTATTTGGCTCAAGCACTCTACCTAATGGTTGTCTTATTTCCCCCTTCTCTTCGATCCAAACCTGAAACCTATCTTCATTCCCTGGTCATACAGTGTGATTCATGTGAAACTAACAAGATTTCCTCCTTAACTTTTTTAAGTTTTTAAGGTCAACTTAAGCACGATATTTGGGAGTTTTGATTCCCTATAATGAGACACTGGTGTTTATTCTTGATTCCTGATTATGTTTATCTTTTGTCTTATTACTGGCAGTTTTTACTTTCTCTACTGGTAAGTAGGGGAAGTATTGTATTCCACCCAAAAATTCGATGTCGAGATTTCACCGGAAATATGTTTTGAGGCTCCCTGAATAAAAAAAAAAAAAAAAAAAAAAAACATTTTTAGAAAAAGATCCGCGTGTGTGTGTCTGTGTGTTAGTCTGTCAGTCTGTGGACAGCATAGCTCAAAACCGAAAAGTCTGTTAAAAACCAAAGTTGGTATTTAAGTTTAATGTCTTTTAAGGATGCGACACGAAGATTTTGAAGAAAATAGCCCCACCTTAACCCTCCGTCAGGCGCAATACCTATTGTTACGTGTTCGGGCGCAATATATCAGAGAGATACCACGTACATATATGCCTCTGTGCTGTCTGAAATCCCACCTAAATGTTAAATATTTGTATTTTATTGTGTTTTAATTATGTTATTTTTATACACCAAATTTTATTTTCAAAGTATTGCAATACATACTGCTACATTTCAAAAACATGAGTTATGTAAGCTGCAGAAAATAAACTAATATTGCGAATGTACAAATTGTGAAAGGGTAATTATTCTTATATTTGAACATAAAGTTAACAATAAACATCATCAGTTTTTATGAAATTATAAACATTATTAACATTAATCAGTTATTTGAACTAAATAATTGTATGTGCGTGTGTCTGTAATATACTTGAGAGTTTTCACTGCAAATTCTCAGCATACTTCTTGCAAACCTATCCGGCATACTCTAAACAATAGTACATTTCACACTTCTTGCAGCAATATCTTGAAAGTCCTTTCCTTCTGGAGTCTACAAGGCAAGTCTTCCAAATTTTGCGCTTATTTTCAGCAGAAGGACCTGAAGAATCTTCATCACGGACTTCTGTCGCAGCTTCGCAATCTATGTCACTTTCATAATCAACAAAATCTTCATTATCATCTTTATTTTCATCCCAGGGTATCGCCAGGGCTTTCTGTAGGTCGTTAGGTTTACACAGACTGAACACTTCTTGCTTCTTAGACATTATGGGGCGTATAAACGTGACCAGCAGAAAAAAAGACCACAGAAACAATGAGGTATGTGAGCGGGCGCAATGTATCTCACAGATACTTTTGCTTGATAATGGAACGAAACAACAAGCAGCTGGCCAATAATGAACCAGGTAGTGCTACAGTGTGTTTTAGGAAGCTACAATGACTTGCATTAATTTAGCATAAACAGTTGCGTCATATTGTTTAAAAAAGCGGGAGAGGTATCTCTCAGATATATTGCGCCCGACGGAGGTTTAAACTACCCTTTACATGAAACATTTTTCGAAATTTTTTATTTTCTTGAAAATGGCTCTAACGATTTTGATTAAAATGTCATATGTTTGAGATATTTTTATGACAATTGAAATGTATATCTTGAATTTTCTGGCTATAGCCCCTGTCGTATTTACTCTGGATGAATTTTGCATAACTGGTAAACCGTTAGAGATAGACCAAATTATACTGCACAAAAATGTAGATCTTGCTAACATACACAATTTATGTCTCAATAAATTTTCTTGTAGGGTGAACCATTTCGGAGATATTCCTTGTTATGTGTGTGTGTTTCGGAAAACTTAGAACTTTCGTGAAAAGGATCATCGTTGTTCATTTTTTTATATGTTAAGTGTGCAAAGACAATAGAATCTCAAACATTTGACTATCGCACAAAGCCAACTGTATTCTAACATTCCCCTTGCACCTACAAGGAAATAAACAATAAGTTGTACAAATGTTTATCTTAACTAACACGAAGAAGATATAGGAATAACAGTTTGCAAGAATAGTTAGTACAAGAGTAGAGAAAGTCATGTGAGTGCAACACATCAATTTTTTTTTTTCATCTGCTGATGGTTTAGAAGGAGATTTTGCCAACATTAGGTAAAGAAAATTATTACTAAAATACACAAGGTTGGGTGTTTCATTGCACCTGATTGTATCTACAACGTAAGTAATACGAAACTAATCCTGCAAATGTTGGTTTCGATTAACATGAAGTAGTGAAGCAATCCAAGTGAATATAATGCATCCCATTCTTTCAAATATATTATCAACTATATGTGTAGGTTCTAACGAAGGTTTTGCGTGACGAGTACAGAGCGGATGCTTTTGTAGAATATCTCGCCGAGAGAGAGAGAGAGAGAGAGAGAGAGAGAGAGAGAGAGAGAGAGAGCTAATTTGGTATCAACACCCACACCACATCGCTGAGATACACAATATCCACTGAATGAAAATATTTACTTGTTCCACTCCAATTAATTTTGAATTCATCAAGCCATGTTTGCAAGCTACATAGTCAGCAAGTCCATATGAGCTTATTTGAGGCATTCCAGGTACATATTTCTCCACTTATGTTATCCACATCTATGTGAGCAATATTCAGAATATGCATGAATTGGTGCAATATCTGTCAGGTTGGTATTCCACAAATTAGAGACAAAATCGTTAAAGCATTCTGTTCTAATTAACAATTCTCAAGTTACAGGTATAAGATTCAGTAATTAGAAACTGCTGGCTTCTATGGGACATTTTCAGGCTGAAAAATTCTTTGGCAGCCACGTTTTAATCACGGATCTACGACTTACCATGCCGTTCCCATATCCAGCTAGAATATAATGGATATGTGTTACAGATATTAAATTCCACAACCAGATAAAATGTTTTATTTTTATTGCAACGTGCTCACATAAGTAGGGAAAGCATTGTATTCGACCCAAAAAATTGATATCAAGATTTCACCAGAAATGCACGTTATAAGACCCCCTGAATATAAAATCAGTTTTAGAAAAATACTCGTGTGTGTGTATGTGTGTGTGTGTATATGTGTGTGTGCATGTGTCTCATGTCCATAGTCCATTGTTCACAGGCTATACAAGTCGTCAAGGGTACAAATGAATATATTTATATAATTGTCACCTTAATATGTCTCCACTTTGTTGTCTTACTTGTTTTCTCTCTTCGTGTAACAGTTTTACTAGAAACCAATCATCCTGATATTTTGTATGGCCATAACTGTGCCACGAAGGAACAACACCTTAAAGTAGAGACTATCCACTTTGCTTCACAGTGCAATGCGTGAACTACTGGTCTTGCAGAACGTATTCGAACTCTGTTCCGATAAATATTGGTTATTGCGATCCCTGTCAACTCTGCGTTATGTCTTCTGTGCCAAACATACTTATTGCAAATATATTACTCTTAATAAGTGAAATTATAAACCTGCAACTGAAAGAAATATCGATGTAAAATTGTTAATTACCGCTTCTTCAGTTACCAACACAAATTTCTGCATTTATACACCTAACAGCTTGTAGGCATAATATTTCCAAATTTTGCAAACTGTGGATTTTTTTTTTTTGCATATCATTCTTATTTCAATCCCGTTTCGATGAATCTGGATATCTTTTAAGACTTTGAATACGCCTAATGATGGACTTACTCCATCATTTTAAAGACTTCCAACCCAAAGAGGTTATGAGGAGGCTTAAAATATTTTAAAATGTAGCTATTTAGGGGATTTATGCAGCATATCTTTCACATTATAACGCCGACGGTTATGGGTGTTGAGTTATTGTATCATCAGAAATAAAAACAGTGAAAGGACTGAGTCAAGGTTGTGAAAAGAAGGCATTTGGAAGTTAAAATATCACGAAAGACTGTAAACTGTGTTAACTTTTGTGAAAGAGAATTCTGAAGGTATTTGCGCAAACGTTTTGGAGGAAAATAAAGTTGAAGTAAGTAACTGGACCACATTTTGCCGTTTTTGTCATACTATTGTATTTCTGTTATATTTCACTGAAATTTTATCAAGTAATATTTTTGGTATGCTTTTGATAAAAACTGAAAACACCGTCCATGGAATTTAAGTTCAGCATTTTCCAAGGATGGGAGACGAACGCTTTAATGAAAATTACACCAAACTTGCTACCCCTTATATAAAATATTTTTCGAATTATCTCTAAGGATTTTCATTTAAATACCATTAAGATATTTTCATAAAAATTGAAATGTATGTCTTAAACAAAATCTTACTAAACAAAAAATGAGATCTCATTAAAGCACGTATTTAATATGTTGAGATATACCTCTTTATTAATTTCGATTTACAAATACTTATATCTTTCTCAAACGGCCGCGCAAAGAGAATTGAAAATCAAAGTCGTTACGTAGCTCTTTTCAGTCCAGCTCTTAGAAGTTTTGACTATCGTTACAGCCAATTATAACTCTCCTGAAACAAAACTATTTCTGTAAAGGATTATCTCGATTATCACGAAGTAGATAGACAAACGAGCGTTATGCACAAGAACGATTGTGATTGGACATCTAGCTTTTAACCCTTTCCAGTCCAAATTGTTTTGCTTCCTCCTCTGATTCATAAACCCGGTTTTCATACCCGCAAAAGAGATTGCCTCTTGCAGTTCACTTGAATAGCCAAGATCGTTACGGTGAGACACATGGACTGGCTATCCACTCGAAGATGTAAGTCGCGGGTTCGACTCCCAGCAACCGAAGCTAAATGTGTTTGTAGCAAAGGATCTGGGAGGACCCACGTGAAATAATCGGTGTAATGGCACGCGTGGATGATGACGGGGTATCATTTATTTTGACTGCGGTTGCATGGATTTTGTTTCTTTCTATTAAAAACACTACAATAAATATTGGAAACCTACAACTATAATTTTTTAAGAGGTAGAACTGGAACTTAAAAATTCAATGCCACAACTGGGATTTGAACCACAGACCTTTTGCGACAAACTGCCAGAATGGCATTAAATTCTCAAACCAGTTCGTATTTCTCCTGGTAAACCACAAAGGCAGTCTCAGACTTTGCCCACACACGGCTTGTGTGTTTAAAAACACCAACAGTAAGTTTGTTGGCGTAAATAAACTATAACTATAATATTTGTAACTACAACTGAAAGCATCTCAAATGCACATTTTTAACGGTTAAGATAAGGATAATAAGAATATGATAAAAGAAGTCTGATGTGTTGCACTCACATGACTTTCTCCACTATTGTACTAATCATACTTAAAAACTCTTATTCCCATATCTTTCTCGTGTTAGTCGAGATAAACATTTACAGAAATTATCTTATTGCGTATATCCTTGTAGGAAATAAAGCTTTCAAATTAAGGAATATGTGCGAAATGGTCCACTCTACAAAAAAGTTATTTGTTTTAGCAAGATCTACATTTTTTGTATAGTAAGGTTTGGCCTATCTCTTACGGTTTACCAGTTTTGCAAAAGTCCTCCAGAGTAAACAAGACTACAAGGGTTAAGGACAGAAAATTCAAAATATAAATTTCATTTGTTATAAAAATATCTCAAAACATATGCCATTTTAATCAAAATCATTATAGATATTTTGAAGAAAATAAAAATTTTTGAAAAATTTTCCATGTAAAGGGTAATTTAGGGTGGGGGAATTTTCTTAAAAATCTTTGTGTCGCATCCTTAGGAGATGTTAAACTTAAATATCAAGTTTGGTTTTTAACAGCCTTTTCATTTTTGAGTAATGCTGTCCACAGACTGACAGCCATTGTGGCATACACATACACACGATGTTTTTTAAATGCTATATTTTTTGTGAAATCTCGACATCGGATTTTTGGGTGGAATACAATACTTCCTCTACTTACTATACTTAGTGGGGAAAGTAAAAAATGGCTTAAAAGGTTCATAATTTATGAATTATTCCATATGGAGTCACAGGGTTAAGTCGTGAAATAGTTTTTTACTTTCTCTACTGGTAAGTAGGGGAAGTATTGTATTCCACCCAAAAATTCGAAGTCGAGATTTCACCGGAAATACATGTTTTGATGCCCCCTGAATCCAGAAAAAGCATTTTTAGAAAAAGGTCCGTGTGTGTGTCTGTCAGTCTGTCAGTCTGTGGACAGCATAGCTCAAAAACGAAAAGTGGGTTAAAAACCAAAGTTGGTATTTAAGTTTAATGTCGTTCAAGGATGTGACACGAAGATTTTGAAGAAAATAGCCCCACCCTAAACTACCCTTTACATGGAAAATTTTTCGAAAATTTTGATTTTCTTGAAAATGGCTCTAACGATTTTGATTAAAATGTCGTATGTTTGAGATATTTTTATGACAAATGAAATGTATATCTTGAATTTTGTGGCTATAGCCCCTGTAGGCGTATTTACTCTGGACGACTTTTGCATAACTGGTAAACCGTTAGCGATAGACCAAATTATACTATACAAAAAATGTAGATCTTGCTAAAATACACAATTTATATCTGAATAAATTTTCTTGTAGGGTGAACCATTTCGGAGATATACCTTGTTATGTGTGAGTTTCGGAAAACTTGGAACTTTCGTGAAATGGGTCATTGTTGTTCATTTTTTTTATGTTACGTGTACAAAGAGAACGGAATCTCAAAGCTTTAAAAGATTTGACTATCGCACAAAGCCTACTGTATTCCAATATTCCCCTTGCACCTATAAGGAAATAAGCAATAAGATAATTTGTACAAATGTTTATTTTAACTAACACGAAGAAGATATAGGAATAAGAGTTTGTAAGAATGGTTAGTACAAGAGTAGAGAAAGTCATGTGATTGCAACACATCAGATTTTTTCATTAGCTACACGCAATTTTACAATGCAGGGCTTTATTCTTCATTCTCAAGGTGGTAGACATGCTGATGTTGATGAATAGAGTGCAAGCTGTCGTGGAGCTGGGCAGAGAAAACCCATCAGTAGCATATGGAGCGCATCCACACACTGTGGGTTTTTGAGCTAATGAAGTTTTGTTTCGGCAAAGAAAACACTTTTACGTCTGCCCCTGTTTCCTCTGCCACAGCTAATGGAAGAGCCGACAAATTACGTCCTCTAGTACCACTAGCCCTGACTCTCTTACCTAGGGCCGTTCATCTTCCACATTTTCTGCTCTTTTTAGAGAGAGCTCCAAGATTGGTCTTCGATGAACCTCAATTTCGTCTCCTCGACATCGTATACGTCGGTAAGCCCGATCTTACCCAAGGGGTTTGGTTTGTTTACGAGAAGAGGGAGTTAACTGGATACTTTGTTGTAGGGGAAAAAGATACCTGAAGAACTGTGAGAGAACAAAACGTCACCTTGTTGTTCTGTTTTGGCAACAATGCATTCATGTTTAGAATACCCCTACTAAGTCAGGATGAACATAGTACATTATGCAGCGAGACTATAATGGTGGTAATTAGGACGCGAGTGTTTATAATTTAATTCAGCTTAACATTATCAAAATTGTATGTACATAAGTTTACATTGATTACCTCCTTTCATGTGATAATAAACAAAAGAAGCAAAAGAATCCGTCAACAATTCCCTCCAAAAATAATACATTTATGATACAAAATTAAAACAATCCACAAAGTTCAATCTTTGAGTTTCTCCTGGTGCAAATATAAATAAACACCGTTGTTAAATACTATATTATACACCAGGTGTCTCTATTTGAGTTCCTAAGACACAGTTAACTAAAATTTAATTAATAAACAAATCGAGCGAAGGAATTCCGTCAACAATTCCCTCCAAAAATAATAAATTTACCATACAAAATTAATACAATCCACAAGGTTCAATCTTTGAGTTTCCCCTGGTGCAAATATAAATAAACACCGTAGTTAAATACTATATTATACACCAGATGTCTCTATTTGAGTTCCTAAGACACAGTTAACTAAGATTTAATTAATAAACAAATCGAGAAATGGAATTCCGTCAACAGTTCCCTCCTAAAATAATAAATTTACCATACAAAATTAAAACAATCCAGAAAGTTCAATCTTAAACATCTTCTTTTTTTTTTTTTTTTTTAAATTTATTTAGAGTCGCTTCAACAATTACGTCATATTGCGACTATTCTATGTAATACAGCGGTATACAATAAACTTGTTACAATTATTTAACCAAAATCATAAAAATACTAATCAACAAATCAGTACAACAAAAATATCCTTCATATTATATTTTCGTATGTAAGCCTGTACTTCTGAGAAATGACAATACCCTTCTGCAGTTGGACGGCGTGTTTAGAATGGTGATGTGATGAAGCTGTCGTTGTATAGCGTATTGCTTACATTCTGTGAGGAGATAATAAACACCTTGGTTGAATACTGTATTATACACCAGGTATCTCTATTTGAGTTCCAAAGACACAGTTAACTAAAATTTAATTACTTATTTAGTTGGGAATCTTTTCATCTTCCTACTTTGTGATTCTCCATATACTTCTCATACATTTTTCTTTCGTCTTTCCTAAGAATTTTCCTAACTTTCTAATCACCTCAGTATTGTTTAGCTTTCCTATTTTCATCAGTACTTCTGTTGGTACATTTGACCCATTTTTCCCCGCCATACTTTAGTCCTTTCACAGTCCATAATGAAGTGCGAATCATTTTCTATTTCCCTACACAAAGGGCACTTCTGCGGGCCCATTCTCTGTTCCATACCCCTTAATCCTATTACCACAGATCAAAACCATGTCCACCCTTCCCTTTCCAATTTATTACGCACATCACTGTGTTTCTCCCTGTCCCAATCTTTCTTAGTATCTCTGAATATTTATATCCTCAATTCTCTGTATATTCCCCTTCCAAAACGTTTCTTCTATAATTTCTCTCTTTCTCCAAACGTACCCTATTCCTTAGTTTCATACAACCATTTATGCTCGACCATATACCTAATTTTATAGTTGAAATATTCTAAAATGTTCTACACTCACCAGAGACAACGACCTACATATTACACTAGCTGATATTTGAAGTTCTGCGCCGGCGCTAAACGATCGATTCGTTTCCAGTACGTCACAACTGCATGATGAAAATTATAACCCTGGAATGCTACGTAACATTGAAAAATAGAAGGCAACTTGAATATGTAGGTTTTCAGACGAAACTTTATTACATGTGTAAGTTATTTATTGTAAAATTAGTGAATTTAATTTGCCGGACTGTGCTGAGAGCAATATTATTGGAAGTTGACGCTGTATTGAGGTTAATTTGTGTGTTTTGTGTAAGTTGCATCTCACTGTCAGTAGTGTCCGGCATTTTAGCAGTTTATAAACTCGCGCTAGTTGCGTTTCGAGAATTAATCGATAGTGCGCTTTGGCATTGCTGTATGGGAATTCTCTGATTGATGGAATAGCTGTTCTTTAATGAAAATTGAACTGTCAAATTGGATGAAGACCAGTCTAATGAAAGTTTGAACTTAGGAGGTCCATTAAAGGATTGCTATCAGACTTATAATTAATAAATTTGGGTTTGGTCGAGCATAAATTCCATTAGTCCATCCCATTATTAAAGTGGCTTATTATGACGGCATAAAGCGTACGCAATTACCTTATTTCTGGCAGCAGTGCCAGAAGTGGCTGACTAATATACTATTGGAACAAGAAAGTCATAATTTTGCCTAATGTACCTGTAAGAAAACCTGAAATCGTCACTCTAGCAAGTGTAGCAACATTCCATATAACAAAACTTTTCATATTCTTTTCTAAAACATTTTTAATGTTTCTGGAATTAATAAACTGAGTATAGACAATCCGTTTTGCTTCCACGTGCTCATGCCTTAATGTGTGAGCTGCTGGCCTGGGTAGTGTGGAGTCGTTGGCCTTGCAGGAAGAAGAGAAGCTCAATTCTGATGTAACAATCTTTAAGACGAGGCCTGCCACTCTGCTTCACGGACTCTTGGAAAATAAACGCATATGGCTTCTGCATGTCATGCCTATTTTTGTGTACTAACCAAGCCCACAACATATTACTCTTCACAAATAAAATTATAAGCTGTCATTAAATGAAGAAAATATCGATGTAATATTGTTCATTATAGCATTCTTAATTAATAATACAAATACTTGAACTTGTACTCCTAATGATAAAGAGACACAACCACATTTTGTTTTGTCCGTGCGCGCGCGTGTGTGTGTGTCTGTGTCTGTCAGTCCGTAGACACCATAACTCAAAAACGAAAACTCGGTTGAAACTAAATTTGGTATTTAAGTGTAATATCTTTTAAGGATGTGACACGAAGATTTTAAAGAAAATTCCTGCACCCTCAACTGCCCCTTACATGGAAAGTGCTTCATCTTTTTTTTTTTGACAAACGAAATGTATATTTTGAATTTTTTAACTATAGCCTATGTAGTCCTGTTTACTCTTGATGACTTTTGAATAACTCGTAAACCCTAAGATATAGACAGAATCGTATTGTGCAGAAAACGTAGATCTCTCTCTCTCTCTTGGTGTAGCGAATCATTTCGTAGATATTCCTTGTTATTTGTGTGAGTTTTGGAATACTTAAAATGTTCGTCAAATGGACAACCGTTATTCATTTTTTATATCCTACCCGTGCAAAGGCAACGGAATCACAAAACTTTAAAATATCTGACTATCGCACAAAGACTATTGTATTCCCATATCCCCCTTGTACCTGCAACAAAATAAGCAATAAGATAACTTTTGCAAACATTTATCTAAAAGGAAGACTATACAGGAATAAGAGCTTGTAAGAATGGTTAGTACAGGAGTAGAGAAAGTCATGTGAGCATAACACATCAGCTTTTTTATCATTGCTTTTTATTCACAGAACCTGAAAATATGTACTCCCAGTGAAATCTCGACATCATATGTTTGAGAGGAATACAGCTTCCAGCAATGATATCGAAAGTTGACTCCAAACTACAGAACAATATGTTTAGAATCGTAAAAAAATTTAGGTGCTATTTCGCAGGTAAGAACAATGAAGAAAATTTCAGCTGCTACGCTTTTGTTTCTGTAAGGATATAAAATACTCCAGAGGCTATTAATTCTTCTCTTTCTAGACAGTAGCTGGAATGGAATAAATGTAGTTATGCAAATGAATTCACCTATCCAACGCTTAAGATGCTTCTTTAATATAACGTGGTGGAAAGTCATAATTGCCAATAAGTGAGGCTACGCGGAAAGAGTGCAAAGAAAATAATAGAGCAATAATTCAAAAGTAAAGAATAAAGAAAGGAAGCAAGAAAAGCCAGCGGTGAAGGAACGGTAGACCCCAGGTATTTTTAACCATGTTATAGAGGATTTTTCCAGATTTTCCTTGCACACAGTGCAATAATTAAATGTATATACAGGTAAATTGCGTCAAAAAGCGAAAGCTTCGAAACATTTTTATGCGATATAATTACACATTTGGGAACCTTTCTCAGGGTATTTTCTTTATTTTCCACTTCCTAAGTTTATTTTAGCATTGCAATTGTCTTGTTAATTGCACAAAAAGTGTAAGTTATTATTACAAAAATTGTGGTAAGAAAAACCAAAAAGGTACACCTGCTTGTTTTTTTGCTAGTATTGTAACAAAATTACAATTTCACAAATGTCACTGCTGACACCAGTGTGACAAAGACAGCAACAGAGTATAATTACGTTTTCTGTCACTTTATTTTCCTCGTAATAAAACCACATTCTCTTGTGCCGTCGTTAACATAAGCTACCGTTTTTCATAGTCGTACAACTCGCAGTAGTTCTGCGTTCTCGTAACCTCGACACACACTTTTCTGTATTTGAGTTCTCTCTCTGTCTAGCTAGCAAGCTTATTTTGGTGCCACAATCACTCAACACTCACTAAAACTGCTTCACTTGAAATATGGCTCCGGCGTGACGTAACAATGTCCCAAACCGTCTTTGTCGACACATACAGCTCTCTAACGTATACTGCACACACACACACACACACACACACACACACACACACACACACACACACACACACACACACAGACTTTTTTTCTAAAAACGCTTCTCCTAATTATTGTATGTAGTAGAGAAAGTAAAAATGAAAACAAAATTTCTCTTCAATTGTGAAGTTTAGGAGTGTGTGAACTCATAATCGAGTTTTAAATATTAAGGTAAAACTTGCAAGACGCACACCGCTAACCGTTTCTATACAGCTGTAGAAGTGGTACTTTTAATAAGTTCTATGCATTTCAGTAGGTTTTGTGACAAGAATGTGAACACATAGCTTTATTAAACCACACATATTCTGACAAGCAACACCAAAGTCACAAAGAAGTCATGGAGATGTAATTTGACCCGACTATGGCTCCACGTAAATATCGGAATATTAGAAAATTTAGAAAAACAAGCTTCAATGGGCTAAGCCGAACACATTAAGAAATATGATCAAAAAAGTCAAGTCAGAACCGAACCATACCAAACCTGAGCCCTTCAGTCCAGAGAAGCAACCCTTCATAACTAATCACTCCGAAATAAAAGTAGTACGAACCAGAAAGAATGGCAAACTTGTACGCATGCGCCCCCGGTGAAGAAACAGCAAACCATATATAAACTTGACAATACCTTAAATAAATTGTGCCAATCAGCAGACTTTGTTGTGATTTTTGGAAAAAAAATTTCCATTTAGCTGTAGCAGAAAATGTGTGGGACTACTGAAACGCTCTGTATAGTCCTTAGGGCAGTTTTAGAAAATGGTGGAAAGTCATCATTATCAACAAGTGAAACAACACAAAAAGAGTGCATGGGAAGTAACAGAACAGTAATTCAAGAAGCAAAGAATGGAGAAAGACAGGAAGGAAGAGGGAAATAAAGAAAAGTCAGCGATGATATAGCTATAGACGAGAAATACTTTTTAACCGTGTTATAGAGACCTTTTTCCAGACTTTTCTTGCACACAATCGCAATAATTAACAAAGGGAGTGTGTTATATTGCTCGCCAGTGATGGGGCTTATTCTGTCCCCTACAAATATCTCTTTCAGTGGATCTCCGAGCTGGTCTCGGAATTCTTATATAGCTACAGGGCAACTGAATCTGTCGATAATGACGTAACAAAGGGAGTGAATCTTGTCCCTTCTTATTGTAAGATCGGGACAAGACATGGCTGGAATTATATTGGACGATTCGTGAGCGAAATTCTGAGAACAGGATGTATTGAGAAAGACTGCCCATAATGCGCCACTATTTACAGTCACACAATGTCTCGGAAACACCGAGGCAAAGGGGAATGTGGAACAAAATGCGATTGTCCACATTTGCTGGTATGAAATGGCAATAAATAAAATATTTATTGCTACGAATCACCTTATTCTCATGCGTTTCTTACCCACGTATTGAGCAGGTAAAGACCAAGAAACTGTCTATATGGGCGCCGCAGTTGTTTATGTATTTATTTACTTTTACCAGGTGAGTCAGCTGCCCCTCATTTTCCTGCGCTTGATTCTACCCATGTGTGCAGTTACACACTCGATGGAATTAATAGGTACTAATATAGACGTCTGGGCATCGCCTTTTAATATACTCCTAATTAGACAGCTGACGTTTGCACCTCTGCAAATGTTGACTAGGACCAGCAAATACTACATATTAAACGGAATGTTTATCTCTCAAGTTACTAGGTAGCTCAGTTGGGAAAACCGCCCGATTCGTAAGTTTTCCATCTGGTGTAGATGTGGTTCGATACCGCATGTGCTATGTTTACCGTGTAATATTCACAAATAACAGTGACAGAAGAATTATTATGCTAAAATCTGTTGTTAGTTTAATTTTTAATTGCTGTATTTCCATTTTATGGTGTTATTGTTGTCTATTAGGATATTTCTCCCAGTATACATACTGAGTTTCTTTGTGCATTGGCTCTTGCTTCTCCGTAGATAAAAAACATGCCAGTGTACTCTTCTGTTGAATACATGGTGTACGAATCGCAGAATATACCATACAACAGATTATGCGAGGAGAATGAAGGAAGTCGGCATTCTTAATAACACATTCTTATTACAAAATGCAGACAATCAAAAACGATTTAAGTTATAATGTCCTAAACCCTCAGGGACTTT
The DNA here is from genome assembly GCA_030765045.1 of Tenodera sinensis. Classification (NCBI taxonomy): domain Eukaryota; kingdom Metazoa; phylum Arthropoda; class Insecta; order Mantodea; family Mantidae; genus Tenodera; species Tenodera sinensis. The sequence goes on from CM060974.1 coordinate 39,143,523, forward strand.
ATTACTAGATTATTGTGAATTCGGGTTTCAAGTTTTGATGAGCATAAAGTATGTACAATGCCGAGACGCGAACTCATGTGCCACCGGTTTGCGCACAGGATACATTCATATCATAATTCTCTTCAGCTTTTTCGAAACTTGACTGAAAGTACGTTCCGAGTTCAAAAGTACGACTCGTATGCCAGGCGCTATGTCATTGTCACTTAGTGAGTTTTCGTGCTTAATTTAGCCTTTTAAAACACCTTTACTCCTTTGCTGAGAGTTTTAATATTATTGCTTAAATGACAAAAGCTATTATACATGTTATTTGAGATTTACGAGAACAGTTTACGCAAATATTTAAATAAACCTTTATTTAATATTATGTGTGTTTTGTCTGTACGGCTCCATGGTGAATGAGGCCTGTCAATAATTTCTTCGCGTTTCCCTTCAACACATTTGAAAATCCACCGTTATTTTCCAACAGTTCCTTAAACTTTCTTTTTACGTTTTGTGCTGCAGGATCAGAAAGAACTATCCTTTTATTTTATTTTACACAGCCTGAACTTCTTCAACTGCTTCTCTCAAAGATATTCCTACTGATTCCAGTTTGCTTATGGAATCGCAGAACAAAGAGATTTGTGGAAATGCATGTTAAGTCATGTCTTAACATAATATCACTTAAAGCTGCGAATGGGTAATTGACTATACAGTTTAACAAGTGATAACAGATGCTTAATCAAGTACATGGCAGTGGAAGAATTATCCGTTCTTATATTGCGGACTCATGTAACTTGAGAAAGCAAGATGCTTATATTCTCTTGCAACACTTGTTAAAACACCTGGTTCTGCTGCTGCTTCTATGTAAATATTTGAACATTTTAAAAAGACTTTCTTTGTGTGATTTTTGTGTATCTGCGAATACTCAAAAATATTTATTTACATTAAGAATAAAACATTATGCACTTTCATGTGCAATAAAATATTTACTCAAGTGTGAATATCAATAACATTAAACTCAATTTCAAGTTAGTATTAGAATGCAAACCAAATGTGTATTTATCTAAAAATCCGAGCCCTAATAATTACAGACGTATTGTTTCCAAGTGATTCCCTTGTAGCATAAAATTTTCAATTTTTTCATAATATAAAAACCGAAGCAGATAATACAATTAGAATAGTTAAGGATCTAAATGATGAGAAAGGATGAGTAAATAACTTATATAAATTATAAAATACAAGAAAATTAAACTGAAGCATATGCTAAATGCTTAACTTTGTGTTGGTTAATTTTCTGTTGACCAGCCTATGAATGTTTGGGGAGATATTACGTACTGTCTAGCTTCTAAGCATTCCATTAAGGTTTTAATATATATAGCTGTGCCAAACGTTAAACCCCCGCTGTTATCCACTGCTGTGACGTGACTGGTCGCTAATTGGCAAGCAAGCTCTTGTCGCCGTCTACTGCCCACCCCTTCAAAGTAGAGTACCTGTAAATGCCTGATGTAAAGGGAAGGCTGGAGTTGGAGGATGGTCTTTAAAGTATTCGCTTTGCATTTTTGGAAAAAACTTAATACGAAGTTTGATGTTATCCAAGGTTATCGTTTTTGAGTTATGCTGTTCTGTCTCTCTCTCTTTCTCTCTCTCTCTCTCTCTCTCTCTCTCTCTCTCTCTCTCTCTCTCTCACACACACACACACACACACACACACACATTTTCTAAAATGCTTTTGCTGGATTTATGGAGTCTAAAGTCTAAAGCATTTTTAGACAGAGCACAATACTTCTACAGAAGCTAAAAAGAAAACCGTTGCACTTCTATATGATAAAGTCAAGTTGATGAAGCTAAAAGAGTGAAACTGCCAGGCATCGTAGATAGCTGTAATTGATCGAAATGTGGAGCTTTTATATTCCGGATCGATGAAATAATATATGAATGAAACAGTATTAAGATGGGCTCAATTTCATGGTTCGGAATGTTACATGAGTAAATTATTTGATATACAGAATGGTCTGCTAGCAGTGTACCGGTGACCGTGTTGATGACATGGGGGGGGGGGGGGTGCGAAGTGCACCTAATTTGTGCCAAGCACTGAGGCATGTGACATGTCAAACGTCTTCCCTTTGGTGTAGTGGCAAACAAAGCGAACTCTGGTTAGTGTGTCAAGGTTAATTACTGACCACTGGACAACTATATCACCCCCAGTTCAACCTAAATACGCATGCTTTCATTCATTCAATATGATATAGGGACACGTTATTAACCCTTAACTGGTATCACCGCTATTAATTTCGTAACTGGTATCATGGTGTCTGGGAGACTCCGGGTATTTAGAATTAAAAATAATACTAGTTTAATTCATTTTAAGCTATTTACTATAACTGGCACTATTAAACATGTGTCTTCAACTAATCTACATTGAATTTATTATGGAATATAGCAGAAACTTTAAACATTTATGATAAAATACAATATCTGCTTTCTAAAAATTCCACATTTCCTCCTTTTCTTTAAGTCTCAAATATAAAAGTCGCAATAAATATATAATATGTCTGTCACTCACAAAACACAATATATTGTTAAGGCAATTGTAAATTACAACAATGGATTGACACACAAACTGAACCTGGATGCTAAAAGTCTGGCTTTGTTGCGAGTCATAGTTCTTTCGGCACTTCCTAATAATAGGTTTGGAAAGTGCTTTACAACAAATAAAAAATGACATGATAAATGCCAATAAAGTATATAACAAAAAAAAAAAAAAAAAAAAGCTCCACACTTTTAGTTATTCACACCCTCAAAGCACACTCGGTATATTTTTTTAGCACACTCCAAGCAGATTGGCTTACCACACTTCTGACATGGATACTTGGTTCTTCTCTTCAGCTTAGGGTCACATGTATAGCATGTTTTGCGAATCTCGAAGACTTCTGGTACATCACTTGGCTCTTCTACATCATCTATGCTCAGGATCCTTCTTATGCAGAATGTCAGCTCACGTGGAAGGTTCTTGACTTCAAGTAGCCTTCGATGCATTTGTGGATACACCAAAAATTTGGAAGAGCTTTCATAAACTCCAGCCTAGTTATTTTTGGAGCATCTGGAAATGCTTGATGGAGTATGAAAGCATTAACACCAGATCCTATATCCACAAGGGTGAAAAATATTGCCATAGGCCATCTACGGGTTCTTCGGCTGGATGTGTAGTTTGCACACTTCTGATCCAGTCCATCAACGCCTCCTTTAGTTAGATTATAAAAAGAAATAATCTCTGGCTTTCCAGTCTCAGGATCTTGAGCCACTGAGTGATGCATGGAGGACACCAATATCACTGCTTTAGACTTCCTTGAGACATAAGACAACAATGTCATGTCCTCTGTGAAACCATACAGAGATGACTTTTCTTCTCGAGACTTGTGTGGTTGAAACTGTGGTGGGATCTCCTTTTTATTTTTTTTCAAGGTTCCTACATAAGTTAGGTCTCTTTTTGAAAGTTCTTTCACAAGTTCTATTGAACTAAACCAATTGTCTGCAGTGATATTCCGTCGAGTTTTCTGCACTGATTTCGAAAGCCTCAAGATAGATTGAGAGGGGATGCTGAGCTTCTTTTCCTCTTCAGAGAGGGTTTTCCCATTGGAACCTTTTCCAGAATAGATGTAGGCATCGCACAAGTACTGGGTTCTGGCATCTGTCAGACACATAATTTTTATTCCATACTTGGCCGGTTTCTTTGGCATATACATTCGAAATTTACATCGGCCACGGAATGGCACTAGCATTTCATCACTAGCATTTCACAAGTGCCTGGAGTGTAGCAGAGTTGACAGTTCTCTATGAATCTGTTGAATATTCCTGATATTGCCGCTGTTGGATCTTCTTTCTTTCTTCCCTGTTTTCGGAATTATCGAAGCGAAGTGCCGTCAAAATGAACAAAAATCTTTTCTTCGACATGGTGCACCGAAAAATATCTCGTCCTGTTCCATCTGTTGCAAAAAAATTGTCTATAGATTCGTTACTGGATTTGAAGATAGCTGTAAATATAAGTAGGCCAATAAATGCCTTAAGTTCAACTAAATCAATATTTTGTATGAAGCTTAGATTCTTTCGAGAATATTTGGCCTGCAATGCATCAATCTTCTTATTTGTGCAATGAAGTATCTCATCTAGGATATCTTGTGTGAACAAAAAGACCCCATACATCTTCTACTTCTGGAGCCCGTCCCAAGTTATTTGCTGTTGGTCGTAGCCCAGGTACTTGGAGTACAATGTTGTGCCATCTTGTACGGACGTTAGTAGGTGGTTGTTCCTTTCTCCATCGAAAGCATTTATTTTTACCATAAAAAAAATCAATTTGTTGATTTAGGTGGCTTTCAGTAGGTTCACATTCACCAGGCTCTTCATCATCAGCCTCCTGCTCTGAGCTGGTATCGTCATCACTTTCAATTACGTAATCTTCATCTTCACTATCATCAAACACTTCACAAATCATTTGTTCTAACTTCGTTTCATAGTCTGGATCAGTTGCTCTCAAGTTCCATTGAGAATGCTGGTGCTTTACAGATGAGCCGGGTTGTGGTTCCATGGTTTCAATAAAATTTTAGTTCCTGAAGTATGCCTATGAATTCAACAAACATAAATCTGTAAGTGGAATGTTCAATTAACACATTGTCGTATAAATAAACGATAACACCCATGACCAAAGTATATAAAAAATGTTACGCACCTGGTATCATACGTCTGGGAGACGGCAAACAAACTTTATTCAAGTGTAACTCAATATCAGATAAAGCAAATAGCATGCGATCTTCACTGCACTAGGGTAACGCTTCGACTGAAAGGTAGGCAGAGTTTGAAAGACCGTTGGCGCCAATTGAGGAAGGGAGGGGAGTGGAAATTTCCACTGACGTCTCACAGACGTTGTGATACCAGTTAAGGAACAAAACATGTTGAGAATGGATTCTAGTTTTACGAGTACAAAGGTGAGAACACATTCCAATTAAATATATTCTAATATTATTAAAAGAGATAAATTGGTGTGTATATATTTAGGGAAATTTAAATAGCCATTAAACTGATTTTGATATTCTTTTTACATTTATAACCTCAGTTCCTTTTAATGGTATCAACTATAACTGCATTATTCAATTTATAAGTAATTGAAATATCCAAAACAATTACAAAGCCTTCTTTGAGAATTTTTAGAAAATCAAAACATAATTGGCTTTAAAAGCTTTTAAGGATTTTATTGTTTTTTAAAATACTGACCTTTAATTTCAATACATTTTTATTTGATAAAACCGGTCCTTAAAGCAATAATGCCATACTTCCTGAGATACTTCAGAAACCAGGTTTTTATGTTTCACTGTTTGATTTGATGACGAAATCATGGTGCTCACCTTCAGGGCATTTAGATTCAGATATTTGTTATTATAATGTAAAATAACAATGGTCGTCAACATTTTTGGCCCTGATGGAATAATGCGTGGTGATTGTATAATCATCCACCCTGGTAATGAAATCTCCCATCACCCACTTTTCCAGAACAAAGGGCTTCAATATCGCAACAATACCTATTTTAGTATTAAAACACCCCGAGTTACGAATTACTATTTTTATTTTCTCTATTACGTAATGTAGGGGAAGTATTGTACTCCACCCAAAAATTCATTGTCGAGATTTCACCGGAAATATATGTTTTGAGCCCCCCTGAATCCTGTTTTTTTCTTTTTTTTTTTTAAAGATACTTTATTGTTCTACATGTTCCATTAAAATATGTAATACTACATGTTGGGTTTGCTTATAAAGTAAACTGATAATCATATAGTAATTAACATGAATAATTATTTAGATTTATACAGTTCAATTATTTTTTGTCAGATCAATTGCATTGGCATACTGAACTGGGGGGGGGGGGGCTGTCTGCCTGTGAAGAGCATAACTCAAAAACCAAAAGTGAGTTAAAAACCAATGTTGATATTTAAGATTAATGTCTTTGAGGTATGCAACACGGAGACTTTGAAGAGAATTCCTCCACCATAATGATTTTTTCGGAAATGACTTAACGATTTTCATGAAAATGTCATATGTTTTAGATATTTGTATAACAATTGAAACGTATGTTTTTAATTGTCTGGCTATAACCAACGTATTCTGGTGTGCTGTTGATGACTTTTGCATTACTGGTAAACCGTAAGAGATGGACCAAATCTTAATATACAAAAATGTAGATCTGGTTAAAACGTGCAATTTATGTCCAAATGTATTTTTTTTTTTTTTTTTTTTTTTTTTTTTTTTTTTTTTTTTTTGTGGCGCGTACCATGTCGTATATACTTATTGTTATTTGTGTGAGTTTTGGAGTACTTATACTTCTGTCAAATGGAACGTCATTCATTTTATTAGATGTTAACCCTGCAAAGAGAACGGAGTTTTAAAGCTTTAAAAGATTTGACTATCGCTCAAAGCCTACTGTATTGTAAAATTCCCGTTGCACCTACAAGGAAATAACCAATAAAATAATTTGTACAAATGTTTATCTCAACTAACACGAAGAACATACAGAAATAACAGTTTGTAAGAATGATTAGTACAAGAGTAAAGCTTTTTTAGATCAATTTCCTGGTATTTTATATGTTGTGTGAGCATAAAGGAATACAGCTACCAGGCGTATGGTGAAGTACAAACTAGTACGCTACCCTTCCTTACATTCTTATTCGCAATAGTATAAAACAGCATTTTGAAACAGTGTTAATTCAGAAATGCATGCAGGTGAGTTACATTACTCCTTCAGTTAGTGTATACAAGTTCGAAGTGTTGGTTTAACTGTGTTTATTACGTATGTTAGTCAGCACCAACAATGCCCCTATCTTATCGCAATCCATTGTTGCAATACTTGTTACGGGGTACTGACTGGGTGGTTAATAGGCACTAAACAGGAATGTCTTTTGCTATTACAATGGTGTGTTTGCTTAACGAACGTTACTGGTTTCTTGGCCGATTTCTGCTGGAGGCAGTATAAAAGAAAGAGGACAACAAAATAAATGCTACAATATATGGCTTTATCTATTGGTAATACATTTTCGGCCTTTTCTGATTCTGTCCATTTTCGAAAAACGCCCTCCATCCCTCTTAAGGGGTGACTTTAGATAAATCCCTTATTTGTGGTTGCCTGCTCTATTGAAGGAATTTACTTCTAAATTTGGAAGTTTCTAGATCTAGTAGTTTGCGATGTGCGTTGGATGAGTAACCCAATTAACATTAGTAATAATTAAAAATTTCGTTGAATATTAACCCTCAATACATGGAGAGTAATGGAAAAATTATGCTATTCATTTATTATTCAGGATGATTATATCTACATACAAAATCATGAATGTTTTCAGGGCTATTTTTGCTTTTGTGAGTTTTTCACGAGAGCTACATCTAACTTCTACTGCAGGGGGCAAAATCTGCTCAACTGGGTCACTCCACTGAAACACGTTCTTGCCTCACTCCACCAGCCGTCCCTCCCCTAACTTGCTGTTCAGGTTCCAATACGCCTCATTCAGTGGCGAGTAGGGCTGTCTCGTGAAGAGTGGTAGAACGAATTTCTTATAAACTACAAAAGCAGGAAAGTTTGCTAATTAATACGCGAATATCAATTTGCAAATATAAAGTGTTACAATATCATACGCTATTTTGACCAGAAGCACAAATCAAACCTTGGTAATCAGGCATTTGTTTACAATTCCACATACTTTCTGGTATTTTTAAACATATAAAAGGGATGATATGATTCCACTTTTTAGTGGTTTAGTTTCTTATTGGTTTATTTAACATAAATTACTGTATTTCGTGTTTCAATGTTTAAATATAATATTAATTTTAAAACCAAAGTATTTATTAGGTTGATCAAATAGTTTTAAAGTATTTTAAGGCTAAATAGCAATGGAAGTTTACTGCTTTATTTATTGTGAAAGAGAAACAATTTAGTGTGTTAAGCATAAGAATATTAGTGCATAAGATAAAGGAAGGATATACTCGTAAAATTGAAGATTATGTAATTTTACTAACCACAGTAACAATTATTGTATGCAACATATGTTTAATATAAACAAAATATTTAATAACAGTGCAGAAATTATTACTACCACGCAGGTGGAACGAATCCACCACTGCACGTGTTGTATCCAAACAAACGTCATCAGTCGGCAAAAGAATGTGGGTTTGGTAAGGCAAGTTCAATCGCTACCACTCCTCTCGTGCCCATGCCTGTTCGAATACGTAATATATTAGCAATGTGGACCCTTTCAGAACACAGACACAAGATACCGGGCGCGCGCGCATGCGCCAAAACATGTATTTCCAGTAAAATTTTCGCTATGGAATTTTTGCATGGAATGCAATACTTTCCCTATTTAAGTGCGTAATAGGGAAAGTATAAGGACTATTATGTTTTTTTTATTTCTAAAATCCATATTATTTCTTAATCAAAAGCTCAATTTTAATGCCACGTTTTATAGATACATTACTGTAATCTCATAGTTCTGTGAAACCCAAGGCATGTGATGCAATAAGCAACCTTCAGACTGTCTACTGTTTCAGTGATATTGGGCCAAAGCTTCTGATATTTGCTGGGAAATATTTGAAACTGAAGCACGTGCAGGCAAACGGAAATTCAAGGGATAAAGGGATGAATACGACGAGAAATTACGATCAAACCAAACAGTAAACACAGCAAGCGAAATTAATATTACGCACGTATTGGTCGGAATCCATTCCAATACTTTTTATGTACAGCTGTAGCTTATTTATCCCATTATTTACTCAATATATGCCTTTCGCAAAAGGCACCATACTATGGTGACTGCCGCTGACAGATCCAAATTACAAAATACGAAAATAAAATCAACCATCTGTTACAATTGTCCATTAGGTATTCTTGCGTGGAATCTAATGAAATAAATGTCAGTGATATTGCTTTGTTTTGTGTTATTTCAATTGACGCATCACAAAGTAGCAACCCAATGAAAAGAAACTTTACTTTCTGAACACAGAAACAATTTAGGTGTCCATTTAGGTAACTAAACAGAATACAGCTGCATATTTCGATAATTGGTAGCTTAGTATGTATTCACTTCTGTCATTTAGTTGTTTTTCTCTTCGTAGAAGTTTTCTCACACACTAATCACAAAGTTTACTACCTGTTGCATGGTCATAACAGCTTCGCTAAATGAACGACATTTGGCGCATAGTCTATCCGTTTTGCTTCCTCAATTTGTAACCTGATGGCCTAGGTATTGTGGGGTCATTGGCCTTGCAGAAAGCATTTAACCAGGGTTCCGGAACAACAATCATTCCTTATCATGTGAAATGTCATGCTTTCTGTGCCATGCATAAAAGCATACTACTATTAATAACTAAAACTATAAGTTTCATATATTGATGTAGTATTGTTCAAAACATTATACGCAATTACCAATAGCAGTATCTGCATTTCTATTCCTAACACCCAGTAAATCTAAGTTAAAACAAATATGTTTTACCAGTGAAACTGACCAACAGGTGGCGCAGAGGTAACGCGAGGGGAAATCATGGGGTTGATCCACAGCCACGAGATTTTTAGGGATTTTCTGTAGGAGGCTAGGCGAATGCGATTTAGGCCGACAAACTTTTAAACCAGAGAAATGACTGGTGTCTTTGCAAGATTACGGCAGAATACGGCACGCCGATGCACTCTTTGTGTTAATCGCAATGGGCATGCGTTCCAATATTTACTTTGAATAGTAAAGCTGTAATTAATTGTAAACAATGAGATGTTTGTTTTGTTAATGTGCTCTGTGTTTGTTTCTTGAATTAAGATGGTGTACCTTACTAAGATACATACAATACTAATTTGCATTGTTGATTTTGCTGTAAATATTTAAATTGAATGGGAGGCAGTATATATCCTCCTGCTACTACTCTTCCTACTCGGACTAACCCTCCCCGTAACTCCTCCTCCGCCTCCTATCTCTACCCTTAATACTCCTGTTTCTACTCCTACTACTTCCACTGCATTTGTAAATAGATCATGGCTATGTATACCGAGTGGAAGGGAAGTTGTTACATTAATTTAAACCAGTGGTAGATTTCGGTATCTGGAGCACATTTTGTATCTTATATTTTTGTCTCTGACCACTTCCTAAAGAGATATTTTAGTTTTGTAGAAAACAAGCTGGTAATACTGCAGATTGTGTGGGTATCACTTTCACTAGGTCAGTACATAAACAAACATGCTTCACTACAGCTACCACACGTCTTGTGAACATGAACAAATACGATTCCATCTCCTTTCATGTTTACTGTGCGAGTGTAGGCCAATCACAATTATCTCCTAAAACATTACTCCACGCCACAACCTCAACGCAACGTTGTCGAGCTACTTCACGTCTCAGAAAGCTTCTCGAAATATTCCTTCAATTCTTTTAAGTGGTGAATTATTTCGAAACCCTATGTGATGTCCCATAATTCCTACCAAAGCTATGTCAGAAATAAGTTACTCTACGCATCTTACAAGTAACAAACTGTTAATCTTCGCACATTAGTGTGGAATTACGCATCCAATTAGGAACAAAAGCCATTTATTTTTTTCGAAATCGGCTGATCAAAGAACAAAATCCCATTAGACTTTTGTTTGCAATGTTTACATAAAGCACATATTAGTGGGAATGTAATAACTTCCCTTTCACCCTATATATGAACTCAACCTTATCGTTAATAGTAACTAAATTTTGTGTAATTGTGTTAATTCCTCTTATTAATGGTTCCTATAATCCCGAATTATTTTTATATCCCGAATCTCCCAGCACGATTTCACGTTACAACTATACCATCTAGAAATTTAGTGTCATGCCAACCAATCTTGCCCAGCGGTTTACACAATGCATGTAAGCTTTAATGTGTGTTATTTGAAAACTTGCGGCAAAATATTTTGTTAAATTACACCATAGTTTGATATTTAAATTATTTCAGTGTCTGTAAAGAAGCATCTACCTACATTTAGTTCCATTCCTAACTTGGTTACCTCTTATTTGAAGTTGTTGTTATGTTTTAATTAGGTCTTTATATTTGCGCCTGGCCAGTCCACACAGTGATAATGCACGCTAAAATAAAATCGTGGAAAAATTCCCAAGTGTAGTGCTCGACCCTGCCCAGTGATTTCCCAAAGGAGGAAAATCACAAAGTTGAATCAACAGCACATGCATACGTAATGCCCTCGCTTACATACGCACAACAAAGGATCTAATTTATTTACTAACTCCACATATCAAGCATAAGGCTGTGTAATAAGATACAAAGGTCTGATGGTTACATTCACACCACCATCTCTACCTATTCTCTTCCAAACTATTCTTACAAATCTTAGTCGTGCATCTGCTATATATTAATTGAGACATACATTACTAGAATTGGTTTTAACCCTCTCATTAACAAGCCACCCCCTTAATATTTTATGCCCACCTTCTGTAACTTTTAAATTTTCTATTTTAATTTTCACTTTCTCCACTACGTATAGTAAATAAAGGAAGTATTGTATTCCACCCAAAAATTCTATGTCAAGGTTTCACTGGAACTATATACTTTGAGGCCCCCTGAATTCAGAAAAGACATTTTTAGAAAAAGGCACGTATGTGTGTGTTAACTGTCACTCTGTCAGTCAGTGGACAGCATAATTCAAAAACGAAAAGTCGGTTAAAAACTAAAATTGGTATTTAACTTTAATGTCTTTAAACGATAGGCCACGAATATTTTGAAGAAAATAGCCTCACACTTAAACTGTACATGGAAAATTTTTCGAAATTTTTTATTTTCTTGAAAATGGCTCTAACGATTTTGATTAAAATTTCATATGTTTGAGATATTTTTATGACAAATGAAATGCATATCTTGAATTTTCTGCTGTAGCCCCTGTAGTAGTATTTATTTTGGATGTCTTTTCAATAACTCGTAAACCGTAAGAGATAGACAAAATCTTACTATACCAAATAGGTACATCTCGCTATAACGCACAATTTGTGTACAAATTATCTTTTTTGAAGAGTGAGCCATTTCGGTGGTATTCCTTATTATTTGTGTCAGTTTCGGAAAACTTAAAACTTTTGTGAAGTGGGACATCGTTATTCATTTTTTTATATGTTCAGCGTGCAAAGAGAACGGGATCTCAAAGCTTTAAAAGATTTGACAATCGCTCAAAGCCTTCCCCTTGCACCTACAAGGAATTAAGCAATAAGATAATTTGTACAAATGTTTATCTCAACTAACACGAAGAAGATATAGCAATAAGAGTTTGTAATAATGGTTAGTACAAGAGTAGAGAAAGTCATGTGAGTGCAACACATCCGGTTTTTTCTATTGGTGCTGTAGTAAATAATCATTTTACGTCGAAAGATACTAAGATTTAATCTTTCTATTTCCAAATTCTTTATGGGTTCAATTAATTTCATGGAGCCGTTTATGCTATGTGATTTAAATGTTTCAAAGGACTGGAGTTTTTTGAACTAGTTTTGATAATAAATAGGAAGGAGAACCTAAATTATTATAATAGTTAAGATTATTGTCAACAGTACGTTTGCATAATCTTTTCCGGGTGTTTTATTTAATTAATTTGTTTATTTTAGGGTTTTTATAGTGTCCTATGTAAGTCTAAAAGCTTTAGGGATAAATTGCTACACCAGGGTTAACGCCAGGTATTTCACCTAGTGTTAAATAAGTAGGTACTAGTTTACCAAAGACAGACAAGATTCCCTGAATAACATTTGAATACATTAAAACCTAAATTGGCGAGCAGTAACGTCACGCAAGAAAGACATCAAGGCGTAAGGTGTTGAAGAACACAGGCTGATGTCACATCGCGTGACGTTGAGCAAACAAAGGAGAGCAACAAAGAGAATCGAATTGATTTGCTGTGCATGGCGTCCGAATATCACCATCAAAGGCAATAAAACGTCATTCCAGTTCATTAACAACTAGCTAAAATACCCGGCGTTGCCCGTGCTTTGGTTGTTTTATCCCTACAACCTTTAGATTTACGTTGGATACTTTCGGTGAATTTTTTTGAAAATTGCCGAAATTTTTTATTTTTACTTTTTGCATTTTTTATTATGCTTATACTTTGTACTTTAACGGCACATTTCATTTTTCTCAATATCAGCCATTTTTAAAGCTCCACGAGGGCATTCAAGTGTGCTAGTGCGGGTGAGAGTTCCTCACTAAATGCATTTTTCGTTTTCAGTGGCTCTGATTTTGGTCACTTGTAGGGAATTTTGCTTCAGAAAGGTTGTAAGTTGGCTATGCTGAAAATAATTCGATATTCCAGCTAAAATGCCACGCATCTAACATGTTTTTTTTTTTTTTCAAACAGAGAAATGCAGTCAGTGTTCTGTAATTCTGTAATCTTGTCAGGTTATTTCAGTGTTCCAATTTATATTATACATTTTTTCGGTAGTTAATAGGTTTTAAGTTATTCGTTAGTCTATATTGTAGCCGTAACAAGTAGGTATTTTATGAATTTTAAGTATAAATTTGCGAAAGTGCATAGTGTAGAGATAGCTAAGAACAACAACATTGTGAACATTGCGAAGGCGAAAGGAAAGTTTTCATATTAAGAAACAACCAAGCAAACTTAAAAGCAACAGAGAGTCCCACATATGGTGCTGGGAAATTTTAAGTTGATTGGATTTAGGTGAAGAACAAAGACATACTGTTAAATTTTAAAATTATTTTTCTCGGTTACTTTTTTCAGCGTTTTGCGCTATTCAAAATGCTCCTTGAACCCTAGTCTATAGCTTATTAGCTTGAAATTTTCAGGAGACCTTCAGAGATTAAGGTATTAAAATTTGTCATGTGCTAGTTAAAAATATTAAATAATTGAGCTGAAATTAAATATTTTTCATAACTTGAAAACATTGATAAATAGTATACAAAACATTTTTTCTCGTAAACTAATTAAATGTAAGTAATTTTGGTATGACAATAATTTCTTTATACTTGTATCCTGAACTAAAATTAGAAGTTTAGGAGGGATATAATAAGCTGTGGGGTCCAAGAGTAATTTCATATGAGCATACCAAAAAGTGATTTACTATTAATAAACATATTAATACTTTAAAAATGGTTTGACATATTACATTGAAATTTTTTGTACCTACACTATTTACTTTAAGTTCTGAGTTTATGGAAAAAAGTCAAAGCAATCAGAATAAAAATGTGGGCTTTTAGTTTTCACAGATACGTTGTCTTAAATAACCCAAAATAAACAAAATACATAAATGAAAACACTTGAAAAACACAATGCAAAAGCACTGTTGAACTACTCCAAATATCACAAGAAGAAAAGGAAGGAAGGACAGCTGTGTGAATGTAGAACGTTGCATTTCTATGTCTATCATTTAGAAATTCGTATAAATTCTTTGTATAAGAGGGAGTAGAAAAAATGCGATTGTGTTACGTGAGTACAGAAAACTGAGTGCGTGTAGTGCATTAGATTTCAATTTCAAACAATGAAAACTGTATGAATTGTATATTGATAACCAAAATAAAATTTAATTAATTTTTTACTTTCTCTACTGGTAAGTAGAAGTATTGTATTTCACCTAAAAATTCCATGTCAAGATTTCACCGGAAATATATATTAAAAATTAAATGAATTAAAAAAAAAAAAAAGAAAAAAATTTTTCCAAAAATATCCGTGTGTGTGTGTGTGTGTGTGTGTGTGTGTGTGTGTGTGTGTGTGTGTGTGTGTGTGTGTGTGTCTGTGGACAGCATAAGTCAAAAGCGAAAATCCGGTTGAAAACCAAAGATGGTATTTAAGTTTAATGTCTTTCAAGGATGTAACACGATTTTGAAGAAAATAGCCCCAACCTTAACTGCCCTTTACATGGAAAATGTTTCGAAAATTTTGATTTTCTTGAAAATGGCTCTAACGATTTTGATTAAAATGTTATATGTTTAAGATATTTGCATGACAAAAGAAATGTATATTTTGAATTGTCTGGCTATAGCCTATGTAGTCCTGTTTACTCTGGATGACGTTTGAATAACCCGTAAACCGTAAGAGATAGACAAATTCTTAATACACAAAAATGCAGATCTCACTAAAGCACAATTTATGTAGAAATAAATGTTTTTGTAGAGTGAACCATTTTGTAGATGTTCTTTGTTATTTGTGTCAGATTCGGAAAACTTAAAACTTTCGTGAAATGGAACATCGTTGTTCATTTTTTCTTTTTTTATGTGTTAAGTGTGTAGAGATTTGACTATCGCTCACAGCCTTCTGTATTTTAATATTCCCCTTTCACCTACAAGGAAATAACCAATAAGATAATTTGTACAAATGTTTATCTCAACTAACACAAGGAAGATAGAAGTAAAAGAATTTGTAAGAATGGTTAGTACAAGAGTAGAGAAAGTCATGTGAATGCAACACAGCAGACTTTTTCTAAACGATATTAGTATTGCGGCGAACATAACAAAACAGAAATAAATGAACTCGGTCAAGCCGTTCTCGAGGTTTTGCGAGAGTAACGCAGGGAAATTTATATATACAGAATACATGCCGTGCTACTTTAGGATAGAAAACATTGAACTTCTACAACAGCAGGCAAACCAAGACGATTAAGTCAGTACTTTGTGTCTCAAATGGATCAACATGCGTCCAGGAGTCCGCTCTAAGCCTCCACTGATTAAGCGATCAACCGATCTCCCACTTGCTAAGCCGAGCCACCTAGTGGTAGGTTGGGTAACCAACTCGAACGTAAAGCTAGATGGCCGAACAAACTGGCAAAGGAGGTTCTCCTGTTTGTGGCCAAAATCTAGAGGGACGGGAAAGGCTAGGGCTTGAGACTTGGAAATATATTCCAGAGATTAGCTTAACCATAGCCATAGCCAAGGCAACTTAAAGGCCCCTAGGTTTATTTAAACGTTATGGGTTTCGAAGGAACGCGTCTATGCAATCTCCTGACTAGGACGTCGTCTGCAAAAATGACAAATCGGCAGTTACGTGTTGTAGAGAACAACCAAACTCTATGCACCTAATGTAGTTACATATTGTCGATGTGTATTTTCCTAGTTGGTAGTGCAATATTGCTTTGCCAGTGCATGTAGTGTGTTACTACTTTTCACAAATATGACCCACAAAATCCCAAGCATTTGGAAGAAGTGCATCATCTATGTCGGAGTATGACTATTTGAATGAATCACATGATTCCAATTCTGAAGATAAACTGAGAACTAGATCTTTTGAATCATAAACTGATAATAAAGAACAGGATGAAAGCAACCTATGTCATAATAACATGTATTTTATAGGTAGCATAATGCCTTATCGCACTTTTATTATTATTATTGTTGTTGTTGTCGTCATTATTATCATCATCATCATCATTATTATTATTATTATTATTATTATTATTATTATTATTATTATTATTATTATTATTATTATTGATTGATTGATTGATTGATTGATTGATTGATTGATTGATTGATCTATCTAGTAAGATAATACTAATAAAAACCATTTATATTTCAGTTAAATGAACCTTAATATGGAAATTAAGGAAAAATTAGATTTAAAAATTTTATGTGTTGCAGTCACATGACTTTCTCTACTCTTGTACTAAGCATTCTTACAAACTCTTAACCTATGTTTGTGTTAGTTGAGATAAACATTTACAGAAATTATCTTATTGTTAATTTCCTTGTAGGTGCAAGGGGAATATTAGAATACAGTAGGCTTTGAGCGATAGTAAAATCTTTTAAAGCTTTGAGATTCCGTTCTCTTTACACGGTTAACATATAAAAAAATGAATGATGGTGCTCCATGTCACGAAAGTTTGGCCTTTCCAAAACTCGCATAAATAACAAGGAATATCTCCGAAATGGTTCACTCGACAAAAAGGGTCTATTTAGAAATAAACTGTGTTTAGCAAGTTCATTTTTGTATAATAAGATTTGGTCTATCTCTTAAGGTTTACAAGTCATCCAGAGTAAATACGACTATATGGGCCATAGTCAGAAAATTCAAGATATACATTTCAATTGTCATAAAAGAATCTTAAAAATTTGGCATTTTAATCAAAATAGAGCCATAATTCGAAAAATTTTCGATGTAAAGGGTAGTTTAGGGTGGAAGAGATTTCTTCAGAATCTTTGCTTTGCATCCTTAAAGGGCAGACAGATAGACACACACACACACACACACACACACACACACACACACACACACACACGCGCGCGCGCGCGCACATGCACGCGGACCTCCTAAAATGTTTTCCTTTGGAACGCAATACTTCCTCTACTATTCGTAGTAGAGAAAGTGAGAAATACAAGCACAAGAACATAGCGAGTGCCTACCAGGGCGCATCTAATGGAATTTTGAGTATAGTTTCTAAATGTTGCACTTTTCCTCTAAACTTTATAGATATTGTCATATGCTGGTCTGCGATATTTACAAATTTGCTTTAAAATGCGTGAATCTATCCTTAATAGCTTGAGAATAAAACACGCTCTCTAAAACAGCTACATATTTGGCAGACTCTTAAAACACAGCGCTAACCTTGCAGAAAGATTAGGTGTTAATAGCCTCACGCCTCTTTCTTTGTAATCGTCGACCTGTAAGATGTGGCAATGTGTCGGCTCAAGGATAAAGGCCTTTGCACACATTTCTAGAAGATTTCGAGGTTTGTTTTCGGCAAGAGTCAAGAAACTTCGGTTTTCCATAAAATTCTGCGGTGATTTACAAGACTATTTAAAGGGGTTGGCACGGGCCGAACAGTGAGTAGCTATAGTGTGTGAGGTTTAAGTTGAAACTTGACCTTGAACTGCTGCATACCGCTTCTAGGAGGGGCGGGTTCGCTAAGGACGGTCCAACTGCTCAAAAGCGCTGTCTCAGTCACCCTTCACTGTCCGTCCGTCCATCCGTCCGTCCGTCCCACCCTCCCACCCGCAATCTACTCGTCCACCCCTCCATCCATCTATTTGGCAGTACAACCCGTTGTGAGTTTTGGCCTCTTTCACAATTCTCCTCCATTCATCTGGATCCTGTGCGTTCGCCTTCCAGCTTCTTATTTCTAGTTTTTTCACGTCCTGTTCGACATCCTGTAGCCAACTACCTCTTTCTCGGTCTTCTCCTCGTTTTCACCCCTGTTATGTCTTTATGCAGTAAATGTTTAGGAACCCTTGCATCTTCCGATCTTTCAATGTGCCCTAATCACCTCAATATCAGCGATTTGATGTCTCACCAAAACCTCCCCTTTGCGCATTAGGCTGATTTCCGAGTTTTCTCTCATTCTCCATGTGTTGTTCTCGGATATTGACCCTATATTCGTCTTATAATCTTTCTCTCGAATATATGTAGCACATTTTCAGCTTCTTTATTCAATACGCAAGTTTTGGCAATATATATTAACACTTTAGATTTATTAATCTATCATTTACAAGATATGCTTTATTTCTTGTTAACACCCTACAATTTATTTTTCCACAATTAATCCTCTGTTATTTACTTTCGCTCCTAAATACGTGAAAGTAGTAACTTTCTCAAATTTATAATTTCCTATTTTAATGTTTTGCATATTGACAGCTTGATTTACTTCCATTTTCATATACTTAGTTTTATCCTCATTTATCTCTAAGCCGGCTGACTTCCCAGCTGTTTGCCCTTCAGTGCCTAGTCCCTCAAAATCAGTTATACTTTTGAAATATGGAAGAGTTTCTACAGAAATTTGGAAAATGTTCTGGTATGTTTAGCCTTCCTTGCTTCGCTGGTTTTCGTGTTAATACAAGAGGTGTTGGGGAATACCTTTGCAACCTTTGCAGTCCCGAATTTAAATAATTGATTTAAGATTTGACAGTTAAGGATTACCAACTGCCATGTAGAATATAGTTCCCTCTCTTTCTATTTTCCATATTTCTTAAAGCTTTCACATTATAGTTGTAGGAAATATTAACAGCAGTGTCGAGGAATTTGGGATAGATAACAGCTGCGAGTTACTAGCAGTACGCTAAACAATTGTGAGTAAAGCACTAACAGTTCTGTGTTAATTAAAGAATAAATAAAATGATATTAAAACAAACCGTACTTGTTGATTGTCAGAAGAGTAATTTAGTGGCCTAAGCACGTTTTCTAACGTAGTGAACAAAATTTAGATGTAAGTGACATACCAACTTTAACAGGGTTTCAAGAGAAATGCTTGATCAGAAAATAATAAATCTAAACCAACATATATATATTTTTTTTTAAGTTAATCGTATAACATCAGCATTTTTCACACAAAAATAATAATTTAATAACAAATAATATGTTTTTGTCATACTGCTGCGAGCAACTTCGATTCAATGCCTCGGATTGAAATTTTCTCCCATATTTTCAGCCACAAGCTTCTTGTTTAGAAACGAGCGCTCAGAATAAGCATTGTCATTTACATCCGCATCTCGTATTGTTACACGCGCTACTCCTTAGGTGGTATTGATACGGCTTATGGCATACGATTCAAGTGGCTGTGAGAATATGTCAACAAATGACTGAAGATATCTTTTACATGTATACAGTACTTATATTACATTTAATATAGTTTAGAGAGCTTTTACTAAAAACTATTGTATACAACAGGTTTTAAAAAGCCAACGAACTCATAGCTTCTTTCAAAATACTCAATTCCTGCACTAAAGCCTTATTTTGCATACTTGACACATAAATAGGTATTCTTTTACTTTTATTACATTATAGTGTCACTGTGATGTAGGTTTAGAGAAATCTCCAAAACACAGCTACTTTAACGAATAGAAAATACTCCAATAAAGGTTCTAAAATGAAATATGTTACAATGGTCCTCTGAATCAAATATATTTATTCAGTCTATAACTCTTGGAGCAGCAAAGCAATGACCTTTGTTACACAACAATTCGACACCCAAGGTTTCAGGCTATTAACTCAACCCTTCCGTTGGCAAGTTCAGTCTGCTACCTCTATGACCCGAACCTGAGTCCTATTATAAGACAATTTCTGCATATATTTATCTCAATATGAATTATGTAGAATATAATCTAAGGTAAGAACAATTTGTACCAAAGGAAAATTATGTGAGTTCAAGACGCGGAGCGTCGCAAAAGATGTATTTTTGGTATAATCTAATGCAGAACTGGGGTGGAAGGAAATGAAGCCAATGAACTAAGAACCGGCTGGGCGCATAATCAGCGCTGGTTGCCGCCTATTTCTATCAGTAACCATACATTTTTTAACTCTTTTAAACCCTTTACTCACCAACTAATGTTTGCTTGGTAAGAACCCTATCCTGTCTTCCAGATTTCTATGATAGAATACTCCCTGAGTTATAAAAGTTAATATAAAGCGTATGGATTATTTTTAGGCCTGGAATATTTACTTCTGCAAATTGTATTTTCACTTGACGCGAGGCTGATTTAGCATAAACACGCTGTGGAGTAGAAAACAATATACTTTGTGACTAAGTACAAGACAAAATAATGAATAATTGGTAATAAGTGAGGCACACTATATCACTAGAGATGTAAAACTATAGGCTACCTGAGACTTTCACAAGTAAGTGCAGACTAGGGTAGTTTTCTTAGTAGAATTGGTCAGTCAGAAACCTCTCCGCATTATCTGTACGTTAGGTGTGTTGCATACGTATCGGGCGTTATCTCATATCGATCGCGTTCTTTAAGTATTTTGCTCATGTTTTACTAGACTCCCCTAGAAATTGGAAGCGTTGAACTTTGAACCTTCTCAAAACTGAGAGAGGGTACACTACGGGTAATTTCGAAGTTGTTCCTCCAAGTATACTGGACTTCGAATCGACGACGCTGATAGTGATCAGGAGTAACGTTATTTTAAACCGAAAAGCACAATTCTTATTTTGATCACAATGACCAAACGTAAGCTCACAGTTTTTGGAGATCGTTATGCTTTAACTTACCATGAAAATGTCTTAATTAGTTGTATTTTGTAGTATGTTTCTCTCCCAAACAATGCTACCAATATTACAGTCCTACCATTTACACAGTTTGTGTACTGTACCAAAACCAACGAACCAGTTACCGTAAAAACTCTGTAAACGCAACACTGGAGAACTGGAGTAGAGCAAAGCCGCCTTAGTAACGTGACCTTCATCGCAGGAACAATAGCAGCAGAAGCTGTAGCGCGGAATCATGTGTCCACATGCCCAGTGAAAAATACACCACGCAGCCGGTTTCTAGTTCACTGGCTCTCACAGTAGTAGAGCCAATAAAAGTAGAAATATAAAAATCTGATGTGTTGCAGTCACATGACTTTCTCCACACTTGTACAAACCATTCCTACAAACTGTTATTCCTTGTATCTTCATGTTAACCACTTTGAGCGATAGTCAAATATTTTAAAGCTTTGAAATTCCGTTCTCTTTGCCCGGCCAAAAAAATAACGACATTCCATTTGAGAAAAATATAAGTATTTAACACTCACACAAATAATCTCCGAAATTGTTCACTCCACAAAAAATTCATTTGGACATAAGCTGTCAGTTTTAGCAAGATCTGCATTTTTTGTATAGTAAGATTTGGTCTATCTCTTACGGTTTAGCAGTTATACAAAGTTATTAAGAGTAAACAGAACTACATAGGCAATAGCTAGAATACTCGAAATATACATTCCATTTGTCATAAATATATCTGAAATATATGGCATTTTAATCAAAATCGTTAGTCATTTTTGAGAAAATAAAATTATCCGAAGATGACTATGGTAAACGACGCAAGCTTAAGGGATATGGTCAGCAAAAGGGACAATGAAAGAGGCAACTTAGCTGTAAGATTTACCTTTCTTTTTATAAAGATAAAAAGTATAAATAAAGGCAAGTGGTTCTGTGATCAGTTTGGTTTTGTAAGATTATTTGAGTGTATCGGAGTTTGCGTTTTCCTTTCAGAAGCTGTCCAGCACAGTTACTTAGATGTAACAGCAAACATCGGAGACTGCTCGCTCGAGTGTATTTTTGTTAACTGTGTTATCTGCACTCTAGGTAATATCTGCCGACAAGAGCGGTAGATGATTCGTCCAGCCGTGAACAGGTTACTTCACAAAGGCAATAACAGCGAGCAGTGAATCATCCACATGACTTGAGGCAGGAGCAGCTCCTTCTCAAAGGCTTCCTCTCTCACTCTGAAGAAGTAAAAAACCTCCACGTCTCCTGCCCAGTTCGAATTTCACGTCACCTCACCCTTTACCCCCTTTTCATGGACAAGGATGCTTCTGCATTTGGGGTTATTAGCCGTTATTCAAGCGCCGCAGATTAACATAAGGAGGGATACCTTGAATACCTCCACCATATACAGGGTGGAAGGGAAGTCATTACATTCCTCCTATTATGTGGTTCATAGAAGCATTACAAACAAAAACGTCTAATGGCATTTTGTTCTTTGACCAGCCGATTTCGAAAAAATAAATGGTTTTTATCCAAATGACATGCGTAATCCCACAAGAATGTACGAAGATAACAGTTTGTTACTTGTAAGATGCGTAGAGTAACTTATTTCTGAGTGATTTGGGACATCACACAGGGTTTCGAAATAATCAATTAAAAGATATGAAGGAATACTCAAAGCTGCTCTCTCAGACGTGAAGTAAGTCGATAACGTTGTATTGAGGTTGGTCAGGGAATTGACCTGGTATGTGGATATAAACAGGTCGGGCGCTTTTGCTTTCGTGTAATGTTTTGGAAGCTCAACGCTTGTGATTCGCCTACATTCTCACCGTAACCACGGAAGGACAAGGCAGGGTATGTGTTTATGTGCTCAAGACGCATCCTTACGGTGTTTATGTTCTGCGCTTGAGAAACGAACATTCAGACAATCTGCAGTGTTGTCAGCTTGTTTTCGAAAAAACTAAAATATCTACGTAGGAAATGGTCAGAGACAAAAATGTAAGATACAAAATGTGTTTAGAAATACTTGATCGCGTCAGATCAAGTTATAGTGGCTTAGTTACATGCTGAAAAATGAGTATTTCAATAACATGAGATTTGAACGTGACTTGAGGAAGTAGGAGAGTCACAAACTTACGTCAACTCGGCATTCTCGAGTGCGATCGAATTTAATAACTCAAGGATAACCGGTAAAATATAATCTGCTGATTTTCACAGGTCGAAGTAACAAAACCCGCCAATAAATATCAGAGCCTGCAGCTGCAGTGAAGCATGTGTGCCGCACTCCGCACCTCGGCTTGTGTAAGAATACTACGCGGGTCGGAATGTCATACTTTCTCCCCTAAGATAAGCAATATACTACTTATTTGCATGCTATTTTCTGTGTATTTTAATTGTCACACTCAGTGATCACAAAACACAATGAAAAACAGTTTTCAGACCGTCATATTAACAAAATCCCTCCAAATAATCGTCAGTTTATGGGCCAGCACGGCTGGGACATAAGTTGAACAATGTGTACAATAATCTGACGCGCTCAAATATTTCAAAATATTGATTTTTTTTTCTTTCTTTTTTTAAAGTCTAGATGCTCCCCCGTCCGGTGAAAGATGTAAGACAATTATGCACCCAATAATGCTATGTAATTACCGAGCGAAGCAGATTGGAGAAGAAGCAGATGGATGAAATAAGCAGGTTGGCAATACTGACTTGGCCTTCATAACCTAATTTTAAAACAGTTGCCTGCAGGGACCCAATGAGTGTAGAGGTTAGAAATCTTTGGTGGACAAACATTTTGTGAGTGGAATAAGAGAATAGTGTATGTGTATTTTATTAATTTAATTGACTTACTGAAACAAAGGGTTAATACTGTTGAAAAAGATAGAAGTGCTAATTGCTCCATGGAAATATGTCATAAGAATTAAGCAGTCTTCAATATCCCTTCACCCACACAAAAAGCCCTATGATAATTAGTTCTAGAGAGCTACCTGAAATTAACTCAGTTCTACCAAGATATTCGAGGAAATATTTCTTCAAGAAAGCAAGAAGAAACCTAACGACAAGGCAAAAGATCATCCTGCTACAAAGAATATACATCATATAACCTTTTTTCCTTGTATCAGCTAATCTTCAGAAACCAATAAGTACCCACGACGCTCCAGTAAATCCTCATTTAGCAACAAACAAAATCCTTGGCAACACTCGAAACGCACAACTGAAACTGACTTGGCAACAGCAGATTCTTTCGGCAAGAGTAAATTGAGAGATGCTCTCTATTATACTCATGTCATTAGCGGTGGAAGATGGTTGAGGAAAGGTTTACAACTTCTTGGAATATGATCGTTAAGAGATGGGCACTGCTAGACAGTTTTCTTTTTTTCTTTATATTCAGCCTCAAAAACATTTATGGATCTCATGTCGCTATGCTTTTCCAGTGTACACAGAAACCATTTAACAGCTTCAGTAGAAAACTGCAAAAGAAGTACAGAGAAATTAAATCTGAATGTATGACGAACGGTCCATTAAAATTACGATAAATAAAAGCGTAAGACAATAGTGTTGTTAATTCCAAATAAAGGCAGTACAGGAGCTGAACTCTGTTGGGCGAAAACTGAATGTGAGTGGTTTCAGATTTTCACCCTCATAAAGGTGTTAATGAGCTTGATTTATCTTCTGCACGGACGAGAAATTATCTACATTTTCATTCTATCGATACAAATATACGAGGGTTGGACATAAATAAGTGGCAACATATAAATGTTGTGTGAAGTGTTTATTGTGTAATCATAATACTTATACAGGCGTTCAACGTAATCCTCTGCCAATATTGCACCCGTTGCCAGATATGGGGAAGTCGCAGGATACCCGCAGCGGCACCCTCTTTGTCGATGTATGGGTCTAAACTCTATACAATATTTTCGTTAAATACCAAACTTAGAATTGAAGTTCAATGTTTTCCAAAGATTTGACACTAGGATAATGACGAAAGTCCTCCAAGCAAACTAATGATTTTATGGAATAATTTTCAATAGTTTACATTTTTCAAAAACAAAATAGCTGTAAAAACTTTGTTTTGATTAAAACATCACAGATGTATTTAAAATATTTAAATGTATGGAAGACAGAGGAAATTATGCTGATAATACAACCAAGGTATTGCAACTTATTCACGGGACGGATTTTGAGAAACAATGAAGACATTCTTGAAAAATCTGATGTGTTGCACTCACACGACTTTCTCTACTCTGTACTAACCATTCTAACAAACTCTTATTTCTATATCGTCTTCGTGTTAGTTGAGATAAACATTAGTAGTAATTATGTCATTGCTTATTTCCTTGTAGGTGCAAGGGGAATATTAGAATACAGTAGGCTTTGAGCGATAGTCAATTCTTCTAAAGCTTTGAGATCCCTTTCTCTTTGCACAGCTAACATATACAAAACTGAATAACGAAGTTCCATTTGGGGAAAGTTCAAGTTTTCGAGAACTCGCACAAATAACAAGTAATATCTCCAAAAGTGTTGTACAGAAATTTTATTTAAACATAAATTGTGTGTTTTAGCATACATTGTGTTATATCAAATAACGTGAAATAAAAATTGGGGTATGTAAGTTAGCAGTGAGAGTTTTTTGCTCCTTGAAAGTGTGATTGTGGAGGGTGAAAAATATTTTATAAATGTTTTAAACTTAGACATATGGTCAAGCATTTCGTGTGAAACTTGAGTAAAATGGCAATATGCTATGTGTGGGTAACAGAATGCTATGAGGCCTGTCATTCCATGTATCAAATATCCTGCATGCCGTCTTAATTTTTCGTAAAAGCGTTTATAACGGAGCAAGAAGTGAAAAATACCGAAATATTTGAAATATTAATAAGCTTTGTGAGAAAGCGTTTCACTATTTACAGAACTGCGATAGGATCAATATTTAAAGTGCTATGCCAACTTCTCGCTGTATTGTGCTAACATAAACAGTGTTTAATACACAATAAATATGTCCTCTGTTTTCGTGCTTTATACTGGTATGAAACAAATAAGAATACGATATAGGCACAAAGTTACATAATACAATATTAAAGCTATTATCATTCAAGTTTCATATCCGCACTCCATTAAAACTCTTATTAGCTTTGGAAACAATAAATACACATACACAAATGCACACATTGACAGACGTAAGGAAGCTTTGCAATTAATGAAGTAACGCTAGTGGAATTCTAGTTTCTGCCACAATAAATACACACGTTTTTTCACACATTTACTTCCTTCCAAACGACAAACATTACGACAGATGGAATTCTACTCTTCAGTAACAATTTGGCACCAAATACATTTACCATCCAACACTAAAAGAAATTCAGTGTTCAAATGTTTTAGATTACAGTTGTGTAATGTTTACAATATTAATGCAAACAGCTGATGACTATTGTCAGTCTGTGTGTGTGTGTGTGTGTGTGTGTGTGTGTGTGTGTGTGTGTGTGTGCGTGTGCAAACACTGTTACTCAGAAACGAAATGTTGGTTAAATACCAAATCTATTTTTGAAGAATACCACACGAAGATTTTAGAGAAACTTCTCACACCCGAAACTACCATTTAAATGGAAAAAATTTCGAAATTTTCGATTTTTTCAAAAATTAATACAACCATTTTGATTAACATATCACATGTTTTAGCTATTTTCATGAAATATTTTCGGTACTCATTGGTTAGCCTTTGAGAGCAAGACTTTGGCATCATAACAATACGAAACCGACTCGTCCAAGGGGCTGGCATAGACAGTCATTACTAAGCATGCCTTCCAGCCACTCGAGTGAAATATTTCCATACTCCTCCCCTTTTGCCGGTCACCTAGAGCTGAACTTTGTTCACAGGTTAATGCATGTGGTCGGCCTTGAGTTTAAACGAATATGACTGAGACGTACCCAGGGCTGTTGTGGAATAATATAGGTGTTTCCGCCAACATTAAATAAAAAAATATCTGTTTTGTTTACTTACTCTGCACAAACTATTCATACAAACGCTTCATGGTAATCGAGATAAACATCTGTAGAAATTATCTCATTACATATTTCCTTTTAGGTAGGTACAATGAGAGGAGGGAATACAACCGTCTTAGGCGAGTCCACCTTTAAGAGCTGGCCACAATGTGATGGCTTCAACATTCCATCCCCTTTGCATTACCAGGAGATAAAAAACAAATAAAGACGTCCCATTTGAGACAGGAAAACTGTAAGAATAACAATAAATATCTCGGAAATGGTTCATTCCACAAAAAAAAAAAAAAAAAAAAAAAAAAAAAAAAAAAAAAAAAGAGTATCTGATATAGATTGCGTATTTATAAGATCTACTTTTTTGTACAATTAGCTTGTGCCCATCTCTTATGGCTTCACAGCTATGCAAATGTCATTCCCAGAAAATTCAAGATGTACCTTTCTTTTAGCTTAAGCATATCTTAAACGTTTGATGTTTAATAAAAATTATTAGAGCCATTTTTGAGCAAATAACATTTTTCTATAAATGTTTTACGTCAAGTATAATCTGGGCTGGGTGATTTTATTGAAAACCTTCGTGTTGCATGCTATGAAAATACTGATCTTAAATGCTAAGTTTGGTATATAACCGACCTCTTGTTTTTTAGTTAAATTGTTCACACACACACACACACACATACACACACACACACACACACACACACACACATACACACACACACTTGGAAATGGATATTTTCCTTAAAATGGTTCGTTTTTATTAATGGATCTCAAAACATGTATTTCTTATTTACACACCTATTAGGAAAGTATCAATGAATTTCTAACCTCACCTTAACTCATTTGTCAGCATCGCACTTGTAATGAAATGCATCAGTTGTTTTAACAGCCGAGTAAGTAAACGTTAATTTACTTTTTGCAACTCCTCTGGTTTAAAACATCAATAGAAATTTCGCACCATTCATTGCATAGTATTGGCAAGCGTGTTTCACGCTTTATGCGTAATGATATTGCTTATAGCAGCGCACATTGATCCGTGCAGGTTATTAGGAGTAAATAATACATAATTTAATAAGTCGAGAGCGGGAAAGCGCAGGAAAGCAAAACACCAGGAATATCCATAGCAGCTGACGTTTACGCAGGTGGGAATGCTGGGTAATTTCTCTCTGCTCCACAGGAACGCTATTCAGGTGTCTTAAGTTGCTGAGTTAAATTCCTCGTTATGTTACAGGGCGAAGTTATGTTAGAGCCTCTAAGGTTTTGCTAATTTAGTACCATATACCGGCTGTTAGGTGTATAAATGTACATATTTGTACTGGTAATTGAGGATAGTGTAATGAATAATATTACATAAATGCTTGCTTCATTTGCGGACTTAAGTATGTTTCAATGTTGGTTAATACTTTCAAGTAGTCGTGATACTGCCTCTGGCGCGGAGGACCCGGGTTCGATCCCCGGTACCAGTATGGGGATTTTATCCCCTCTGGGAGGTCTGGCACGGGGTGCACTCAGCCTCGTTAGGTCCCGGGGGGACCAATTGAGGAGCTACTTGATGGAGAAGTAGCGGCCCCAGGTCTAGAAGACCGCATAACTGGCCGGGAGGGCTCAGGGCGCTGACCACGTCCCACCCTCCAGTACTGCACCTCACCAATGACGCCTGTAGTGGGCAGAGGTGGGGGACGCAGCGGCTGGGCGGTAGGCCATGGCCCCTCGTGGGCTGTCGCGCCGGGGTTTAGTTAGTTTAGTTTAGTCGTGATACAAAAAAACATGACGCAGAGTGGGCGGAAAGAATGCGAAGCGAGTTCGCATGCTATGCTTTCTGCAAGGTTATTGACCTTACATTATCTAGGCTAGTGGATCGACATTGAGGTGTGAAAAAAAAACGGATAACCTATCTCACAGAGTTAATTTTACGTGGTAATTATCACCATGCAAAAAACATCAGGTAGTAAACTGTAACTATGTGATTGATTGTGGTAAGTATTAGATGAAAAAAAAAAAAAAGAAAGAAAAAAAGAAAAAAAAACTAATACACCGAAGTGGGTACATATTAAGGTATCAATTATCAAAATATCTGCACTCATACCACCAACCTCTCTTACCGATTTATAATACACTACGTTTCATATATAGTTTTTGGATTGCTTTATCTGTTTATGAATATACTTCTCTGTCTCTTACGGTGGTTATTCCGGCACGTTAGTCGATGGCTTATTGTGCGTCAGACCCTGAGAGGAAGGATGAGACGAAAGTACCCTACAG
The DNA here is from genome assembly GCA_030765045.1 of Tenodera sinensis. NCBI lineage: Eukaryota > Metazoa > Arthropoda > Insecta > Mantodea > Mantidae > Tenodera > Tenodera sinensis. The sequence goes on from CM060974.1 coordinate 39,172,685, forward strand.
GCGATCAGAGCGCATCACAGGTGGAACTGCAAATACGGTGAGTTCCTAAAAGGTGCAGGCAAGTTCTTCAGTCTAACAGAGTTCCAGGTCACCACAGGGAGCCTACCACCAGGCAGGTCCGACTAATTAATCTAATAACCCCTGGAAGGCCGGCCGACCACGGTGCCTTCCCTCAGCCGAACACCGTATTTTAGAGCGCAAGCACCACCGTAGTGTAGTCCACTGGTGAGCCCTCTGACTCTTACAACCTGGAAAGACCGGATAAAGACAGAGAGGGAGACAAAATAATGAAATAAATGAAATGAAGGGCAATGAAACGGGGGATGTAAGGGATACATCCTTTCCACCTTAGTGACTCGGGGAAATTCCCAAAAAAAGCCAAAGCTAGGAAGGTCGGTCAAGGGAATTGAACCTGCGATCTCCCTAATGCAGACCACATACATTACCGCCTGATAAAAACATTGTACTTAAGAATACCCATTCATTTGTTAATTTTTACGTAATTATTCCCAACAGCACAATGAATGGTTTATAGAAACACGACAGTTCAATTATTTAAATGCAAAATTACGTAACATTTTCATATACCTTGCTGTTAGTGTATTCACAACGATCGAAATGTGTTTTCTTAAACAAATTCAAATAGATTTGTGCATGTTTATTGAAGATATTATCTGTATCTGCTTAAACCTTTCAATATTTATACCGTTAACAAAACGCAGAAATTATGAAGTGTTTTTCAAATTAATTATTACTTCGTTATAATCATTAATGGGCATTTAACTGCCATCTTGAACATGCTGCGTTGCCAGTTTGAAAATTAGCATGCTTACAACTGTTTCTCATATTCGCCACCATAAGATCATTGTGGTGCCCACTTCTGTGATGTGGGGGTGGATGTCTGGCTCACATTCAAGAGGTCCCAAGTTCGAATCTCGGTTACCGTGAATTACTTGGGTGAGTTTCCCCGCGGTTTTCTCTTATGCTGAATATTAACGTAGGTTTAGGGATCCAGGATCTGAAGTTCTATTAAATTCGTGGTTAAGTTTGCTATAATTCGAATGCTGATCTTCACTGGTGGTAAAAATTTCTTGCTATTCGTCTCATTTGTTGTCTGACTATATTCTCTGCCATTTTTCAGTACTTCTCCTAATCAAGGCTTGTATTATTTTACTTTTGGGTGTCCTGTAGTGATTATCACCATATGATTATGTGTTGCTAATTTACCAGCTATTTTATTTCCAGGTGTAAAATCCTGTGATTTTATCTATTTAAAATAAATTTATCGGTTCTGTGTATGCAGAGAATTTTAAAAGATTTTCTAGCATTTTCAATAATTATTATGGATCCAGTTTGTTGTTACCCTTCAATAAGTCCACTGTAATTTTACTGCCCGTCCAAGATTAAAACTCGATGTGTTGCACTCACATGGCTTTCCCTACTCGTGCACTATCCATTATTACAAACTCTTATTCCCCTATTTCCTTCTTGTTAGTCGAGGTAAATATTTCCAGAAATTATATAATTGCTGATTTTCTTGTAAGTATAAGGAAATATGGGAATACAGTAAATTTTGAGTGATATTCAGATACTTTAAAGGTTTAAAACTCCGTTCCATTTGCATGAGCAAGAGATAAAAGTGCGTATAACCATCCTCCAATAACAGGGAATACCTCCAAAACGGCTAACTCCACAAAAAATGCATATATACATAACTTGTGTGTTGTGTATATAATTTTTACTTTCTCTACTGGTAAGTAGGGGAAGTATTGTATTCCACCCAAAAATTCGATGTCGAGATTTCACCGGAAATATATTTTTTGAGGCCCCCTGAATCCAAAAAAAAAAAAAAAAAAAAAAAAAAAAAAAAGCATTTGTACACAAAGGTTCGTGTGTGTGTCTCTATGTCAGTCTGTGTGTCAGTCTGTGTGTCAGTCTGTGTGAGTGTCCGTGTGTCTGTGTGTGTGTCTGTGGACAGCCTAACTCAAAAACGAAAAGTCGGTTAAAAACCAAAGTTGGTATTTAAGTTTAATGTCGTTCAAGGATGTGACACGAAGATTTTGAAGAAAATAGCCCCACCCTAAACTACCCTTTACATGGAAAATTTTTCGAAAATTGTGATTTTCTTGAAAATGGTTCTAAAGAATTTTATTAAAATGTTTGAGATATTCTTATGACAAATGAAATGTATATCTTGAATTTTCTGGCTATAGCCCCTGTAGTCGTATTTACTCTGGACGACTTTTGCATAACTAGTAAACCGTTAGAGATAGACCAAATCATACTACACAAAAAATGTAGATCTTGGTAAAGTACACCATTTATGTCTCAATAAATTTTCTTGTTGGGTCAACTATTTCGGAGATATTCCTTGTTATGTGTGTGAGTTTCGGAAAACAGAACTTCAGCGAAATGCAACAACGTTGTTTATTTTTTTATATGTTAATCATGCAAAGAGAACGGAATCTCAAAGGTCAAAAATATTTGACTATCGCACAAAGCCTTCTGTATTCTAATATCTCCCTTGCACCTACAAGGACATAAGCAATAAAATAATTTGTACGAATGTTTATTTTAACTAACATGGAGATATAGGAATAAGAGTTCGTTAGAACGGTTAGTACAAGAGTAGAGAAAGTCATGTGAGAGCAACACATAAGATTTTTTGTTTAAATTTTGATATTTGTTTTACGTTTACCAGTTAGGCAAAAGTCATAATAAGCAAACAGGACTATATAGGCTGCAGCGAGAAAATTCAAAATATACATTTCATTTGCCACAAAAATATCTTAAACATATGCCATTTTAGTCAAAATCGTTAGAGCAATTTTTGAGAAATTCAAAGTTTTCGGAAGAGTTTCCATGTAAAGGACAGTTTAGGGTGGAGGAATTTTCTTCAAAATCTTTGTGTCGCATTCTTGAAAGATATTAAACTTAAATACCAACTTTGGTTTTTATCCGAATTTTCGTTTTCAAGTTATAAATAAACAGAATGGTGCTGTTTTCTAAAGGGCATGATGGTTTTCCAAACGGCTCTTGTGCAGTAATAGCATATTTGCCACATTAATTATTTCCAAACCCATTTGTTGATTTTATCAGTTGATTATGTTGAGCGTATTTATGACACACATCTTTATTTGTGGCTTAATTTGTATGTGTCGGTCGGTCGTCATCTCTTGCTGACGGGTGGTCACATTTTATCTGGGGACGGTTGTTAGCGCTCTGTGGGCGGAGTGACAAGGTGAGTGATAATGCTGGAATACAATTTGTCCTCCTCACATGCCTGACCGTTACAAGTGACGAGAAAAACTACACGCCCCTCGGCCGACCGCGTCCCCACTTGATTAATTTCTCTAGTCCATGCCAGGGGTCGTCTCCAAATAATGGGGGAAAGGTAGCGATCAGTAACATAAAGCCTAGAGAAATGCTTGTTTTCTATTTCGGAATACGGAGTCATTTTGTAGAGAAGTTTAAGCTACGTTATGCGCGCCCTGGTAGGGTCGCGCTGTATTTTTATGCTTATATGCTTGTATTTCTTATTTTTACTTTCTCTACTGGTAAGTAGGGGAAGTATTGTATTCAACTCAATACTTCCATGTCGATATTTCACTGGAAATATATGTTTTGAGACTCCCTGAATCAAAAAAAAAAAAAAAAAAAAAATATATATATATTTTTACAAAAAGGTCTGTGTGTGTCTGTGTGTATGTGGACAGCATAACTCAAAAACGAAAAGTTGGTTAAAAACCAAAGTTGGTATTTAAGTTTAATGTCTTTCAAGGATGCGACACGAAGATTTTGAAGAAAATTTCTTCTCCCTAAACTACCTTTTAGAGGGAAAATTTTTCGAATAGTTTGATTTTCTCCAAAATGACTAACATTTTGCTCATAATGTCTTATGTTTAAGATATATTTATGATAACTGAAATGTAAATCTTGAATTTGCTGTAGGTATGTAGTCCTATTTACTCTGGATGACTTTTGTATAACTAGTAAACCGTAAGAAATACACCAAGTCTTACTATACAAAAAAGTAGATCTCACTAAAACACACAATCTATGTCCAAATAAACTTTTTTGCAGAGTGAACCATTTCGGAGATATTCCTTTTTATTTGTGTGAGTTTTGGAAAACAAACTTTCGTCAAGTGGAACGTCGTGATTTATTTTTTGTACGTTAACCATGCAATGAGAACGGAATTTGAAAGGTTTAACAGATTTAAATATCACTGTATTCCCATATTCCCTTTATACCTATAAGGAAATAATTAAGATAATTTTGCAAGTGTTTGTCTCAACTAACACGAAGAAGATATAGAAATAAGAGTTTGTATGAATGGCTAGTACAAGAGTGCAACACATCAGATTTTTCAGTTATGGTATTCACACAAACACGCAAGAACAATTTATTGAAGAGGCCACGAAACGTGTATTTACAGTAAAATATTGGTATCGAATTTTTGTGTGGAATATAATAGATTTTCTAACGACTATACACATTACAGAGTAATTAAAGCATGTTCTGAACAGGCCTATGTGATGTTTGAAAGAAGCTTCGTAACATTTGAGCTTAGCTGAGATCAATTGTGCGTGGAGTACCCTCCAAGCAGGCGTTAGTTTCTTGTCAAGTAGTAAATAATAACTCTAACTGGGCCCTTGTAAACGCGCGCGGCAGACCATGCTACAGTGAACCTGTAAAGAAATATCTTAAAGGGGATAAAACGCAAATTTCCAAATTCTTTTCTGTTTACGTTATCTCTGGATCTTTTTCCTTGCTGCTCCCGTGTCTCTTCCTGCTTCCTTTCACATCATCTTCTCTTCATTACACGAGAGTTTCACTTCAATGAAGCCCCTGGGGGGTTGTGGCATTGTGGCTATGGATCCGCATTTCCCTCGTCATTTTCTTGTTTACTTTTATTCTTTGTGAGCTTGGAGGGAACATATGCTGCGCCCTGATGGCGTTCTATGATCCTGCTATCCTCCTTTCATCTTCATGTACATCGTCGAAGGATTTCAGCCTCACAGTCATTTTTTGTGAAGCTATTTTCTGAAGGAAATTAAGAATGGAGTAAATACCTTCTAAACCATTGACTATATGGATCGCATACAAGCGTTTTATCACCTTATTTCATAATCTTCTTTGTATGTTGTTAACAAAATGAATTTAATTTGCTCTCAAATGTAGTATTTTGTCAGTAACTGAGTACTTTTAGACCAGAGATGAGCAAAAGCGGATTCATGGATTCTTGTGATTCGTGAACCTTTCCCCATGTAACTATGCAACACAACGGTACACACCCCCTTCTTTTGTTAATTTCAGCAGTCCACGGGTTACTTGCTGTTCTTTTGTGACCGGTATCAATGGAGAAACCTCTGTGGCAACACCACTACCTCATTTGTTATAGGACAGAATATGTGGTTTTTTTTCTTAAAGTCAACATGAATATCTCTACTTTTGTACTAACCATTCTTACAAACTCTTATTCGTTTTAGTTGAGATAAACATTTGACAAATTATATTATTGTTTTATTTCCTTGTAGATGAAAGGGGAGTATGGGAATACAGTAGGCTTAGAGCGATAGTCAGATCTTTTGAAACTTTCAAATTACGTTCTCTTTGCATGAATAACGATGTTCCATTTGACAGAAGTTTCAGTTCCCCAAAACACACACAAATAACAAGGCATATCTCCGAAATGGTTCATTCTACAAAAAAAAAAAAAAAAAAAAAAAAGTGTGTAAACAGAAATTGTGTATTTTAATAAGTTACACATACGAGTTGGTCCATCTCTCACGGTTTACCACATATGCAAAAGTCATCCACAGTAAATACGACTACAGGGGCTATAGCCAGAAAATTCAAGATACACATTTCATTTGTGATAGGTATATCTCACACATATAGCATTTTAATCAAAATCGCTAGAGCCATTTTCAAGAAAAACAAATTTCGAAAAATGTTCCATGTAAAGGTAGTTTAAGGTGGAGAAATTTTCTTCCAAATCTTCGTGTCGCATTCTTGAAAGAAATTAAACTTAAATACTTATTATTTAACCTACTTTTCGTTTTTGAGTTATGCTGTCCACAAACTGACAGACACACAAACAGACACATAGACACACACGGACCGTTTCCTAAAAATTCTCTTTTTTGGATTCAGGGGAGCTCAAAACATATTTCTGGTGAAATCTTGGCATCGAATTTTTGGGTGGAATACAATACTTCCTTTACTTTACTATACGTAGTAGAAAAATTTAAAAATAGCGTTTTGTGATCTGCCTTTTTAGATATTTTGCATATAAGTATTTTTAAAGTAATGGAACAGAAATGCCAACTTTTACTCTACATTTAATGTTGCCTTTGCACATTTTATGAAATAAATATGTCTCTTTCCTGCATATTTTTGCTAAGGATTTTTGAGTCAGTTTAGCGAGTGTGTTTTTATTAGCCATTACAGGTGGCGGATCTTTTCTGTATTTGGTCTCGGACGAAATTGGTTTAGTTCGGGAAGTTTTACTCTGCCAGTTTGAATGCACACGTCTGAATTCGGCGAGTTTCTCTGTATGGGTTACTAAGTCGACATTTAAAATTTAAAAAAAAAATATATTTTCTGCCGGGCTTCTTCATCAGATTTATCCGTTGCCATTTTTCGCTAAGCAAATACCTATTTTATGTTAAAATGCGATTTCTTTTCGCGTAGCCACAGGCGTTTGTTAGTTGTGTCCTAGTAATTTTGTTTCGACCAGGTCATTTCATTTATTTATGTAGTGGTTAATTCTCATAGTTGTTAGGTGATATTTTATTGTATTAATTTTAGCACTTCATATTAAACTTTATTCAAATTGTTGCGTTTTTGCAGTTTATGTAAATGGTTTATGTACTCAGTGTTTATGCAATTGTCTATATGGACATGCAAGAGTAAGGTGAACAGCTGTTTAACATCTCAAAGTTACGAGTATACATTCTTAGCGTGTCAAATACGATATTATGGCAAAGATTTGTTAACTGAACCAGGATATTCGAATACGGTTTTGTGCACAAATATTTGCGGGGGGGGGGGGCGGCAGTCCTTTTACCTAGTATTCGTATATTCGTCCAATGAGTTCTTAGCTTAGACACCTTCATTTTAATAATATGAGTATACACACGGAATAAGGGTACACATTTTTATTTACGCTTATACCATCTACCACAATTTTCAGTTTAAGTATATCCATTATTTCCAAGAAAACCAGCTTTGGTTCCACCAAATTCGCTACAGCGAAGATAAATCTGCATATCTGCTTCCTTTCAGTGGCGGATAAAATAATGTATGTAAGAGATTCAAATAGATCTAAATATGTGTGAACATTAACATGCCGTGAAGCCTCGGGCCTTAAATGTTGCACTCGATATTATAATATTGTATCATAAATTAATATTTTTCTCTGGCAAGCTGAAATCTTTTAGCCTTTCTCTTCCTCACCAGATGTTATGGAATTATTATTGCGAATGCCTCTAAATTAGACCAAAAACACATTGAGATCACATAAATAAATATTTTTGGTAGAGTTATCTCAATCATTTGTGAAAATATTCTGACTCTCCCTACCACATATTAAGTAGGCAGAGGAAATACTGTATTCCACATACAGAGATTTTATTGAAAATACATGTCTTGAATCCATAAAGAGCATTTCTAGAAAAAGGTACGTTTGTATGTGAACAGCGAAATCTAAAAGTCGAAAAGTAGGACAACAAACAAACTTAATATTTAAATTCGGTGACTTGGTAATTCCAAAGATACAACGCAAGCATTTGAAATAAATTCCCCCTTCCTGAACTAATATTTACATGGAAATTGATTCAGAAGTTTTGTCTTTTTGAAAAAGACTGCGAAGGGCACTTTATTTCCAAGCAATCTTGTACAAACATGTATAACAGGGAAACCTTATGATTGTTATTAAAGGAACGATAGGCGATACTTCTGCGACCCTACAGGATCTATTGCGGGCAATCACTACCCAAGGGGAAGGGATGAGCTAAAGGGAGACTGCAGCCTGTCGGAGAATGGAGTCAGTGAAGCACAGAGACGCACAGAAATTCGTAGCAGTTGGAGAAATTGTCACCTGGTGTAACAAAGAAGCATTTCTCCCACCCAGGAAGGGGTCGAGGAGGTGATCGTTGCGGCGTGGGCAGTGTGTGTGTGTGTGTAGTGTTTAACGCCCGCTTTTACTACTACGGCACCACAGGCGGTGACACTGATGATACATGGAATGAAGATGGAGCACCGGTGGAATGAGATGGCGGGGGAAACCGGAGTACCCGGAGAAAACCCGTCCAGACGCCGCTTCGTCCACCACGAATACCACATGCGGGTCCCTGGGATCGAACCCGGGCCGCCTAGGTGGTAGGCGAGCGCGCTAACCGCTCGGCCACGGCGCCGCCGGCGTGGGCAGCATTTCTCTTTAAAGCATATACTTTATGTCATACACAAGCATTGTAGAACAGGCAATTAGAAAAATGGATGATCACATACTATCAATGAAATCTGACTTCATGACAGAAGTTCATTTTCTCAACCCCTTTAAAGCAAGCTTTTGTGACACAAACAACTTTGAAAAGGAACCCATTTAGGGCATCAGAACCATCTTCTAATTTATAATGAATAGAAAAACTGTAGCAGGTGTCTATTACGAGTCTACGGGCAAGTACAGAAGCATAAGCCTAGGTAGATATGCCACTGTCTTTAAGCCAGAGGTACTTGCTATACTATAAAATGCACAATGTTGCTGGAAAAAAGGACTTGTAGGGAAAAATATCCTCATAAATTACGACAGCCGGGCTGCACTTAAAGCTCCCGGTTCCCATCACTTTAAGTGTAAACTAGTGTGGGAATGTTATCACAACATATTACATTTTTGCTCCCGTAACAATTTAGAGTTACGGTGGGCACCTGGTCATACGGGTATTGCAGGAAATTAAAAGGTCTAATCTCTGCCCTTCACAGCACCAGAATATTTCTGAGGAATAACCCAAAAAGACAGTACAAAATTGTGTTCCTAATGAAGCTCACAACAAATGAGAAATAATATCCATGAACACACCTTATAGGCCGATAATTAGTAAGCCTGAGGACAAACTAATTAACTCACTAACTATACTAAGCAAGCCATAGCTTAGGAGTTACAAGTTATAGGTATAACTGGGCACGGAAGATTATTATATAACAAATGGAACCCATTTGTCGCCTGTGTTTAAAAGTCAATGAAACGGCGAAACACTTCTTATTAAAGTGCGAAGGTACAGAACGGAAGAAAGTACCACCGTAAAATTAGAGAAACATTCTAATCTAGTGAGACAAATAGTACAACTATATATATAGATCTCTAGATTAGAGAATTGAACTTTCGAATTTTAATTTTTCAATGTTCTTTGTAATTTTTATATTGCTGTTGCTATTCACGTGTTTCTCCCGAAGTAATAGAAAGAGTATTGTACTTCGAAGCCATCATACAGCGAGCCGTTTTTAAACATGTGACTATCGATTCGGCTTCATTTATCCTTCTTGTGCGTAGACCGAAATCTATATTGAAAATATTTCTGCCAAGGTTATCTCCATTTTAACATGAACTAGAAAGAATAATTACAGTAGTATGTAGAGGAAATCATATGAATGTCATATTTCTTCTGAGCATGTTTCACTAAATGTTTTAGATTATTGTCGTTACATCGTAATTATCAATTAATATATTATTTGTTTATTATTATTATTATTATTATTATTATTATTATTATTATTATTATTATTATTATTATTATTATTATTATTATTATTATTATTATTATTATTATTATTATTATTATTATTATTATTATTATTATTATTATTATTATTATTATTATTATTATTATTAAGGTTGGAATTCTGAAGCTAGTCGATAACCCAAGAGGCAAATATACATTTATACTCAGATTCTATACCTACTTAACATTTTCATCTTGTTTCCGAACACTTTGGTGTGCTTGTTGTGTTTTCCCTTCGTCTAACAATTTTCCCACAAACCAGTCAGCTACTTTACTACCAGATATTTTTGCTTGGTTGTAATTGCGCTGCGAAATGAACAACGCGTGAGATAGACTATCCGTTTTACTTCATACATCAATGTGCGATCCACTGGCCTAAATCTGTGAGGTCATTGGGATTGCACAAAGCATTGGAACTCTCTTCCAGTATAGCATTCCTTACCGCGTTACAGCATTCATCTCGCCCCCTCTAAGTCATGTTTTACCGGCACGCCTACTTGATACTAACTAAACTATACTATTCAGGGCTTACATCGTGTTTGTACCCTGGAACAACTGACTGTTGTGGTTCTACGTCACCGACACTAGCCGACTCATCCTCCGAATGAAAGAGGAGGTGGGGTTATAGCTGATATTTACTTAAGGGTCTCCAAAAGCACAAGGTTGGACATCGATGGTTTGGAGCATACAGGAGTATCATAGCAGCAAGATGAACTAGCGCCTTCCTCCTCCAAGGGGTCATCAGGGACTAAGTAACAATGGAAGAACGAGCACGGCAGGTTAATTGTTAACAAAGGCTGGAACCTTCAATCTTTTGGCCTTTTGAAAATATTTACATCATGCCTTGAAACTAAAGATTCGACATTTCTTATTTGTTTTCCAGTTTTGGATACAAGCGAAACAAACGAGCATTGTAAACTATAGACAATTTACTGTCAAAGTTGCCAGTATTTTATATATTATTAAATACCTTTTATCTTTGTTAATATTTCAGAGTGTACACGCATGTTAAATTGTAAAGCATATTAAAGAGAGCATTCCAGAAAGTGCTATAATTACCATTAATCGAAACTCATCCATATTCAAAATTGCCAGATAGAAAAAAACAAATGAAATTGTTACATAACTTTTGTAATATATAATAAACTGCAATAACGGAATTTCAGTATTAAATACCTCACCTGTATTATTCCTATCATATCACCTGACAACACAGTAAATATTCGCTACCCTGGGGTTATTATTTTAAACGCAAAGGGCTTTCAACACCATTTAATTGGCTTCATACTATTATTACATTTATTGATACCAGAAGAAATATTGTTCACTTTGGACCCATAATTTAATTTCAGATAATTTTTTGTGACATCAATCACTTCCAAGATGCCCGCTGATATTGGTTTTGATCCTTCAACAATTTGTAATCATATCTAAGTCCTTTCGGTATTCACTTGTTTCTCGTGCTGCCATGGAAAGAATATGGATCTTTAAACCCCTATATAACGCTTAAGGGAGGTGGAGTGTGGAGCTTATATGCGCCTTAGACAAAGTATCTCAACTATTCTCAACTATTACCAAGCAAATTCCTTTGAAATCAATCAAGTATATATAGCAGCCTATGGGGAATATCCATGGCGATTTCTGTTACCTTCATAGTATAGGATATGTACACCTAAAATGGACTGTAATGCAAACGTTAATTATTGCCAGCAAGACACCAGGTTGTATACACTCACGTTTTACTTTTCACTGTTATACACCTTTATTTTATAAACGCTTAAAATTAGTTTGCTCTCCTCATTGCAGTCACAACGAATAGTTCTATTACAAGTTCAAATGACTGTTTATTCACTATATAGCACTTTACAGCCCGCTACAGTATCAATGTGTCCATTTCTTCGATTTCTTCTTAGCCACTGCTAGCCAGGTTAGCCAACTCTCTCGCCCGCACAATGTGACCACCCGTCACTGAACAATTTCATTACCCTAGTTTGTATACTTTCTCTTTAAAGAATCTGGTTATTAAGTAATTAATTTACAGAAATTATTCTGTAAAAAATAGGCTATATTGCTCCCCCAATAACTATAAATAGCACAGCACTGAAATATTTTATACTAGGACCTCATATATGTTATGATATTGGCAGAATTACGCAGAATGTTCCAAAATTAGACCGTTAAATTTCGAGAGCTGATAGATAAAATTATTTTAAACACTTTTTAAGGAAAGGTTTTTACTGCGGTGTTTTGTTTAACCGCTAGACGACTTAATGTCATTACTGGATCCCACGCAGTTTAAGTATTTACGGAAAAATCAATAATGCAAATAAGGCACACAATCTTGATCTAAGAAACTAACACAGAACACATAAACAAAGCAAAAACATCTCATTGTTTATAGTTAATCACAGCTGTTGGACCCGCCTCTGTAGCGTGATGGTTAGCGTGTCTGCCTCACGTTCAAGAGGTCGCGAGTTCGAATCTCGCTTAGGGTAAGTTATCCGGGTAAGGTTTTTTTCCGAGGTTTTCCCTACCCTGAGAAGACGAATGTCGGGTAACTTAAAGCTCCATGGACCTCGGGCTCATTTGAGCATCATTTCACCCGTTTCATTCATTCACCGTCCGATATGACATTACGTTGGAGGACGTTAATTTAAAAAAAAAAAACAGCTGTTGGAACGCACGCCCATTCCGATTAACACAAAGAGTGCATCGGTGTGCCCTATTCTGCCGCACTCTCTCAAACACCAGTCATTTATCTATTTTAAACGTTTGTTTGTTAAATTTTGAATGAATGTGTTTGTTAATATATTTTAGGGAAGCGACACGCATATTTTGAAGAAAGTGGCTCCAACGATTTTGATTAGAATGGCATATGTTTAAGACATTTTTATGACAAATTAAATGTATACTTTTAATTTTCTGGCTATAGCCTATGTAGTCCTGTTTACTCTGGATGACTTTTGCGTAATTGGTAAACCGAACAGACAGACCAAATCTTACTGTACAAAATTTGATTAGAATGGCATATGTTTAACACATTTTTATGACAAATTAAATGTATACTTTTAATTTTCTGGCTATAGCCTATGTAGTCCTGTTTACTCTGGATGACTTTTGCATAATTGGTAAACCGAACAGATAGACCAAATCTTACTGTACAAAAGATGTAGATTTAGATGTTGCTAAAACAATATTTATGTCCAAATACTTTTTTTTTAGAGTGAACCATTTCGAAGATATTCCTTGTTATTTGTGTGAGTTTTGGAAAGTTTAAAGTTTCCTCAAACGGAAGACCGTGATTAATTTTTTATACCTTAACCATTCAAAGAGAATGGAATCTCAAAGCTTTAAAAGATTTGACTATCGCTCAAAGCCTACTTTATTCCCAAATTCCTCGTGTACCTACTAAGACAATTTCTGCAAATGTTTGTCTCAACTAATACGAAGAAGATAAAGGAATAGGGGTTTGTGAGAATGGTTAGTACAAGAGTAGAGCAATTTAGGTGAGTGCAACACATCTGAGTTTTTATTTTTATTTATTGAATTGAGGCAGTCCCAAAAACATATGTGTCTGGTAAAATTTTGGTATCCATATTTTGGTGGCATACAGTACTTCCTCTACCTGCTGTTAATATATAGGTAGTGGGAAAAGTAATAAAATGTGTTGATGGATGAAACAAGTAAGTAGAAATGATAACAGAAAAGGAAAGTATGGGGATTGTGAAAATCCTTTTACTGTAAACTACTGATGTTCTTTCCTGACAGAAATCGATGTCAAACAGCATTGAAGGAAGGAAGATTGGATAAGCTAAAATAAGTTTTAAAATGAGACAACCGTCCTTCCTTGTGTGGCGATGATCTTTTCTGAACATACGTACGTCGACCAACAGTCTTTGTATATCCGAACAGAGGCCGCCGTGTGAAGACAAAAGCAAACTTCGTCCCCTGGGGCGACCAATGGGAGGAGCAACATGTAACAGCACAGAGAAGAGAATTATGGGAGCGATGTTTACAAAACAGGAGCAAGTGGAATTACATTTGTAACGACAGTGTACACCATCCCAGGGACCAGAGGAAGTGTTACACGCATGTATAACCGGAACATAACCGCGAGAAAACTCTACCACTTGCAATGATGAACACATGTGCCAGTTGCAGCATTAAGCACTCATTTTCACACCACTGCATGGTCGAAACATTTCTTCCACGTCAAATTATTTCTGACGCACAGCAAACTCATTGCATTTTTTATTAGTTATTATACTTTTATTACCTTTTATACTGCTTGTTTTCCTACAGCGATGTCCAACATTGCGAAACAGGGAAGGTTGTATTTACCTCCTTCTACCACACGCGGACTTTGTCACTATTGAACACACAGACGTGTATTGTGTTACAGGGTGAAAGGGAAGCCATTACATTCCTAGGTGCTTCATAGAAACACTAAAAACAAAAAAGTCTCATGGCATTTTGTTCTTTGAACAGCCGATTTCAAAAAAATAAATAGTTTTTTATCCAAATCGGATGTGTAATTCCACAAAAATGTACAAAGATATCAGTTTGTTACTTGTAAGATGCGTAGAGTAACATTTCTTCGGAAGTAATTATGGGACATCACACAGAGTTACGAAATAATTAATCACTTAAAAGACGTGAAGCAGCTCTTTCAGACGTGAAGTAAGTCGACAACGTTGCGTCGAGTTTGGTTAGGGAATTGACCTTATTTGTGGATGTAAACAGATCGGGAGCTTTCGCTATCGTGTAATATTTTGGGAGCTAACGCTTGTGATTGGCCTACTCTCGAACAGTAAACATGAAAGGACACGGTACGATATGAGTTAGTTTTCAAGACGCACCGTTACGGTGTTTTTTATGTACTGAACTAGGAAAAGTGATACCCACACAATAGGAAATAGAGACAAAAACGTAACATACAAAATGCGTTCCAAATACTGATATATACCACTGGTTTAAATTAATGTAATGACTTCTCTTCCAGCTGTATGTACGTTGCGTTTGATTTACGAAATCGCTTTCAAATCTTATACGATAAACATTTGTTCATTAATGACTTCGTTGGTATTGCTTACGTTTCAGAAGCCTATCAATATTTGGCGATAAAGTCGAAGTGCATAGCCTTAAAAGATATAGCAAGTGATCGTCGCGTAAGTGAGTGAGTGCGTTGGTTTTATGGGCCCGTCGACATGTTAGTCATTAGGGCCCGAAGTTGAAGGATAAAAACACGAAAACCGTGTAGCCCCGCAGTAAAACCTTAAAAAGCTAAAGGTTAAAATAGTCAAAACCGAAAATTCAATCCACAAAAGCAGTAGTGTGAAAACGCTAAACAGCTAAAACAGTAGAGTTTAAATTGGCAGGTCGTTCTGGGTAGCTCATTTGGTTAGACGCTGGCGTACTGATCCCAAAGTCGCGGGTTAAAATTCGTCCCAGACCGATGATGTTTAAGTATGCTAAAAAACGTCAGTAGATAAAAGAAGTCCTGTTGGACGAAATTTCGGCTCACCGGTGACGCTGTTGTAACCTCATCAATTGACGGCGTCTTTAAGCAACTTGAAATTTAAAATAACGGACATAACAACACCTTAGAAAAATTACAAAAAGGCTTTATAACTCTTTAAAAAAGTTAAATTTGTTTACCAAAGTCAATTTGGGTGCTACAGTGACAGCTACTGGGTCGTTGTCCAAAACAGACTGCAGAGTAAAACCCAGCCCATCATCATCATCATCATCATCATCATCATCATCATCATCATCATCATCATCATCATCATCATCATCATCATCATCATCATAATCATCATCAACATCATCATCATCATTTCCAATAATGTGCTGCTAATTGAAGCATATTTTCATGTCCAGCAAAGATTATTTAATCATCAGCAAATAAGATTGTATTGAAATTAGTAGAATTAAGTTTAAAATTACTTCTCAGTTGGCATTGACATTCCTCAACTGCTGTGTCTATGTATATGTTAAGCAGTATCGGCGATATTGGGCAGCTCTGTCTTACTTCTAAAGCTGTTTCCATGCTCTTATTGCATCCCTTGTCTGTGCTGATGATCGCAGCATCATACATCTGTCGTATCATAGCGTGTCTGAGGACATTCTCGGAAAATTGAAGATATGACCAAGAAACTGCCATGGAATTACCTGTTTGTCACTGGATACTGACTCTTTTATTGTCGTTCTACAGGTCACAGGTAAGACTATTCTCCTTTCGAATGAAAGTAGGAGGTGGGGAAGTAGCAGTTAATTACGTAAGTGTTTCCAAAAAGACAGGTTTGGAGATCACTAGTATACCAGCTTGAATCATTGGCGACCTTTCAGCTTCGGAATAAATTGTTCATTGGCAGAAGGGTTCACCCGCTTACAATGATATTAATCTTTTGGTAGCTTTTACTGCATTAAATTCACGCACTAACAAACACATACATACGTGTATACCAACCTACATTCAGACCCCAGGGAGGATAATGAATAAAGGAAAGTTCCCACCCTCCAGCTGGTATTCAACCCAGGACCTCTGGATTTGGTGGATAGCGTTCTAACCACCAGTCCGTGGTATTTACAGTTACATATCGTGCCACTCTATCCTGAATGGATTATACTTCATAGATATTTATTTTTCTAAAACAGATAGGAATTTCACAAAGTAAAAAATAAGTTAATAGTATTATCTAAACTTTGGAAATATTGGTTTCAGCAATGCATATATTAACAAAACAAACTAAGTATAATAATAAAGAACTAGGATGGTACTTGCGTACACACTATGGGCCCAACTAAGCTATTAAAGCTTGTTATTTGTGTTTATTATCGCGAGGCACCACAAGGGCTTGCGATTATTCTGTTCCACTGCCAGTATTGCTCGAGCACAAAATCGATTTTCCGGCCAATCACACATAGATACAAAACCGTACCCCACGCCTTGCTGGCTCTCTATAAACCCCAACATTCTATACGCCACGCATAAATGCATATTTTGTGTTTACATTAGTCAAATACACACCCCGTTGCAATCAGATGGTTGGTTTTTCATAATACCTAAAATACATTTCCAAACTAGCAGAGCATATGCAGAATTCCCAGTAGCAGCTTTTCCGTCAACAAATGATCTCACGCCAGCCTAGATGTCCTAGGCGTCAAAATGATCAGCCCCAAAGCAAGGAAAAGAAAATCCCACGTTTTAACATCCACATGGCTATTTTTACTACCATCATTTAATTCTTATTTGCGAAATTACCACGTATATAGTAGATACAGAAGGTATGTCAATCCAGTCCAAAATTCAATATTAGGTTTCCAAAAACACTAGACATTCTGAAAATTCCTTACTAAAGAAAACTTAATGAATTATACTCGCATGAATTTTTCTACTACTCTTGTACAGGTTATTCTTACAAATCACATATCTCTCTATCTACTTCATGTTAATCGAGGTAAACTGTTGCAAAAATTATCTTATTGTTACTTTTCATGTAAGTACATGAAGCCATGGTTAAATATTTTAAGGGTTGTTGCTATGTGATGGCTTTAATATTGCATTCTCTACATGGTCAAGACATGAAAAAAAAAAATTTGATGTGTTGCACTCACATGACCTTCTCTACTCTTGTAGTAACCATTCTTACAAACTCTTATTCCTATATTTCCATGTTAGTTGAGATAAACATTCCTACAAACTATCTTATTGCTTATTTCCTTGTAGGTGCAAGGGAGATATTAGAATACAGTAGGCTTTGTGCGACAGTCAAATCTTTTTGACCTTTGAGATTCCGTTCTCTTTGCACAATTAACATATAAAAAATGAACAACGTTGTTCCATTTCACGAAAGTTTCAAATTTTCCGAAACTGACACACATAAAAAGGAATATCTCCGAAATGGTTCACCCGAAAAGAAAATTTATTGAGACATAAATTCTGTATTTTATCAAGATCTACATTATTTGTACAGCAAGATTTTGTTTATCTTTAACGGTTTACCAGTTATACAAAATTCGTCCAGAATAAATATGACTACATGGGCCATAGGCAGAAAATTCAAGATATACCTACATTTCATTGGTCATAAAAAAATATCTCAAACATGTGACATTTTAATCAAAATCATTAGAGCCATTTTCAAGAAAATCAAACTTTTCGAAAAATTTTCCATGTAAAGGGTAGTTTAGGGTGGGACTATTTTCTTCAAAATCTTTATTTCTTATTTTTTTCGACCATTGTACCACCTTGTATTATTCTGACTTTTGCCTCTATGTTTGAAATATTTATGCTATTTGCATTGTTACTAATATTTATATGTTATATTGAAATTTATATCTAGCTTTTGCCATGATCCGTTTTGTAAGTACTTGAACGTCCTTAAACCTAAACCTAACCTAGCCTTCACACACAGTTTCCTGATCTAAGGATCATTTTCAAGCCAATATTTTAAAGTTTGGCATCACTACCACTGCGTAGATGTTTCAGTGGTCCAAATAACACAGCCACAGTTTATTAATCCTCTATTTCATGAATTATTTTTCAATACGTGCCACTATTTTCCTAACATACCGTTTTTAAAATCTCTACTCCGGGAACGTTAGTGGAAGTGATTTGAATAGTCGCGATAGTTAAGGTGAGATGCAATGGACCGGCCATCCATTCAAAGTAAAACTTTCAGAAGGACTGCAGCCAAATGTGCCTGTGGTAAAGGATGGGGAGGGCCCATATAAAACAATTAGTGTGTGATCACGGAGTTACGTTTGCGTAATTCCCTCGGTTTTGGTTGGCCATTAAAGCACTCTACGATAGTATTGAAATAAATAAATACTTTAGATATATAAAAGCTAGAGATATTTATATTGCATTGCTCAATGCTGGTATAATGAAAGTAGCAAAACAGCTATTAAAATTCCCAACAGTTTGTATAGGTGAGGCAGCACTATGCAAATAGATGCACATATTAACTCACCGGCATCGTCTCGCGCTGGTAGGATAATGGTGTCATCCCGGAACCAGGAAGTGACGGTCACGTAGTCCTTGACGAAGGCGGGAATGACACATTGAAGAACGGCCGTGTTACCCAGAAGTACGTGTGATCGATACACCTGTACCTCATAGTTCTGTCGCACAACTGAAACACAAGAATAAGGGCGTTGGTGAGTCAATGTCACAAATAAAAGATCAAAATACTAATACGGAAAAATACCTGTGTTACTTTTTTGACTTTACCCTACTCTTTTACAAACTTTTCTTACAAATGCTTATTCCTCTTTCCGCTTCATGTTAATAAACGTAAACATTTGCAGTAATTATCTTATTGCAAATTTTCTTATAGGTACAACGGGAATAGGTCAACAATCTGTACTCTAATATTTTCGGTGTTACGTCGTCATTTATTATTGTTATATGTTGGTACCACTTTTTTCTTGTAGGTAGATGCTAATTCACAGAAATTGAAAATATCTAGTAGTTCTGATGTATTTTCACTTATCTGGTGATCTAAGGCAGTGATACCAGCTATACTTCTTAGAAAGTTCAGTTTATTAGTTCCTATTTTATTTTTAGTTGCTCGACTTATAAACCAATTTTCTGTACCACGAATTAATAGTGGTACGGCTAATGTGTCACAAAATTTTAATTGTGGAGAGCGTTACACTTTATTCCTTAAACTTCTTATTGTTCCAGATATTTGCTAAAATTTACTAATTTTATTTGCAGCATCTGGTTCTTTTAGCTGCTATATACTGCAGCCTAAATAATGAACGGAGGATATCTGTTCTAAAATGTATTGCTCCAGGACTATTTTTTATCTTCTGGGTCAGCTCTAGTTCTAAACCTTGTTCCACTCTTAGATGATAGTATGGAGTTAAATGGGGTATATCTGTCTCTATCTAGCGCATACAAGTTGCCATTAGGCTCGTCCTTTTCTACCCTCGCACTGTTGCCAGGTTCCTAATAGCAAGGTATAAATATTCAGTTGTTAAAAATTTCAGGTTTGAACACATTATCCTACGTAGACTTTTTTCTCTATCAGGTTATATCCTTTTTAGAGTCATTATACATTTCTATAGGCCTACTCATCACGCACTGACTAACAAACTAACTGCTAGAATGCGTCTATATTTTATTCTTAGGTAGAGTAAACCACAGTGCTACTACCTGCCCACTTTGAATTCTCTATGTTTACCCAGTTAAGTGTTATAATTTTTTAAATTAAATGTTTTCGGAAAATTCTATATCTGTGCACTGCAAAAGTTACGCAGTGTGAAACTTTTTTGTTATTGAGTTTACATCAGGGAGCCAGAGAGAACAAATGTTGAGGAGGGTTGGAGAAAGTTTTTAAAATAAACCAAAAGGCCGTAACCTCTTTCTTTTATCCAGTAAGGCAAACAAAAGGTATTCATCTATTCAGCGTATTCTCGCACCAGGCCTGACACAGAAGATAGTATAAGGAGCAGCACTAACATTAGTTCGAAAGAAGCCGTGTGTGTAACTGTGAGCTGTTGTTGCGTTATTTGTTTAATATTTTTGTAAATATTTGTAGTTATGGAAGGGGAAGCTAGGAAAAGACGATATGTTGGTAAATTAAGAAGTAAGGAACGCCAAATAATTATGAGTGTGTTAGATTATTTTTCAAGTGAAATGCGTGTAAGTAAGGCAGTAAAAGAAACAGTTAAGACTGTCGGGTATTCAGAAGCTACTGGCCACTCTTAGTCGGTTCTTACATGATTTGCGGTTCGAATATGAAAGAAGGGGTAACAAGTGCATATTAATAGAAAGAGACGATACCATGAGATGGCGACTTAAATATCTAAAAGACATAAAAAGGTTTAGGGACCAGGGGAAATCAATTGTTTATACAGACGAGTCATTTGTAAATTTAGGTCATACAGTAACAAATGGAGGGATACCAAAGTTAAAAGTGCCCATCAAGCAGCAATTGAAAGACTAAGTACACGACTCCGTCCACTTAGGGGTCGTGCGTGGAGAAAGATTCGCAACTAGTACAAGTTGCAACACTGCGCTCTATTTAACGTGTACTGTCTTCTAAGGGTGGGATGTGCTATAGTTTTGTGTTTTGAAATGTGAGATTATATATTGTAATTGGTAAGTTTCTCTCTATAAATGATCTTCGGATTCCGCCATTAAAACCTGATCATCCGCAAACAGCATAGAGTTTACTGTTAAATTACGATTGAAAAATATAACCGAAAAAGATCGTAATCTCATGAGCAAGTATAAAGGATTTAAGCCCACGACCGTCCGAATGCGACACTCAGATGTTTTCGGATGATCCATTTTTCAACGTTTTAGTAAGTTTCTGAGAATGAACACATCACATGAGTTTCAGTATATGGTGGTCACCTCCTATAATGGTTTGCAGTGAGGATACAGTGCACAAAATACATAATACAGGCAACATTGAATGGAAACTGGTCTAAAATCTCATTTGTGTACATAGCCACGCTTCAGTTCCCCCACTCCCCGGATAAAAACAAAACCACACATCAAATCTGTCAATATTCAAGCTAAAAACTGACAAATTTGCTGCCAGCTGTATATTGTCGATTTCATTCCTCTGTACTTTTACAGGGAATTCTTTTCACCATCACCTGGAGCAAAGGCAGTATTAAATTCGGCCCTAAATGTCGATATTGATATTTCAATGAAGTATAGTCATGTTTTGAAGAACCTGATGCAATGAAGTAATTTATTATCAAAAAGATATGCGATGTATTACATTCACATCATTTTCTCTACCCACTGTTCTAAACGTTACTCTCAAAACACTTATTTTTCTACCTACTCCAGGTTGCCTTAAGGGCACTTCGTAGTTAAACACACTGATCTACACATAAAAAATCTGATGTGTTGCACTCACATGACTTTTTCTACTCTTGTACTAACTATTCTTACAAACTCTTATTACTATATCTTCTTCGTGTTAGTTAAGATAAACATTTGTACACATCTTATTGTTTATTTCCTTGTAGGTGCAAGGGGAATGTTAGAATACAGTAGGCTTTGTGCGATAGTCAAATGTTTTAAAGCTTTGAGATTCTGTTCTCTTTGCACACTTAACATATAAAAAATGAACAACGATGATCCATTTCCCGAAAGTTGTTTTCCGAAACTCACACATATAACAAGGAATATCTCCGAAATGGTTCACCTTACAAGAGAATTTATTGAGACATGAATTGTGTATTTTTTATGATTTGGTCTATCTCTAACGGTTTACCAGTTATTCAAAATCCGTCCAGAGTAAATACAACTACAGCGGCTATAGCCAGAAAATTCAAGATATACATTTCATTTGTCATCAAAATATCTGAAACAGTTGAAATTATAATCAAAATCGTTGAGTTATTTTCAAGAAAATCAAAATTTTCGAAAAATGTTCCGTTTACACGGTAGTTTAGGGTGGGGCTATTTTCTTCAAAATCTTAGTGTCTCATCCTTGAATAACATTACACTTAAATACCAACTTTGGTTTTTAACCGACTTTACGTTTTTGAGTTATGCTGTCCACAGACACACACACAGACACAGACATAGACACACAGACACACACACGGACCTTTTTCTAAAAATGCTCTTTTGGATTCAGGAGTCCTCAAAACATATATTTCCGGTGAAATCTCGACATTGCATTTATTGGGTGGAATATAATACTTACCCTACTTATTAGTAGAGAAAGTAAAAAGGTGTTAGTATTGTAATGTGAACATCACCGAAACTATCACAAATATAATCATATTTTTTGCAGTACACACTATACGTACTTGGGATGGATTAAATGTGAAAATCAAGTTTTTAAGTCCAAAACAAAACATACAACTTACATGTAAATTAATAAACAGAAGAAGGTGCACTTATTTGAAGAACCCTCTATTCTAATGAGTTTAAATGTGTTATAAACTTCGCAAAGGTTAAAGGCATTACAGAACCTCTGCCGGTACACGCGCTACGCTTGGCAACAGCGCTCCGCTTGAGCATTGGCCAGCGTTCACATGCCTTTAACTTTTACGAGCAGTATAGTGGACCCAGAAAACAGTATATATGACAAAATCAGTGGATTAATTTTTCAAAATTGTAATTTTCTAGTTAAAATTGCTTTCATACCAAACTTTTTGTAATACATAACACCACAGTTTCTGAATTGTATAGAAAATATTGCAAAACGCTCCTCTCATTTTAAAATTCATATAACTTTTTAGCAGCTCAGCAAATTGCAGCCTCCTAAATGCAATAGTTTTGGAAAAAGTGGTACCTGTATGTAAAAAATTTAAGTTACGGAAAAATGCAAAAAAGCTGAACAGCTAGAAAGCGGTGGGCAAGTATGGCGTGTTATTTAAATGTGATTTAATAACTATAAAATGTGCAATACATATATTATATGTCGGACATTCAGAATGATGAGGACTTACAGGCGATCTAATACATATGGTATTTTAAGCAACATGTTAGTGCAATTTGTGAGGAAATAAAACCATTTGGAGTTCTTTTTTGCGTTGAAAGGTACTTGGTTTTCGTTGCATTTTGTACTTTAGGTAGGTAATACTTTTCACTAATCCTAGTACGAACCTTTTTCTTTCGACAACCTCAATTATTTTTTTTTATTTTTTTTTTATTTTTTTTTTCCTTTTTTTTTCCCATGAGCCTTTTTGGATCACAATGTTGTTTGGAATACAGTAATTCCTCTCATCCTCTTACAGTTGCGTGGCAAAGAAAGTAACGAGTTATTATTCTACAATGCCTAATAGGATCACCCAATTAAGTCAACAGAGGGCTTATTACACAAAGGAATTCCTATTGCCTTTACCAGGTATATAGTTGGTAATTAGAGAAAGTATTGCATTACACATACAAATTTGATACGTATATTTCGCCTCGAAGATATGTTTTGTGGTCCCCTGAACCCCACAAAATTTAAGAAAAAGTGTAGTGTGTTTATACTTGTGTCTGTAAACAGCTTAACTCAATAACAAAAACGTTGGTTAAGTACCAAACTCTGAATTTATGCTCAGCACCTTTCAAGGATACGAGACTACCTCAGAATACCATTTACACGGAAAGAATTTCGAAAATTTTGATTTTCTCAAACATTAGTTTAATAATTTTGGTTAAAAGATAGGTATATATATATATATATATATATATATATATATATATATATATATAACATATTTTCATGACAAATGACATGTATATCTTAAACTTATTGGGAACAGGCTATAAATTCCTTTTCATTGATGATGACTTCTGCATAACTGGTAAACCGTAAGAGATAGGCCAAATCTTACTTTCAAAATTGCAGCAGACAATTTAAGTCAACATATTTTTTGTGGAGATGACGTTTTATAGAGGTTGCTTATTATTGGTTTGTATTTTCAAATGACTATGCTTTCCTCAAATGCGATGCCATTATTGGTTTTTCATGTCCTGGACATTCAAGGAGAATGTTATGTGAAGTCTGTCACGTAGCTACCAGTTCTTAAAATATTTGACTATCCCTCAGGCCTACTATTCCATTATTCTCATTGTGCCTACAACAATTTATCTCGAATAACAAGTAGATAGAGGAATGGCCCTTTGTTATAATCCTACCAGCTAATTATAGCTAAGTACAGAAAATGTAGAATAAATATTGGAATATGACTGCGTATGTTGGTATTAAAAATGTAGCCCCACTCTGCAAGCGTGGCCACATCTGCTCCTGGAGTTTAAAACTAGCCCCTGGATTAGGAAAATAGTTTACCTCCACCAAAATATAGCCGAACTGCCAAATGTTAACATCACATGCTATATGTTCAGGCAAGTGGAGAAGGTATAGGCTTCGTTGAATTTAGGCACAAATATATAATAAAAAGAGCCATCTTCCATATCGCTCATGAAAACTGTCACATAAATGTTGTTCAGTTTGTCGTTTAGAAAGCGAATTATATTGTATTAGTCAAGCATTTTGTGTATCATCGATTATAACATCATTTTCACGGATTCCCGTTTATATTGCTGATTTTTTCAGGACAGTCGCCTAGAGTACTGATATCGACTGAGTAGATTCAAAGGTTGGTTACTTGAAGTTGGCAAAACACGGAGAAGAAAACACTGTTATAATTTATAGGAAAGTCCAATTTTTTATGCCCGGCAGTGTACATTCTGATTGTTA
This sequence comes from Tenodera sinensis, assembly GCA_030765045.1. Lineage (NCBI taxonomy): Eukaryota > Metazoa > Arthropoda > Insecta > Mantodea > Mantidae > Tenodera > Tenodera sinensis. The sequence continues at coordinate 39,197,652 of CM060974.1, forward strand.
TTCTAGTGCAAGTTTGTATATTTAGAAGTCTTCATAGATCCGGCATTAATTCATAGTACCTACATAATGTGGATTCTATGAGGGAATGTAAATTATATGCAATGTTTACACTTTTCAGCTAAACACTGAGATGATCCAGTAAACAAGGCTTGTTTTCACTGACAGAATTCAACCCAAGCAAGGCCTGTAATTGTTACTCTTGATAAATATGAAAGTTCGTCAAGCAGATGATGTGATGTTTCCTGAACCGTAAATTAGGGGAAGGCTGCTGACGTCACGGCAAACTTCAACCTCTTGTGTTCAAGAAACACACACAACCAAGTGTATCCCGAATATGAGGATACGGTAAACCTACCTTACGAAAAAATAGCGATTAATGGGAGAAATTGCTACTGCTTTCTCTGTTTGAATGTGGAGTTCAAAGTTGATGAATTCAGTGAGGCTGTATTCATGTTATAAAAAACTTTGTTTACTTTTGTTTCTCACAACTATTTATTTCGCAAATTAAACTACATTAATTTAATGAGATGGCTCCACGGTGGCATGAGAAGCTCGTATTATTAAGTTCCTAGCTTCTAATCCCGTTGAGCCCCACTTTTTTGTTTGTTCGTTCGTTAGGGGAATTTTGAGGAGATTTCTCAACTGCAACAACTTCGCTTCCATAATGCTTCAATAACCGTCAATCAATCCTTTAAATATTCACATTCAAAACTATCGCTAGAAATTTAGTAGACTATTACAAATTTTCAGGTATATGAACGCTTGTAGCATGAAATACGGTTTTGATGGTCATAAAATGCACTTTTACAAGATCTGGATACCACTGAATAATATAATTAATGAGAATACAATGCAGTATGGATTACTTCAACGTGAAGCAAACTTTACCCCTAGCAGCGTTGCCACTGTGCAATGTTCATGTCGCCATTAACTCAAAATCTAGCAGTGTGCCTTCATTAAACACCTTTGTTAATTTCGTATTTCATAAAATAAACAGGCGAACGGCGAGGATCAAACCTATGGCGGCTAGCAGAACTGAATTCCACAGTCATAGGCGCAACGCTTTTGCTATTCTTCACTTGGGCATTCGCGCTGTGCCGATATCTTCTGTAAGATTTCTGGATAGTTAATAAATAAATACAAATATGTAAACAAATAGTATAAGCCTTGAATCTAAACAAAGATGTCAAGTATTACAATATTTCTAAATCCCTTTCAGAAACATGAAGATCAGAAAGCCTAAATAATTCATTGGTGTCCTGATCGAGTAACCATTAAGTTAACAATCTGAAGTGTGGCATTCACATGACTTTCTCTGCCCTTGTACCAACGATCCTTAGAAACTCTTATTACTATCTCTTCTTCCTGTTAGTTGAGATATAAACATTTGCAGAAATTACTTTTTTCCTTTTTTCCTTGTAGGTGCAAGGAGAATACAGTAGGTTTTGAGCGATAGCCAAATCTTTTAAAGCTGGTCGCTATATGAAGGCTTTGAAATTCGGTTCTCTTTACACAGCCAACAGATAAAGAAGTGAATAACGACTTTCCATTTGAGCAAAGTTTTGCTTTAACGAGATCTACATTTTTGTATAGTGAGATTTTCTCTATCTCTTACAGTTTACCAGTTATGCAAAAGTCATCAGGAGTAAACAGGCGTTTATAGGTTATAGACAAAATATTTAAAATATATATTTAATTTGGCATACAATATATTAAACATGTGGCATTTTAGTCAAATCCGTTAGAGCAGACTTTGAGAAAGTCAAAATTTTCCGTGTAAGGGGTAGTTAAGGGTGGAGGAATTTTCTTCGAAATCTTCATGTTGCATCCTTGAACAATGTTAAACTGAAATACAGCTTGTTTTTAACTGGCTTGTTGTTTTTGAGCTACGCTGTACACAGACACAGACACACACACACACACACACACACACACACACACACACACACACACACACACACACACACACACACACACACACACACACACACACACACACACACACACACACACACACGCACACACACACAGAGGTCCCCAAAGATAGACTTTTTTCTAAAACTGGTCTTTTGGATTAAGGGGCCCTCAAAATATATATTTCCGGTGACAATTTGATATCGAAAATTTCGGTTGAGTACAATACTTTTCCTATTTACCATACATAGTAAAGAAACTTCAAAAGGCAACAAAATTATTGAATGAGATACACTCCAGTTTACTAAAAGCTATGTTAAAAAATCGCACCTGCTCTTAAACTATTGTTTTGGTTTAGCTAAACCTCCAAAGTGCATTTATAATACGGGATTTAAAGGTGTGTTTTAAAGCCCAAATCCTAACCTTCCCCATCCTTAGCATGGAGACAAATGAAAGGGATTTGACCACGTGTAGAACTGTCTTTCTGTTTCACAGTTTACATAATACTGGTATTAAACAGAACAAGGAATGCATTGTCCATGTGCTTATTATCAGGATATTGTTTTTCCTGTTTGGTATGAAGCCACAGGTGTCTCGCGCATTTATCACGGGTTCTTACAGTCGTGGAGAGCAAGTCTGTTTTTCCTACTCCAAGAGGAAGTACGTAGATGGAATTGCTCCCTTCAGTTTTTTGTTTCACACAGCTTTTGTTTTTGCTCGCCCTTTGTTCCTCGTTAACAATATCTAGGCACCTCCTTCTCGTTTAGGTGCACAGTTATTAAGTAATTGGTTCCTCTCACTGGAAAGTCAACGAGGGGAGGCTTCGTCTTCTCCAATTGTGTTTACCCCGTTTGTTTTACTTCCTTTTTTGCACGCCTAAGGGAGACAGCATCCAGCTCAAATTACACTGTTTGAATTTTTTTACATCTGAAGAAGATGCTGCTTTATATTGTCTGCTTTATATTGAAATGCCATTCGCCAAAGGTTGTAAATATAAACCATAAGTATTTCAAGAAGTGGAAAATAAGAAAAGAGAAAAAATCTCATGTGCTGCACACACACTCACATGACTTTCTCCACTATTGCACATTTTCATGTTAATTGAGATAAACATTTGCAGAAATTATTTTATTCCTTATTTCTCTATAGGTGCAAAATGAATATGGCTGGCTGTGAAATTTCGTTCTCACTGCATGGCCAAGTCATAAAAAGGTGAATAATTTCAGAAAAATATAGCAATTGCGAAACCCAAACACATAATAAGGAATATCTCCGAAATGATTTTATACACAAAAAAATGCATTTGGACATAAATTGTGGTTTTTAACGAAATCTACCTTTCTATAGTAAGACTTGGTCCATCTTTTAGGGTTCATTAGTTATGCAAAAGCTATAAAGAGTAACAGGACTACATGAGCTATAACCAGAAAATTCAAAATATACATTTGATTTGCAATTTAAATATCTTAAATATGGCATTTTAAACAAACCCGTTAGCGCCATTTTTGAGAAAATCAAGGTTTTTGAAAACTTTTCCTGTAAAGGGTAGTTTAGGGCGATTTATTCAAAATCTTCGTGTCACATCCTTGGAAGATATTATATAACTTTGGTTTTTAAACTACTTCTCGTTTTTGAGTTATGCTATTCATATACAGACAAGCACACAGTCTCTCAGAAACACAAACACACGCGTGCGCGTGCCAACCTACTTCTAGAAATACTTTTTTCGTTTCACAGGTCCTCAAGAAATATATTTCTGGTGAAATTTTGACATCGAAATTTTAGGTCAAATACATTACTTCCCCCTACTTACTATGTAGTAGCGAAAGTAAAAATACGAATAGCAAAAAAGCTAGGCTGATTTTAAATTATTATTAGATACATCACTCTTCAAGCAATATAGTGTGTTCCGCTTTTAAATATAATAAAAGAAACGTTTATAATTTTAAAACTACTGCATAACAATGGATTACGGTGGGTACCGTTTGAAAGAAGACTTGGAGAAGTTTTAACCCACTGGTGTTAACTTTAGAACAGTCACGCATTGCGTGCGCATGCGCAGATCGTTGCATAGGAGAATGCATGTTTATAATGTTCATCAATCAGCGTGGGACAGCTTTCCAGAAAGATGACGCACTTTGCCAATATAGTACGGATGTTGTTGGACAGACAGTTCCCTGGATGATGGACCGGAAGAAGATCGCGGTAGATCACATGGCCTCCCAGATCACCAGATCTGACACCACCTGATCTTTCCCTGTGGGGACTTGCTAAGGATCAGGTCTACAGGGCGCCAATAGTTAATTTTGCAAACTTGCGACAAAGAATGTATGCTGCTGTCGACAGTTTTACAGTACAGATGCTTCATAAACACATGGATTGAGGTTGAATACCTGTTGGACATTTTCCGTACCACTAATGACATGTTGAGGTTTGCGAACCACAAGGTGCGAAATCTGTAACCAGAACACCCTGTGTTTTTTCGCTGATACTTTTTACTTTCTCTACTACATACTTACAGTGGATAAGGGTAGTATTCTATTTCACAAAAAAGCGATGTCACGATTTCACCGGAAATACATGTTTTGGGAACCGCGAATCTAAAAAAGCATTTTTGTGTGTATTCGTGTATAACTAAAAAGCGAAACGTCGCTTTATTACCAAATCTGGTACTCAAGTTCAGTATTTTCACAAACACTACAGAAACGTTTTCAAGAAAATATCCCCCATCCAGGCTACCCTTTAATGAAACATTTTCGAAAATTTTGATTTTAGCAAAAACTACTCTACCATGTTGATTAAAATACAATGTTAAAGACATTTTTATAACAACGCTTTTTCATATCTGGTAAACTGTAAGGGATAGAGAAATTGTTATCCCACAAAAATGCAGAGATTGTTAAAGAAACACAATTTGCATGAAATACATTTTTATGAAGTGAACCATTTAGGGGATATTCCTTGTTATTTGTCTGTTATTTGTTATTTTATATGGTCATGCAAAGAAAACTGAATTTCATGGCCATCAACATAGTGAAGAGCTGTTAAAACGTTTGACTATCGCTTAAAGCCTACGGTATTCCCATATTCCCTTGCACCTACAAGGAAATTGGCAATAAGGTGCTTTCTATAAGGGTTAATTGCGAATAAGATGGAATATGTTTTTAACAGTATTTGTTCTGGAGCAGAGAAAATCATGTCAGTGTAACACATCAGATTTGTTTTATATCATAGTGGAAAGTTGACTACTGTATTTAGTACTGGAAACATAACCTCACTATTGTTTTGTCCACTTTACTGCACATATGCACATGAACTACATTAAATCTGGAAATATTACACATTTATTATGGCAGAATAGAATTTGATCATTTGATCCCATAAACAATGAGAAAACAAGTAATTAACTCTTCAAAACGTTCCACACTGTGGAAAAAATTAGAAAAAGTTGAAGACACAAGAAGAAAAACCTCGTAAACGGCTTGTGCTACACAAAACATTATCAGACACAAACTATATACCTCAAAGGGCTTGAGGTTTTTGGGTAGTAATATTTTCTCTATCTCACATGTCTTTTCGGTTGTATTAAAGAATAAAAAATTCAACCATAAACAAGTCAAGGTTATAATTTTCATTACATAATCATCTGCTGAGCTGCTACCTGTGAACGCAAGCGTACTCAACACAAATGAGCATTATAAATATGTGATTAAGGTTCAAAATGTGGAAACAATTAGAGGATATTATTTGCAGTTATGATTATATTACGAGCAAGACTAGTCTGACTTTATATGGAACGGGAAAATGTATATATTGTTCTCTATTTTTCTTGATTTTAATAGTTCGTTTGCTTTGGTACTATTAATTTATTTATTGCATGGCCAGGGGAAACAAATAAAAAATGTATTGAACATTAAGTGTGTGCTTTAAAAGGCTAAATGTTTTGTCTTAACTCTTACTGTTTAAAGTTATGCAGAAGTTATAGATTATGAACACCTCTATTATGTATTTTCAATGGGAGAAGCTTTTGCTATTGCACTAGGATTTATTATTATTTATTAAATACCAAGTTTGGTGTTTAACCAACCATTTGGTTTTACCTTCTCTACTACGGATAAGTTTTCCACTCAAAAACTCGATGTAGATATTTCACCGAAAATATGTTTTGAGGCCTCCTGAATCCAAAAAGCTTTTTAGAAAAAGGTCCGTGTGTGTGTGCTTGTGTGTCTGTCAGACTGTGGACAGCATAACTCAAAGACGAAAAGTTGGTTAAGAACCAATGCTGGTATTTAAGTTCAATGACTTTCAAGAAAGCTACACAAAGATCTTGAAGAAGATTCCTCCATCTTAAGCTACCCTTTACATGGAACATTTTTCAAAAACTTTTTTTCTGGAAAATAACTTACGATTTTGATTCAAATGGCATATGTTTCAGATATTTTTATGACAAATGAAATGTATATTTTCAATTTTCTGGCTGTAGCCTATCCTGATTGCTCTACCGTAAGAGATAGACCACATCTTACTATACAGAAATGTAAATTGTAAATATTACTAAAACACACAATTTATGTCCAAATAAATGTTTTATGCAGAGTGAACCTATATTCCTTGTTATTTGTGCAAGTTTTGGAAAATTGAAGTTTCGTCAAATGCAACATAGTTATTCTTTGTGTGTGTGTGTGTGTGTGTGTGTGTGTGTGTGTGTGTGTGTGTGTGTGTGTGTGTGTGTGTGTGTGTGTGTGTGTGTGTGTGTGTGTGTTAGCCATGCAAAGAGAATAGAATTTGAAAGCTTTAAAAATTTGACTATTGCTCAAAGAATAATCTATTCCCGTATTCCTCCTGCACCTACAAGGAAATAATCAATAAGATAATTTCTGCAAATGTTTATCTCAACTAACACGTAGGAGATATAGGAATAAGAGTTTGTAAGAATGGTTAGTACCAGAGTAGAGAAAGTCATGTGAGTGCAACACATTCGATTTTTTAGCTGTGCTATCCACAGACAACCTTGCTCTACATCTTTTAGGGGAATACAACACTTCAGTGGAGTGCATCAGTATTTTTCAGTAAGCCATCTACAAAAATGTATTTCTTTATAAGTCTTCTCTATCTAGAATATATAATTTAGGAAGTATAGGCAGCCTCCTGTAATAATTTGTTCTACGGCTGACTTATATTGACTTTCTTTTATTCTTCTTGCAATTAATTAATGGGGGAAAGGAGTGTTTGAAATTTACTTTTGTTTTTAAATACTAATAAGTATATTTAAAAGTGAATGTTTGAAAAGTGTTTACTAATATCAATAAAGAGTAATCAAAGCAACTTCTAACTTTATACAGAAGTAATTCATCCGTACCGCGTCGGGGATAAATATAATTTAAAAAGATGACACACGCACCGATTGCAGCTAGGCTGGGGAATACAATAGCACGATATTAAAACACAAACGAGTGATAGTAAGAAATATTAATTGCTACAGGGAAAGCAAAAAGGCTATCTTATCAGATTAGTAAGGGCAGAGTACTAAGGTTGATAACATTTTGTTTTTTATATTTAATAGTGGTATAGCTATAATTCCCTCGATTTATTTTACAAGAAGATATTTTCAGGTAATAGACAGTATGTTTAGCCTAATAATTTGCCATTTAAACCTCTCTTAAGTGAAGGGATCGGGGTGGGATTGTTATTAAATGCCTGCTTCAAACAAGATATCATAATTTTCAGGAAACAATCGACACAAAACAGACAGAATGAATCAAGTGCAGGTTTATCCTGAACAGAAGGATAAAAGAGAGTGCAGAAGCTAGTAAAAGACGGTGGTATTTGGAAGCCACATTCCCTGTATGGTCGTTTGGAAATCCCGTAACATTCATTCCACACCTAGCGACATTTTAACACTGTCGATTCCCTGGGGCTTGGCTGTTACGTCACCTTGAATTAGGTTCACTACCGAACGGGATATGTCGGGATTACGTCACGTCATGTTCTCCCGGGATCTTTCTGCTTGACACGCACGTGCACAAAATGCCCAAACAGTGCTGAGTCTGCCTTAAGGTTCGAAAGGACCTGTCTGCTAGACTTAGTTGACATATTTATATTTCTTGTTGCATTTGCACTGACAACTGCCACCTTGCACCTAGCCTACAAGTTCAAGAGTAAACAGAACGAAATGCTTCAAATAGTTTTTACTTTCTCTACTACGTATAGTAAGTAGGGGAGGTATCCTATTCCACCCCAGAATTCGATGCCGAGACTTTACCGGACATATATGTTTTGAGGCACCTGAAACCAAAAAAGCAGAAAAAGATCTCCGTGTGTTTGACTGTTAACAGCATAACTTAAAAGCGAAAAGTTGATTAAAAACCACAGTTGGTATTTAATTTTAATAGCCTTTAAGGATACGACACGACGATTTTTAAGAAAATTCCTCCACCCTAAACTACCCTACTAGAAAATGTTCGAAAACTCTGATTTTATCAAAACGGCTCTATTTTGATTCCCATTCGAATGAGATATTTTTATGCCAAATGAAATGCATATATTTGTATTGCATATGTAGTCCTATTTACTCTTGATGACTTTTGTGTAACTGGTAAACTATACGAGATAGACCAAATATTACTATACAAAAATGTAGATTTCGTTAAAACACACAATTTATGTGCAAAGATCCTTGTATGCAGTGAACAATTTCGTAAATATTCCTTGTTATTTCTTATAATTTTGCAACTCTTGTGAACCGTTCTCAAATGGAAGGTTGTTATCTTTTGGTCATGCAAAGAAGATTTGACTATCGCTCAAAGGCTACTGCAATAAGATAATTTGTGCAAATTTTTGTCTCAACTAATATGAAAAGATAGAGGAATAATTTTGTAAGAACAGTAAATAAGTAGGGAAAGTCATATGAGTACAACACAGCGCTTTTAGCACTTCTAAATTGTTTTTGTACACTTTTACGCATTCAAAATCTTCCACATTGTACTATTTTGTTCAATTTTCTTCAAGTTCTTTTATAGAAAGACCTAAACGTGTAAGTATAAAAATAATGAGGGTCATTTTTACTTTTTCTACCATGTACGTGATAATTAGAAGGTGTTGAAATCCAACCAAAAATGCAATATGAGTTTTGAGTTATCCTGAATAAAAAGAAAAGGCATTTTAGCAAAAGTACCCTATGTGTGTGCACGAAAAAATAAAAGTTAAATACCAAACTTGACGTTTAAGTTGAACGTCTTTGAGGGATGCGACACGAGGAATTTCAGGAAAATGCCCTCACACCGGCCTCTCTATATGGTAAATTTAGATTTGTTTTAGTAAATTTAGATTGTCTTAAAAGTAGCTCTAATGACTTTGATTAAAATACCATATGTTTAAGATATTGTCCTGACAAATCACATGTATATATGTGTAAGGAATTACTCCAATATAGCCTCTTCTGTCGATTGGTTTACTCGCCGGGAAACCTAAAGAAGCCATTTGGAATCTCTTCCAATAGTAAAACTCGAAAGACAGCGCTTTTTGTCTCAAGCGCTAACTCACTTGCTGGCTGACCCACTCACTCTCTCAAGTACTAACTTCGCAAGAATTCATCAATCGTAAAAGGTAAAAGACAATTTAACATTACTGAATATATCGTTTGCACAGTGTGACAACATGTCGAACTGACCAGACAAACGTTTTGTTTACTAAAGCGATATCCTCCATCATGCATGCGTTCATACCTACGACGAGTGGAAGTTCAAAGCTCATTTCATTGCGTTTCTCATCATCTACTACGGATAAGAGGGGAGAAGTGGTTATATGTCAAGCTTTCCAAGCAGTACTCAGGCAGATAATTTTTACTGTCAACATTCCTGGCCTTCCGCTTTGCACACATATCATAGTTGCGTGATTGCTAAGCGCATCTTCACAAATTTATTGTAATAGACGTCCTGGAATACAATTACTTAATATCGTTTTCCGGCTTAACAGCTCATTTTAGCAATAAATAAGGAGAAAAGGCACGAATAACTCATCTTTTAAAACTAGACCTTCCTGTGCTAATTGAAGCAAACCATAAAGGGAGAGTTGATATGTCGCCAATCTAATATTCTACCAATTTTACCTTTTGTTTATGTAACTTTGCACTATATAAGAAAATAGTAGAGGAACTTATGTTTTAATATCAATAAGTCACTATTAAAGTCTGCGCATGCATATCCCTAACACTGTCTGTATCACCATCAACAACAACAACAACAACAACAACAACAACAATAATAATAATAATAATAATAATAATAATAATAATAATAATAATAATAATAATAATAATAATAATAATAATAATAATAATAATAATAATAATAATAATAATAATAATAATAATAATAATAATAATAATAATAATAATAATAATAATAATAATAATAATAATAATAATAATAATAATAATAAAGTATTATATTTTATTATTACCATTATTTATCTATATACAGAGTTTCAATGTTGATACATCTTTCTGTGGCTAAATAATTTTTCTCCACTCATTCCTATCTATCCATTCATTTCTTTCGGTTCTCATTCCAGTTATTTCCCGCATCCATGAGTTTCGAGTTCATCCTTTTCTTCAAATTTCAAAATTTTTCTGGGTAACCTATATTCATGCATTCTTCTAAAATGTTCGTGTCATGTTTATATCTTGCGTAGTCTAATATTGAGTTCGTATTATTCATTTTTTCCCTTATAATACTGTTTCCAATTTTCTCCAATTTTGAACATGTCGCTGACCTTAGAAAATCCATTTCTGTGGACTTAAACTTGTGATTCTAAATTTCTGTTAAATTTCCATGTTTCAGCTACATACGTGATAGTAGTTTTCACTATAGTATTATGCACTACTTATTTATCTGTTCCACAGGATTCTATTCAGCATTATGTAATAATTTAACGTTTATTGATTCTGTACTTAATGTCATTTTCCTGCTTATCTTCTTTATCTATTTTCCCCCTAAGTGCTTAAATTCTTCACATCCTGTAATACAAGTTTTCTTTTCTCCCAGCGTTAAATCTTTGGTTTCTCTTCCACATGGCATATAAAAATAACAATAATAAACGCTTAAAATAATAATTTGTAATAATACTAATAACAATAATCACAATGAAAATATTATCCTTTCATCCCTCTATGGCAACCAATGGCTTCTCCTAACAGGAGCTGTGAATTTGGAATGCCCCTGCCTTTGCCTTAGATAATTTTGCCCAAACAAGTTTAAACACCTTATGTAGTCGTAGGAAATTTCCAGATCGTTTGAGGTGGCGAAACATCTAGGAGGTTCTGGATATCTGTCAGTAATATTTATCGCAGGCGAAAGTGCCGCGTATCTCTTTACAGTTCCGACTGCCCGGCGCCGACCTCCCAATAACCTTGCCCATAACCACTGCGCCTATGTATTTTCAGAACGTGGGTGAAAGGAGTCGAACATTGGCTTATTATGCTTCTCATTTTTCTGTGAACTAAGTATTGTAAATATAAATCTTAGCACTGTATGGGAACAGGAGCTTAAAGAAAGAGCTAAATAATTGACGATACAGAACCGGAGTATGTATGCAGGGGATTGTGCAGTCTTGCTTGGTACATTTGCAGGCTCTGGTAAACGAAGCTAGGCTAATTAACGCTGACTAACATTTCTGATAATTCCGGCTCTCGCTCATTTTCCACACGTTTGCTCGCCATCCTTTTGTCTTCTCAGTGAATGGCCCACTATATTAGGTGTCTATGCTACTTCTGTAAATTTCACTGTGATTCGCCTTTGTGTTTGCGCAAGTGACGATGATTGTGATCATAATGATGAAGCGGAGGCCTCGCGGCTCACAGTTCCAAAACAATGGGCGACTATGATTGGGTCTTTCCTCTGATGCGAACCAACTAGGGACAAAAATAACTGTGGGAAACTTCACCTTGGTACCTCTCATGAAAGTCCTCAGAACTAGCTTTAGTTTTAAATTACTGTACTTGTGTTAACCCTAGCATTAAAAAGAGCTGTATTTATTTGGACGTGTTTCCTTAAGATATTTATAAGCAACTATATTTTATCCATCAGCTTTAATTTTTAACTCACTCCTAATAACTTCGTTTCTTCTTTTATCGGAGAATACAGCCGGCTACACTTCTAAGAAACCTCACTTCGGTTGTCTTTATGAGCTTTTCTTCTCTTCTAGTTAAAACCTAAAACTCACAATAATACCGGGACGTTTCTTTCATTTCTTATTAATTCTCGTCTTGTGCACCCTTTAAGTCTTCACAGAAGCTGTTCATTTTTGCTGCCTGTATTTTACTTCTGTCGGTACAAGCAAGTTCTGTAATTTCTCAGCCTACCCCCGTTTCGAAACTGAGGTTTTATTTATGGGGGATGTTTAACTTCTATGGTTCTCAGCGTCCCATTGTATATTGGGCGTGAAAGACAGTCTAATTTTGCTCAGAGGCCTCCTTATCAGGATTGAGCTTCTTTAAAGTGCCATAAATCTACGGCACGGGACTGCCGGATTTACTTCCCTTCCGAACTCATGGTAAGGACTTTCACGCCTATCGCCCTCCTTGACCCCGGGAGCCAAATGTTGCCCCTATATTATGGAGGAAGACAACCTCGTTTGATGATATAACTTTATGATATGCTTTATATGGTACGCTTTCTTCTATGTATCAAGGCTTATCAGTTAAATAGAATTACAAAGGTTAGTTCCTAAAAATTCAGATGCTGAGACAGAACGGGAATTTAAGTTACTGTTTCCGTCACTTTATTTGCCTTCTAAAACTGAATCACAACACAGTCCTGCATTTTCTCGTTAACACAAACAGTTGGTCGTAACCTTACAACTTATAGCTTCTCTGTCCGATCGCAACCTTCACATTGATTATAGTTCAACTACCCTCTCTGTCTAACAAGCAACTGTTTCCAACGATACACTCTTTAAAAGCTGCTACACAAAACAAATAACTCCGATGCGATGTTTAGCTGTTTATGGAAAACCGTTTCTGACGATATACACAATCAAATTCTCTCAACACTAACTTACAAACACACACTTAATAACTCACCCCTCTGTTCCTGCTCTCTAGCTTTTTATAAGCGAAGTGCCAGCGAATTCTCTGGAAAATGCACCACTTCTCGAGAAAATCCTCGTTAACATGCTGGCAGTTGAAATATTCTAGGACAGTCTGGAATCACTTTGTTCTGTCGCTCATAGTCCACAATGGCCGATACATTGGTGCCGGGCCGCGTATTTACTAGTGGTGTGAGGTAGCTTTGACCTTAAGGGTGTCTTTGGCGTGCGGTCGGCGTCGTATTGGGAAGGGACTCTTAAAACATGTATTTCCAGTGAAATCTCTACGTCAATACCTAGTAGAGGTAGGTGTTGATGATAAAAACAATTACTTTAGGAAAATATATGACTAATGATTGATGAAAACTGAAGCTTGTATTTATTTCTGTCAGATGACTCACTTGATTATTCTTCGGTACAGTGAGAGATCCCAATTAAAACGTTTAAAAAGTTAATGAGCACTTTAGGGGAACTAAAGAAAGACACTTGAAACAACCTTGCGTTTTCTCTTTAGGTGGGTGAGAAAATTCTCGCCAGAAAATCAGCGTTTCGCCAACCACTGCATAATCGGAATGCACAAATAAAGTCTACGCAGCCAAATATATACAACTGATTGAGTTGAGGGCTAGACATTGTTATAACCTCAAAAAATAGTTTTTTAAAAATATAAGTTATTGTATGTTGCAAGTATTTAGGTGTATTTTGCGCAAATCCTTATTTACATACCTGCATTTATTTCAGAGTAAGGACTTAAAACGTAGGTGCTGTAGATATTTAAAACAGTATCCAAAATTTCATATCGAATTATTAAAATATAATTTCCCATAAAGTTGTGACCACTTCCCTAGAACAAAGCTTGAGCTTTAAAATAAAGAAATGCAATTGAAATATTTTTAAAAAGAATCTGTATAGTTTGAAAAAATCTTGGTTCCTACATAACAAGGTGGTGCCATTTTAAATAATTAAATTAGCCATGAAAATTAACCTTGTGAAATGGAAATTAACCTCATCTTACATGAAAAATTGTTATATTTTAAAACTTCAATAGCAACTTTGTATCGTTGAACTATAAAGAGAAATTAATTATTGAATATCACAAAACTGCACCTATCCCTTAAGTAAAGGTAAAAAGAGATAGATACATAGGAGTTGAACATTTATTTGTGTTAAATTAATGAAAAACTAATGTGTCATTCCACGCTGTTCTATTTTACACAATAGAAATTAATTTTGTAACACAATAGCAGTAAATCAAAGAAGGTAATTGAAAATATAGCACTGACTCCAGCGGCCATTATTTGAATCAAATTTAAAATGTACAAATAAGCGTATTAATGATTCACATAAACATAAAATGAAAATGTAATTAATATTACACTTTGGTGATAAACATATTGGTCAAGTCTGGTATTCTAATCCATATATCATTATTAAATGTAATTCATATTCATAACAAATAGTATGTATTAGGTTCACATTAATTACCCGGACCATTTTCGTTTATTTTGCTGTCTGCTTCATGACCTTTAACCTGTAGGTAATATCGGATGATGAATGGGTGAAATGATGCTCAAATGAGCCCGAAGTTCATAGAGCTGAAAATTACAAAATGTTTGTATTCGCAGGATAAGAAAAACATCCGTATCCAAATGATTCGCATCAACCCAGATTCGAACTCGGGAATTCTTGAGCACAGGCGCTAGAATATTAAACGACTGTAAACCTTGAAACATATTTACATGTATTAACAAAAAGAACAAAGAACAATCAACGTCCAAAGGTCGGCCCTTACACGATCCTCTTAAAATTATATATAATATTATATGACAAGAAACAAGTGAAGCTACAGCATTACAAAAGTGTTGAAAAATTCTAACCAATAATAATGGATATCTATAAGACGGTTGAACCAGAAATAGGCCCACTTGAAGTAAATGCTGTGCATCGGCTCGCCAAACACGCGCACCCATGTACTCCGGCCCTAGACCACAGTAGCACTACCTGGAAACTGTAAGTAGTGATTATTAAAGCCACAATTCTTTGTCACCTTACCGTGTGCATGGGGCTGTTTCGTGCAGTGCCGATGGCTGGTCTCTCGGTCTGGGCGAACACACGGCATAACTGACACTCCTACACACGATGCGGTACTAAAAGTTGTGGCTTTAGTGATTATTAGAATACTGTCAGTGCGTGTGTGTATATGCTTATGTGGGACGTACGCCGTATACCCAAGTGTGTGTGTGTGTGTGTGTGTGTGTGTGTGTGTGTGTGTGTGTGTGTGTGTGTGTGTGTGTGTGTGTGTGTGTGTGTGTGTGTGTGTGTGTGTGTGTGTGTGTGTAAATCTATATAAAAATGAGGACACTCAAATAAACAAAAGCAATGAATAACACCAAAAAGTGTTCTCGGTGACCTAATGATGCTCAACGTATGGTTTGTTTCCTAAACCAAAACCACAACAAAATATAAAATTAGCCCATTATATGTAAATAACAATTATATCCTGTAAGCTGGGTGTATTACCGGCACAGGCCGAAATACCTTCAATAAGCAAAAACTGGGAACTGGAAAAGATGTACATGAAACACACACACACATACACACACACACACACACAGAAACACACACACATACACACACATCTGAAGGATGCCTAACTTATCCGACAGTTCGTTTCAAACAAAGCAAGGATCAACCAGAGGAAGTCGACAATGAGAACCGATAAATATATGAGCTCACAATCCTATACAATGTTAAAAATCAGATGTGTTGCACTCACATGACTTTCTCTACGCTTGTTCTAACTATTCTTACAAAATGTTATTCCTCTATCTTCATGTTTCTCGAGATATACCTTTGCAGAAATTATTTTACTGCTAATTTTCTTGTAGGTGCAACGGAAATATGGGAATACATTAGGCTTTGAGCGATAGTCAAGTCTTAAACCTAGTCGCTATATGAAGACTTTCAAATTCCGTTCTTAAACGGTCGAGAGATCAAAATGTGAATACCGCCTTTACTTCGAGAAAAGTTTAAGTATTCCAAAACTGACACAAAAAAAAAAAAAAAAAAAAAATGCGTTTGGACATTATTGTGTTTTAACAAGATCTACATTTTTTTAGCAACATTTGTTCTATCTCTCACGGTTTACCAGTTGTGCAAAAGTTATTAAGAGTAAATATGTCTACACGTGCTTTAGTCAGAAAATGCAGAATATACAGTTAATTTGCCATAAATATGTGACAAACATAAGAAATTTTAATCGAAATCTTCACAGCCATTTTTGAGAATATAAAAATTTTCGAAAAATTTATCATATAAACTGTAAAGGGTACTTTAGGGTGGAGAAATTTTCATAAAAGCCTTCATGTCGTATCCCTTAAAGATATGAAACTTAAATACCAACTTCGGTTTCTAACCAACGTTTCGTTTTTAAGTTATACTGTTCTCTCTCTCTCTCACACACACACACATAGACACACACACACAGACACGCACGCGCGCGCGCACATACACACATACACACACAATCGTACCAAATACAGCAACAATACGAAGGGGTACCTATAAGATTCATATGGAAAGGTATTTTTTATAGTATAGGTATAGGATGTTCTGTGGCTGATAATCCAATTTGCGACGTAAAGTGTAATTTTTCTCCCTTTTAGTGACGTCTTACTGCAAATAGTAAGAGACTCACCTTCAGTAACTTCAAGATAATGTTGAAAATGCACAGCATGCATATTAGAATGTATCAAAGCATCGTATATTAAAACGATAATTGTGTCCATACTGTTGTAAATATAGTAAAAATATAATAAATATTGTATACAGTAGTAAACATTGTTTGCACCGTATATATTGCATGCGGTAATAGGAAATATGTAAACATATGCAATATATGCACTACAGTCGATAGCGTTGTCATGCTGTACGTGTTTTTTCACCCGACCGCAAGCTCGTATCCGTCACGTGATCGCCCTTCATTCCATCCCTATGACTCACAGCCACGACTGTTTACATTTTGTTCGACAGATCTACTGCTATGTGTGTTAAAAATCTGAAGCAAGCCTATTTATAAACCTTCTGCTAATGCTGGGACATGTGTTTGGTTGGTGGTGACAAGTTCTCAGTGCGAACGCACCTAAAGGATCACGTTGTGCCCACCCACATTTCCAAAGCACACTCGGTAGGTTATGATGCAGTGTCAAGGTCCTAGCCGTGCGCTTAATAAAGTGAGGGCAAGGCTCCCAAGAGTGGGACAGAGCACGTGATGAAAAGTCTCCTTTGCTTCTCTTTTCATAACTTTGTGTTCACCCTTTCCATCTCAACAGTCTTCTCTCGAACCGTTTGACTTGGCGAAAAGTGACACAAGTCTTTCCCAAAGATAACCTCCCTCACTTCGCTACATCGCTCAAATTAATTAATGGTGGTGTATTAGCAAACGTCACGCAGGAATTTGTCTTTGCGCATAAACGCGCCTCAAATGCAAACAATTAAGATGAAAAGGTAAAATGTTTACTTTCTTTACTAAATATTGTCTTCCACTTAAAAATGCGATGATGAGATTTCACCGGAAATATGTTTCGAGACCCCCTGAATCCTCCTGTGTGTGTCTGTCAGTCTGTGTAAAGCATAACTCAAAAACAAAAAGTCAGTTAAAAACCAAATTTGGTATCTAAGTTTAATGTCTTTCAAGGATACGACACGAACATTTTGAAGAAAATAGCGTCACCCTAAGCTACCCTTTACATGGAACATTTTTCGAAAATTTTCATATATTGATAATGGCTCTAAAATTTTTGATTAAAATGTTATATGCTTGAGATATTTTTATGACAAATTAGATGTATATTTTGAATTTTCTGGTTATAGCACCTGTAGACGTATTTACTCTGGACGACTTTTGCATAACTGGCAAACCTTTAGAGATAGATCAAATCTTACTATACAAAAATGTAGATCTTGCTAAAATACACAATTTATATCTGAATAAATTTTCTTGTAGGATGAAACATATTGGAGACCTTTCTTGTTATGTGTTCTTGTTACTTTCGTCAAATGGAACATCATTGTTCATTTTTTTATATGTTAGGTGTGCAAAGAGAACAGAATCTCAAAGCTTTAAAAGATTTGACTATCGCTCAAAGCCTACTGTGTTCTAATATTCCCCTTGCACCTACAACAAAATCGGCAATAAGATAATTTTATTTGCTCAAATGTTTATGTTAAAACGAAGAAGATATAGGAATAAGTTTGTAAGAATGGTTAGTACAAGAATAGAGAATGTCATGTGAGTGCAACACATCAGATAAACCTTATAAAAAGGTCCGTGTGTGTGTGTTTCTATGTCTCTCTCTCTCTCTCTCTCTCTCTCTCTCTCTCTCTCTCTCTCTGTGTGTGTGTGTGTGTGTGTGTGTGTGTGTGTGTGTGTGTCAGTCTGTGTGGTTTTTTAACACGCTTTATTTACAGCATACCCCAGTACATTAGTAATATTATATGCATTTCATGTCAATTTACATTTTGTTACGAGTTTACACATTTAGCGCACAAGAAAACAGCTTTAAGGTTAGGTATGGGTGTGTTTGTGGGTGTAAGGGTGGGTGGATGGGTGGCTGGGTGGGTGTGTGTGGTTTGTCTTACTAGATAGATAAAGGATAAATAAAATGTAGTATAAATACAATGTGCACTATAATTTGCATTACACTACATGCAAAGATAATAAATTACGTTGTTCAGGTATATATAGGTTATAATTTGAAATATACTCTCAGTAGTGGTAGTAGTAGTGGTAGTATCAGTGGTGGCGGCGGTGGCGGCGGCGGCGGCGGCGGCGGTGGTTGTAGTAATAACAATAACAATAATAACAATAATAGCGACAATAATAATAACAATAATAGTAATAACAGAAGCCTTCCTGACATGCATTTAATGTATGGTTTGGTTGAATGTAACACCCGTAGAGTCGAGCGAATGTTCCGAGAGAAGTTTTCTAGCAGGCATCATCTGAATTGGAAATAATTTATTGCTGTGAACAGGAATGGATAGGAACTTAAGAGACACTGACGCATTAAAGTCACAGAGAGATGGCCAGCGAGCAAAACAAAGAACTGTTTGGACACCAGTTTGACACGGTGTTGGATGTGTGGCAGATAAGCCCTCTATAAGTACATGTCGACTTGTCCATGAGCTTAATGTTTCCAAAGCTTCTGTATGGAGCAACAATTGTACCCATGTTATAGCGCAGTATCCAAAATATACATTTCCAACCAATGAAAGAAGAGGTGATTCCGCACATTTACACCAAAGTGTGCTGGGGCTCAAGTCGCACTGGTGTTAAAATGTTACTGCACTGGAAGCTACACAAGTAACGCAGTACGATGCGCACCAAGGACTCTATGGAGGAATTCAGCGCATGCGCAGGAAATGTTATTGTGTTTAGCTCGTTCATCCCATTACACAGGTGGCTAAAAGGTTCCATATTATCCGTATTAAGATACCAAAACGAATGTTAAATTGTCACAACCTTTCGTTATCAAGCTTCCATGCTCTACAGCATCCAAATCGTGCATTTTCGAACAGGGGGTTCCATTTGAAATCCGATCAGTTTGCCATCCCGCACAACATACTAAGCCTTGTCGGTGTATTTTGGGACACCCAGTATAGTGGAGAATTAAATGCCAGTGACTTCTTTAGAACTCGCTTCTCGAAGCTTCTCTTAAAAAGTCCATTTTAAGGCTCTCGAACTATCTTTAAACGGCCTTCGTTGGCTACGGAAAGTCTTGTGAATGCAACACGCCTGATTTCAGTAATATTATTCTCGGTTTCTGTGCTGCTCAAGACAGAAAAGTGATGCTGGATAGATAGCTGA
Organism: Tenodera sinensis; assembly: GCA_030765045.1. Classification (NCBI taxonomy): domain Eukaryota; kingdom Metazoa; phylum Arthropoda; class Insecta; order Mantodea; family Mantidae; genus Tenodera; species Tenodera sinensis. Next base: position 39,217,519 of record CM060974.1, read on the forward strand.
TTAATAAAATTATGTTAACAAAAATAAACATTAAAATGCCCTGTACTAACGGTATCTAGCGACCGAGCAGGATGACTCAGACGGTAACGTCTGTGGTACGCATTCCGGAGGTGGCGAGTTCGATCCCCGTGGCCGCGCACTCTAACATGGGGTTTTCCGTGGTTTCCCCAACTCACTTAGGCGAATGCTGGGGTGCATTATTTCATACCATGGTTTTCTTTTCATCGTTTCTTTCATTCCATGTCCTTCGGGTGTACTTCCAGGCGTGTAGTGCTGGCAGTGCCGGGCAGATGGCGCGGATGATTGCGTATGGTAACTGATGTTCTCGGTGCTAGGTGGCGTACACCGTAACCGTTTGGTGGGGCCTACCGCCGGAACGAAGAGACCGCAGCACCTGTTAGGAACTTCCGCGCGTCTCTGTGGCCCATCTAGCTGCGGCCCTGTGTGACACCTTCGGTTCCCTTATTTCATCCCTGCCTCATAGGGGTGGCAGCCACAATAGATCTCTGTAGGTCGAAGTGAGCGAGGTGTCCCCTCTGTGTCTGTACCCTTTACCCTTTTTAACGTTTCTAACGCTATGTGGCACTTAAAATCAAAACGATTACGTGAAAGTAAGTCATTTAAGTTACAAGAAATGACAATACAAAGTTAATTGTGAATCTTGTAACTACCATTTATCGGAACACGACCCTTAATTACTTTGTGATGTTTTCAATAAAGCGTATTTCAATTTGTAGAACCTACACAACTTCTGAATATTTTGCACACCTGAGTAAACATTTTCCAATAATTATGTTTGTTCTTAATCAGAGGGCACGGTTGTAAAACAATTACAAAAAGTTGGTTTCAATCTGTGTTTCATTTAAACTACATGACCAATTTTACGTGTTACGTTCACAGGATATTTCCTACCAAACTATCGTTTATTTTTACAAACATTATAGGAACTATTATTGCAAGCATGTATTCATCTATCTATTCCTGTCTGATCTGGGTTTCTCGTGGTTTAAGTTGGTTGTTAGGCAAATACTCCGGTGATTTCCCATGTACCAGATCTCCTTTTGTTATTAAAGACATGCTTTTAGCTTTGTGGCGTATAGTGCAACCGGATGTATAGCTCAAATGTTTGCAGCGTCATTCTTCGCCCTCGTCAGAGAGTTCCATCAAGCTTGGAACTGTTAGGGACGTCTGTGGTTTGTAGCCTCCCGTGGGTTCTTCACTTCATCACTTCCTCCTGGGGACTGGTAGCCAGGATCGCTCCGGGGATAGTGCCTCCGTGTCATAGCACTACCTTAATAAAACGAAAAAATGCCTAGTTTAAATTATTTCTATACTCCACGGTTACATGGAGAATTCGAGCATTAATCGTATTACTCTTAAAATAGTGCAAAATAATGGAGGCATATAATATGACCAAAGGGACAGTTGACAGTCTTGATCCCAAATGTTCTTCATATTCTACTGGACGCCGCACAAGATGGCCAATGGCTGTTTTCTTCAGATTTTCGATGTTGCAGCTAATAGCACATATATCCTGCACAATTCCTATCTTGAAAGCTCCCATATTTCAAAACTGGATTCCTTAAAAGGTTAGTAGCGAAGCTAATCAATCTACGTAAATGCAGGAGAATGTTGGATGAAGGAATTCCTAGTGAGATCCGAAGCGATTGTCAACTTCAGACTGGAAACTATAGCAGAAGCTTGGAATCCGGAAAACTTGTCAGCATAAAAAAAGAACTTCCTATATTTATTATAAGTGCATGATACCTCTGAGTACTTAGAATGCACTAGAAATATCTGCATAAACTGTTTTGGATATAAATAATTTGTCAGGGCGTCTGAAGAAAAGAGACCAACTTTGTGCACGTTTGCTCAACAGTGAGTTAACTGTGAATAACTAACACTTTTTGTCATCTGTGTTTAGTCCTCCATTATAAAATAATAAGTGTTTATGAAAACTGGTATATATAGTCCATATGGGAAAAAAAATAAAACACAATATATTCATTTACTAACATTTTGCACGATTAATGTGTTCCATTTTTTAAAATTGTTTATACTATAACTAAGAAAATTGTCATACCTCAGAATTATGCTCAAAGAGGCCGTACTTAAAGAAGCTTAAATTAAAAAAAATATTAAACATTACTACCACAAAAGAGCAACTCCTACACGTCCCTCAGACGTCACGTCACCGGTTGTGTGACAAATTTTCCACGTCACCAGTTAAGGGTTATTATAACTTCTAAAGAACGTCTGTCACTTAGCAAGATTTTTGGTTATGCTCTTAAATTTGAAGCTGTGCTGTTGAAACAGATTTTTTCATATCGCAATACATGCCCTATGTAGAGGGTACGGAATATCAGCAGTTTGTTTTCAAAACTCCTTAGTTGCACTTGCTTAGTTGAAGCATAAGTCGGTAGATGCAATTATCTTCTGACACATAATTTATTGTTCTTTTTTAGTAGTCTGTGTGTGACAAGGTTGGAAAGGTAGAATCAAATTGAAAAATCTGGTGTGTTCCACTCACATGACTTTCTCTACTCTTGTACTAACCATTCGTACAAACTCTTATTCCTACATGTTCTTCGTGTTAGTTGAGATAAACGTTTGCAGAAATGATCTTATTGCTTATTTCGTTGTAGGTACAAGGGAATATTAGAATACAGCAGCCTTTGAGCGATAGTCAAATCTTTTAAAGTTTCAAATTCCGTTCTCTTTACACGGCTAACATAAAAAAACGAATAACGATGTTCCATTTGACATAAGTATAATAACAACGCATATCACCGAAATGGTTCACTCTAAAAAAATATTTATTTAGACATAAAATGTATATTTTAGCAAGATCTACATATTTTGTGTAGTAAGATTTGGTCTATCTCTTGTGGTTTACCAGTTATGCAAAAGTCATCCAGAGTTAACAGGTCTACATATACTATAGTCAGAAAATTCAAGATATAGATTTCATTTGTCATAAAAGTATCCCAAACATATGTCATTCTAATCAAAATTGTTAGCCATTTTCAAGAAAGTCAAAATTTTCAAACAATTTTCCATGTAAGGGGTAGTTTAGGGTGGAACAATTTTCTTTAAAATCTTCGTGTCGCATTCTTGAAAAACACTAAAACTTAACTATCCCTTTGGTTTTTAACCGTGTGTGTGTGTATGTCAGTCTGTGGACAGCGTAACTCAAAAACGAAAAGTTGGTGAAAAACCAAAGTTCGTATTTAAGTTTAATGTCTTTCAAAGATGCGACACGAAGATTTTGAAGAAAATTGATCCAACCAAACTACCCTTTACATGGGAAAAGTTTTAGACAATTTTTATTTACTTGGAAATGGCTCTAACGATTTTGATTAATGCCATATGTTTGAGACATTTGTATAACAAATGAAATGTATATTTTGAATTTTCTGGTCATAGCCTATGCAGTCCTGTTTAGTCTGGATGACTTTTAAATAACGGGTAAACCATTAGAGATAGACCAAATCTTTGTATACAAAAAATGTAGATCTTGCTAAAATACACAATTTATGTCTGAATAAATTCTTTTGTAGAGTGAATCATTTCATATATATGTGTTGTTATTTGAGTGAGTTTTGAAAAATTTATACTTCGGTCAAATGGAACATCGTTATTCAATTTTTATACGTTAACCGTGCAAATAGTACGGAATTTGAAAGCTTTAAAAGATTTGACTATCGCTCAAAGCCTACTGTATTTCCATATTCCCCTTGCACCTACAGGGAAATAAGATAATTTCTTCAAATGTTTATCTCAACTAACACGAATGAGATATAGGGATAAGAGTTTCTAAGAATGGTTAGTGCAAGAGTAGAGAAAGTCATGTGATTGTAACACATAAGATTTCTCGTTTTTCGAACTACACTGACCGTAAGGAATATATTTGTTGTTGTTGTTGTTGTTGTCGAATTTAGTATTTTTGGTCAAATTTCTGGGAGATAGTAGTTAAACTCATATTTTATTTATAAAATAGTCCAGATAAATGTCATTACACGGCCGCTCGTGAATTTATAGGTTAGGTCAGGCGTGTTATATTACTTGTAATAAATAACTCACCAAATAGAACAATATTAGAGTGCTTCACACTTTCACGTAGCACGTTTTTACCAGCTTATAACCAGACAGACAGAATGTCACTGGAAGGACGCTGGCCAGATCCTAAGAGCGCAATGTCTTTCAGCATGTTCCAATATAAGAGAGCGAAACATTTCCGCCACTGGTGTACTTCTGACCTCTTTTCATCTACAACTCTCGTTAAGGCTGCCATGAAAAATAGAGGGGGTGAGACACACTGTCAGTTTTTGTGTTATAAGTCTACTCGGATTCTATAGAAAGGAAAAAGAGTGGCAAGGCTGTGTATGGAGCAAGCTGCTGTCCGCCACACTGCAGGGATCCTCCTCAGGGCCCTCTTGGAACAACAACGGCCTAAGGGCAACCCACCTTCAAAAACTATTACTAAAAATTCTCATATATTGCACTCGCATGACTTTCTCTACTCTTGTACCAACCATTCTTACAAACCCTTATTCCTATATATTCTTCGTCTTAGTTAAAATAAACATTTGTACAAATTATCTTATTGCTTATTTCCTTGTAGGTGCAAGGGGAATATTAGAATACAGTAAGCTTTGTGCGACAGTCAATTCTTTTAAAGCTTTCAGATTCCGTTCTCTTTGCACACTTGACATATAAAAAAATGAACAACGATGTTCCATTTCACGAAAGCTTCGAGTTTTGCAAAACTCACACACATAACAAGGAACATCTCCGAAATGGTTCACCCTACCAGAAAATTTGAGCCATAAATTGTGTATTTTAGCAAGATCTACACTTTCTGTATAGTATGATTTGGTCTATCTCTAACGGTTTACCAGTTATGCAAAAGTCGTCCAGAGTAAATACGACTACAGGGGCTATAGCCAGAAAATTCAAGATACACATTTCATTTGTCATAAAAATATCTCAAACATATGACATTTTAGTAAAAATCGTTAGAGCAATTTTCAATAAAATCAAGATTTTCCATGTAAAGGGTAGTTTAGGGTGGGGCTATTTTCTTCAAAATCTTCGTGTCGCATCCTTGAAAGACAATAAACTTAAATACCTACTTTCGTTTTTAACCGACTTTTAGTTTTCGAGTTATGCTGTCCAAAGACTGACACACAAACACACAGACTGACACACAGAGAGACAGAAATGGACCTTTTTCTAAAAATGCTTTATTTGGATTCAGAGGGTCCCAAAATATATATTTGCGGTGAAATCTCGACATGGAGTTTTTGGGTGGAATGCAAGACTTCCCCTACTTACCAGTAGAGAAAGTAAAAATGAATAACGATGCTCCATTTGGCGAAACTCCAAAACTCACACAAATAATTAGGAATATCTGCGAAACGGTTCACACAACAAAAATAAAAGCACTTTGACATAATTGTGTGTTTTACCGAGATCTAAATGTTTTGTGTAGTAAGATTTTGTCTATCTCTTACGGTTTGCGAGTTATTTAAAAGTCATGCAGACTAACCAGGACTGCATGGGTTATAGCCAGTAAATTCAAACTATGCATTTCATTTGTCAAAATATTTCACACATATACTATTTTAATCAAAATCGTTAGCCATTTTGAGAAAACTAACATTGTCGAAATTTTCTATGTAAAGGCTAGTTTGGGATGGAGAAATTGTTCATGTCACATCCATAAAAATTGTTAAACTTAAATACCAACTTTGGGTTTTAAGCTACTTTTCGTTTTTGAGTTACGCTGCCCATAGACTGACACACACACACACACACACACACACACACACACACACACACACACACACACACACACAGACACACACACAGACACACAGAGGCACAGAGACACAGAGACACACAGACACAGACACACAGACACACAGACACACACACACAGACACACACACATAGACACACACACAGACACACACACAGACACAGACACACAGACACAGAGACACAGAGACACACAGATACAGACACACAGACACACAGACACACAGACACACAGACACACACACACAGACACACAGACACAGAGACACACAGACACAGAGACACACAGACACACAGACACACAGACACACACACAGACGCACAGACACACAGACACACAGACACACACACAGACACACAGACACACACAGACACACAGACACACACAGACACACAGACACACACAGACACACAGACACACAGACACACAGACACACAGACACACACACACACACGGAACGTTTTCTAAAAATGCTTTTCTTTTGGATTCAGGAGGCCCTAAAATATATATTCCGGTGAAATCCCGACAACGAATTTTTTGGTGGAATACAATACTTCCTGTATTTACTATAGCAGCTGAGAAAGTAAAAATTTAGTTCTCGATAAGGCACACAATTTATGAAAATGCTTGAAAATGTAAAGAGTAGTTTAGGCAGGGGGACTTCATTGTCAGAAGTTGAAGTATCTGCTGTTAATTTATAAATTAGTTCAACACAAAATCTGTCAAACTGATTCCAAACATATTTCCTGTTGTACTCAGTGTTCTGAGATTTGCCTCTTCGAATTATTGCACCTATTTCAGCGTTAGATAAGCGAAAGTCAGCCAATTTTACATTGAGTAGTTGGTATTTAAGTTCTGCATTGTCCAGCATCTTAAAAAAAATTGGAGCATCAATATGAGAATCTGGAAGGCCGTGACAATGGACGCTGGTGAATGATACATGTTTCTTTTAAGAGATTAGTGATTACAATACATCATTTAAACATTTCCTAGGATATATCATCCATTAATTCGTGAAACAGTCTTAATAAATGCAACTCGAGACAGTCGGTGGCACTGATGGTACATGAAAATGGGGCACCGGTGGTGTGAGAAAGCGAATGGTCTAACCACTCGGCAGCGGAGCGGCCTATAGATGAATTGAAAACCACTCGTGGCATTATTTATCATAAATGTTTTAAAGCTGGTCGGTATATCATGGATTTACAATTACATTCTCCTTACATGCCCAAGAGATAAAAAATGAATAACGTCTTCCCATTTGAGGAGAGTTAGGCATTGCTAAATTCAGTCACCTAAAAAAGAATATCTCTGAAATGGTTCACTCGACATTCTCAGAACGTTGGAAGCATATTTCATTTGTCATAAAACTATTGTGACTTAATGGTGATTTATTCAAAATTTTTACAGCAATTTGTAATAAAATCGAAATTTTCTTGAAAATCTTTATGTCGTATCCTTGGAAGATAGTGAATTAAATATCAAGTTTGGTATTTAACCGACTTCTGTTTTTCAGATATGTTCTTAGACACACACACTCCTCTTTCTGGAAATATGTTTTTTTAGCTTTAGTCAATATCAAAACATGTATTTCATGTAAAATCTCATTATTGAATTTTTGGATGGAATACAATACTTGCATTTCAAGGATACGACACGAAGATTTTGAAGAAAATAGCCCCACCTTAAACCACCCTTTGAATGGAACATTTTTCGAAAATTTTGATTTTCCTGAAAATGGCTCTAACGATGTTGATTAAAATGTCATATGTTTGAGATATTTTTATGACAAATGAAATGTATATCTTGAATTTTGTGGCTATAGTCCCTGTAGTCGCATTTACTCTGGACGACTTTTGCATAATTGGTAAACCGTAAGAGATAGACCAAGTCATACTATACAAAAAATGTAGATCTTTCTAAAATACACAATTTATGTCCGAATAAATTTTCTTGTATGGTGAACTACTTCAGAGATATTCCTTGTTATGTGTGTGAGTTTCGGAAAACTAACTTCCGTGAAATGGAACATAGTTGTTCATTTTTTTATATGTTACGTGTGTAAAGAGAACGGAATCTCAAAGCTTTAAAAGATTTGACTATCGCTCAAAGCCTACTGTATTCTAATATTCCCCTTGTACTTACAAGGAAATAAACAAAAAGATAATTTGTACAAATGTTTATCTGAAGATATAGGAATAAGAGTTTGTAAGAATGGTTAGTACAAGTGTAGAAAAAGTCATGTGAGTGCAACACATCAGATCGTTTCGGTGTTAAAATGTCACGTAAAATTGTATATTTTGGATACTTTAGATGTGGGTATCCCTAAATAATATGTATGTGAGAATTTCAGGACAATTGATACAAAGTTAACAATGTAACACAAGTTTTGACACTTATGCCACAGCGTTTTTAAGATCCAATGTTCTGAAATATTGACAAACATCACGTAGAGCTCTCCTCAAGTTGAGAAATAGAGTCGGGATCTTGTAGGTAGACAGGTGGGTACATGAATGGTTCCCTTTAGTGAACATGGTTTCTTGCAAATACTGTTGTAAGAGGATAGAGAGGGTTGTCACACTTCGGTTTTAATCCCCTTGCAAGCAGCAAGATACGCCGTCAATTAAACCTCGTCATTAAAATGTGTTGGGCGTGTACCTACATGCTGCCATCATACCATCCTCCTCCATGTATATTAACACCAGAACTCGCATCCCAGCATAACAACATGCTCCTCCATCATTTACACCTTCTCGTCACTTCGTCTCTGCCGGTTCCTTACCTACAGATTTACTTTCTATACTACATCCCGCCCAAAAACAATACACTGATATTTCCTCAGAAATACACTCCTGTACCCCTGCGTGTGAAACACCAAACTTGGTATTTAAATTCACACAAGGTAACAGAGAAGAAGCAGAAGCAAGGAGCTATGATTGGACGCAGAAAAATATGGCGGTAGGGAATTGAAAATGTTACAAGATCCTAGACAGCGAGTGGAGCCAGACATGCTAAAGCGAATTACTCAAACAATAAAGGGGCAATTCCAATCGAAATAAACCGGGTAAACAAGAAGTTGGGGTATAACCAACTATAATTGGAGGACAGAGAGACAGGCATTAGGTATGTGGGTAGATTCAAACTACAGAAGAGAGGGCAGAAAAGTTCCGCTCAGATTTGGAAAGATGTTGAATAAAAGAATCTGATGTGTTGCACTCACATGACTTCCTCTACTCTTGTACTAACCACTCTTACAAACTCTTATTCCTATATCTTCTTCGTGCTAGTTGAGATAAATATTTGCAGAAATTATCTTATGACTTATTTCCTTGTAGGTGCAATTTTTTTTAAAAATGTAGGTTTGCAGTCAATGTAATGCCAGAATGTGCGCCTAAGTTATATGTGTTAATTAAGATAGAAAACACATTTTTCTGAAAATTAATTATAGGTAAAAAGTTCTACGAGATAGCCATTTAGGCTGCGTCTGTTAGTATATTTACTAAAAGAATTTTAGGTAACTATTGTTACATTAATTTACTGGATCTTCTCCTTACCTCTGCATAATGAGTTCATTCACTTCATAGAGGCAGAGTAGGATAATTAGACATAATTTCTATTAGCCTTGTGAGCCAGTGGGTAGTGTAAATATTGACTTATCCCGGTCTACCTGTCCTAAGACAACTCCCCAAATGGAATAGGCGACCTGAGGAGCTGTTGATACGAACAGCATCGAAAACCAATGCAGCACACTAACTAAACCATCCTTCCCCGATGTCTAGCCTTTTCCTCCTTTTTCTTTAATGGTTCGACCCTTCTAACAATCAAGTGGAGCGAAGGCACTGAGTGAATCTTGATGTATGAACGCGTAAGACCGTCTAACCAAAGAAAAACGCCTTTGTACATTATCGCCTTCTATCGAAATTCCTAGTCTCTGCACCATGATGAGGTCTACATGAGGTATATATGAAATTCATTGAAACTTAGGCTACATTTCAAGTACGCTTTATTTCCTTTTGTATTCCCTTAGAAACCACTGGGTTTCTATTTGAGAAGTGTTCGTGGGAAGGAGTTTAAGTGGTAAACCATAACATTTTCAGGAAATGAAGAAAGCATCTCGAAACTAGCTCATTGTTTCCATAGGAAAACATATTTTCCCTCATTTTATTTCATTAAAAATAATTAATCTACAATTTGTGAAGTTGTTTATGGTTTTGGCAAAAGCAACTGCGTTCAATAACTTGCTGAAGGTTTTTATTCGTTAAGTGCAAGTACATTTATTTACGCATTACCCTATCAAATTAACAAATCTGATAACTTGCTGAAATTAAGCCTTAAACTGGAAAATATTTCTCTAAGTCATTGTATTTTGCCCCATGAAGTCCAGCATGGCTATACGGTCTTTGTTTTTCAGTACTTATTCTACGAGAGGAAGCTTTATGTATCTAAAAAAATCTGATGTGTCGCACTCACATGACTTTCTCTACTCTTATACCAACCATTCTTACAAACTCTTATTCCTATATCTTCTTCGTGTTAGTTATTTCCTTATAGGTGCAAGGGGAATATTAGAATACAGTAGGCTTTGTGCGATCGTCAAATCCTTTAAAGTTTTGAGATTTCGTTTTCTTTACACACTTAACATATAAAAAAATGAACAACGATGTCCCGTTTCCGAAACTCACACAGATAACAAGGAATATCTCCGAAATGGTTCACTCTACAAGAAAATTTATTGAGACATAAATTGTGTATTTTAGCAAGATCTACATTTTTTGCAGAGTAAGATTTGGTGTATCTCTTACGGCTTACCAGTTATGCAAAATACATCCAGAGTAAATAGGACTACATCGACTGTAGCCGAAAAATTCAAGATATACAGTTCATTTGATATAAAAAATATCTCAAACAAATGACACATTAATCAAAATTGCTAGCCATTTTCAAGAAAATCAAAATCTTCGAGAAATGTTCCGTGTAAAGGGTAGTTTAGGGTGGAGCAATTTTATTCAAAATCTTCGTGTCGCATTCTTGAAAATTAAACTTAAATACCAACTTTGGTTTTTAACCGACATTTTAGTTTTGAGTTACGCTGTCAACAGGCTGACAGACACACACGTGCGCGCGCGCGTGCACCTTTTTCTAAAAATGACTTTTTTGGATTCAAGAGGCCTCAAACCACATATTTCCGGTGAAATTTCGACATCGAATTCTTGGGTGGAATAAAATACTTCCTCTACTTTACTACACGTAGTAGAGAAAGTAATAATTCTGATACATATATCGTTTACTACTGTACCACCCCTTTGTTTATCAGGGACGAATACAAATGCGAGTGTGATTCAAGACACATTGTATTTATGTGTCCAACAGACGATAATATATGTATCAGGAACTATCTACTTGTGTAAAATGCGCTGCATTACGACGTGTGCTTGAAAAATGTTCTGCTCCGCTAATGCGCTCAATCATTTGCTGGTATAAAAAGTAAAAACCTTTAAAGAAATAAACCAATATTTCCGCAACTTGGATTCCTGCACTTTGTCCAAGCATTAAGGTAACCCTCGTTTGCTCTTCGCGTTTTGTTCCTTTCTTTATTTCAGGTTTTCCTCACTCCCCGTGGACGAATCTAGAGAAAAGAAGGCGGGGGAAAAAAACCTAAGGTACAAAAGTAGAACTCGCAAGTAATTAGTGACTCCTTCAGAAGGAGATCATTATCGACAATTGAAGAGCTATGCTGCGTTCGTCTCGACAAGGGTGAATTGAGTTTCCTACGTACGTACGGGCCCGGGATGCTAAAGTAGGTCGCGATTCCTAATGGAAAACAGTAGGGAGGGAAATGGCCATTAAGGAAGAGATGCGATTTTTCAAGTCCTGTGTCTGAATAAAATCCAGGGGAAATCTCTTTCCCAGAACTTGAGATATATGATTAACTGCACCCGGGAGAGACTCGGAGTGGGCGATTAGTGCAGGATAGCTTTTCTACCCCTAAATGCACAACTCCTCTTAGTGGAAAGCGTAGTGGTTTCTCTGGAGTTAAGGGGAGGAAAGCTCCGAAAGGGTAGCGAGCAACAGGAAACCCTAGTAGTTGTTTTGTTATGGGATATTAACTCACGTTAAAAATGTACTATGTAATAGCGTAAATTAAATTCATTGGTTTGAACAATTTTGTAGTAGCTTTCAAACAAAATAAATTGTGTTCTATTTAGCTGCCACATTCGCCGTGGAACATCGCTTGCTTTCCAGAGCCCTCTACAAGAAAAACCATGCTAAGGATTCTACCCCCCCCCAAAAAAAAAAGAAGGAAAAAACCATCTGCCTCCACCAGGTTTGAACCCACTACCTCGGGTACCAAAAGCTAGCATGTTACGCGTAGACCACGAGAACGATAAGCTTACAGATATCTGGAAAATGTTCCTGATAGTTCACAAATCTAACCAGTGATTTTTTTTTCTTGCGGCCTTTTTGATATAAATATACACCAGTTCTAACATTATAAATAAAGGCCGGAGGGATGTGCGCTCGCATGCGATACAGGTTATCTGGACGCAGAGTATGAATGACCTCAGAAGTACATCAAATGTGTAAACAACCGCCACTACAAGCACGATTCGAAAACAACGTAGCGTAGTGTTCTGTAAACAAGTGAAGCATTGCCTTGCAAGTGTATGCAGACGCGACTGCTTTTTTTTTAATTTATTTAGAGTCGCTTTAACAATTAAGCCATATCGCGATTATTCTGTATAATACACCGGTATACAATAAACTTGTTACAATTATTTAACCAAAATCATGAAAATACTAATCAACAAATCAGTACAACAAGTATCTTTCATATTATATTTTCGCATGCAAGCCCGTACCTTTGAGAAATGATAATACCCTTCTGCAGTTGGATGGCATGTTCAGAATGGTGGATAAGTCTCCAGTGATGTGATGAAGCTGTCGTTGTGTAGCGTATTGCTTACATTCTGTGAGGAGATGTTTTACTGTGAGGCGGGTGTTGCAGACTTCACATTGAGGTGGCTGGCCTTTGCTGAGGAGGTATGAGTGGGTTAACCTTGTATGACCAATGCGGAGACGTGAGATAATTACCTGCTCTTTCCTACTAAGAGAATAGACAGGAGAAGAATTGGTGTCTCCTTTCCTTACCATGTGTAGTTTTTCTGGAGGCGATTGATTCCAGGCCTGTTTCCATCTTGTTTTTATTAGTTTGGAGAAGTACTTTGTAATATCACGATAAGGTACTGCTTGATGTTCATGTGTGTCTGTTAACCGACTTGCTTCTTTAGCAGCTTTGTCCGCTTCTTCATTGCCCTTAATGCCGCAGTGTGAAGGGACCCAAATGAAAGTAACTATTTTCTTTTTATTTAGAGCAATGGAATAAAGACTGTGGATATCTTGAAGCAGTTGGAGGTCAGTTGAACGATCTCTGAGACTTTGGAGAGAGCTTAATGAATCAGAAATTATAAGAAATTTACTCTCACTAGATTGGATGATGTATGTTAAAGCTTGCTTAAGTGCAGAAAGTTCGCAGGAGAATATGGAATAATATTTAGGGAGTTTCAGCTGAAGTTTCTTATCTGGGGTAATTATGGCACATCCATTGTCGCTGTCCGTTTTGGAACCATCAGTGTAGATAAATGTATGGTTAGGGTAGGCATTTGTTATTTCTTGAAACAGCTGTTTATAGCAAGATGCATCTGTATGGGATTTATGGTAAGCTGTAATATTCAAATTTAGTTGAGCAGTTGGTATTCTCCAAGGTGGTAGACAATGAAACTTTCTGGGCATTATGGCAGGAACTTCTATGTTATGTTCTTCAATGCATTTGCTTATTTTAGATTTAAACAACATTTCTTTTTGTGAATTAGCCTGTAAACTTTGGTTGGACTTTTTTGGGAGGACGTACTGGTAGATCATTGATTCGGGTCTTGCTAAAGTTTTAAGGGCGAATTTTAGGCTCAGATCTGTTCTGCGGACGTTCAATGGTGGTTCGTCGGTTTCCATTGTTAAAGCAGAAACAGGGCTGGTTCTGTAAGCTCCCAAGCATATTCTTAGAGCTGCTGTTTGAATTGTATCTAGTTTCTTTAAAACTGAAGATTTAGCTGTATTGTAGATCTGGGCTCCATAGTCGAGTTTACTTCTAATGAGAGCTTGATACGTTCGTATGAGGGTACTGAGATCAAAACCCCAGTTTTTGCAGCTTAGGGTTTTTAGTACATTTAATCTTCTGAGGCATTCATTTCTCGTATCATCAATGTGATGTTTCCAGCTTAGAGTTGCATCAAACGTTAAACCTAAAATTTTGATAGTCTTCACTGAGTTGATTAGCTTGTTATCCACGCAGATTGTGGGGTTTGGGACTTTACATGGTGATTTGGAGAAGCATATGCATTTCGATTTATGATATGACAAGTTAAGACCAGCATGATTAGTCCAAGTGTACAGGTGACTGTTTTGTTTCTTCTCGCAGTGAACTGTAGACGTGAAATGAGTGTTAGTGTTCGTGTGATGCCTGTAGGTTGTGCTGCAGTGAGGCGGTTTTCATGGTCAGGTTGTACCTACCTGCAGTTGTTTACATATGCGAGCGATAACAGTAAAGTCCATGTGCAGTATACTTATGGAAATACGCACACGCCTCCGGTCTTTAATTATAAACTTATTTGCCTTATATGTAGGTACAATACGTAAAGGTGAAGGGAGACCTAAGCAATACTTGAGCCTTTTAAGAGTTTGTCTTTATGTAATGGCTTTAACACACAATTCTCTTTGTATGGTTAGGATATAAGAGGGTAAAACATACCTATTTGACGAAAGTATAGGTATTTGAAAATTCAGACCAATAAATTTATCTGCAATAAATTGTGTGCTTTAACGAGGTCTAGAATTTCTGTATACCAAGGTCTTCTTTGTCATCTACGGTTTACCAGGACTTCAGAAGTTATGCCCAGAAAATTCAAGATATACTTTTATTTGTCAAGAAAATATCTTGAACATATGTGTTAAACAAAATCGTTAAAGCTATTTTTGAGAAAATTAAACTTATCCAAAAAATTTGTATTTAAAGTGTAGTTTACGATACTGGGATGTTTTTGGTATCTCCGTGGCACATTCTTGAAAACTTACACTTAAATACACATTTTCGTTTTGCATTACGCTGCTCACCAGCAGACACACGGGTCTTTTTCTAAAAATGATTAGGATGGTCAAAATTTATACTTCTGTGAAAATCTGGCTATCGAATTTTTATGTGAAATATACTTTTTCTATAAAAACAAAGCGGCTTGCCATTTGAGAAAGATATAAGTTCTGAAAAATTCAAACCAGTAATGAGTATATAGAAAAACGTTAACTTCACTCAAAAAGAAATGCTTGACATAGATTGCATACTTTAATGAGTTGTAATTTATTGTGTAATACGATTTTGTCTCTGTTATGGTTTACCAACTAAACGTCGTCAAAATGAAAAACGATTTCAGAGGCTATTCCACAAAAGTTCAAGATATACATTTGGTTTTTCATGAAAATATTTTAAACATATGGTATTTTAAACAAAATAGCTACAGCAATTTTTGAGAAAGTCGAAAATTTTGGAACAATGTCCATTTAAAGCGCATTTTGGGGTAAGAAGTTATTTGGAAGATGCTAAATTTAAGTACCAAATTTGATATTTAGCAAGTTTACTGTTTTGAGCTGTTCTGGTAACACATATGACGACGCAATCTGAGAGCCCAAACGATATTTCTACATTAATTTAAAAGTAACAGGCAATATTGGCTTTGCTGCAGAAAATTAGGTACAAAAACTCTACATTGACAGGTTTTGCTGCGCACGTGGTAGAATGTATATTGGTGTTCGTTATCTGGAATTACAGTTTCACACATCCACTCATACATCACTGTACATTAACAAAATGAATCCAACACATTACATTTATTTTGCTTGTTGCACTCCTATTAGAAGGGCATTAGCATACGTGAGCGAATAAAATCCTTCCAATTACAGAAATAACCATTGATCAACCAGCATGATTGATCTCTCAGTAGAATTTAAAGAAAAATTCGAATTAAATAAATGAATAGTAGAATTTTTCCCGGCTTTTAATTATATAGGACCTATTTTGTGTTGTAGATGAAGTGCAAATTAAACATAAAGGCACCTTGTGATTAGATTTTGTCATATTTTAAATATAAGCTTGGCATATACTTCTCAAAATATAAGTTCAATGAAAATTCCCATGCTTTACAATTTCATAAAGGACACTGTTGTCAAGAAGAGTTGTGAGTTGTGATAGCCCGAAAGATTAGCTGTGTTTAGGACGAGAAGAAAACTGTATTTGTGGTAAAATTTTGGAAGACAATAAAGTGACAGAAAAGTAACCAGACTGAAAACATTTGTTACAATATAATGATTAAAATATTTTGGCATTAATATCGTAGTGTTATAGACGTATTCAATTCTATTCTTTTTGTGTGTTAATTGCTAAATTTTAACTATACTAGGTGATTATATATATTATATAATATATATAATATTATATATAAAACATACGACTCGTTTACTGAGAGCTAATTCCGGTTTCCAACCGATTTTACAAACAACTTAATTCAGTAAATGTCTGATAAAATGGACCTATCGTATGAGTACACTAACAACACCAAATAAAAAGAAAATGGTGGACCATTGTACTTAGAACACGAATTGGTTGCAAAAAATTAGGGATACGCGTTATCCACCATGGACCGGTACGGTCAAAACGCACATAATATTAAATAACGGTCTATTTAAATTTAGCGTAAACTACGTCTCATACATCTCAAATAACTTGCATAATAGCTTTTGCCATATAAGTAATAATATCTAAATGTCCAGCAAAGTATTAAAACTGTCTTAAAGGCTAAATTAAGCACGAAAACTCGCGAAGTGGCAATGACATAGAGCCTGGCATACAAGTTGTACTTTTGAACTCGGAATGTGCTTTCAGTCAAGTGTCGAAATAGCTGAAGAGAATTACGGCTGTATTCTGTGCGCTAGCCCCAGGAACACAGGTTCGCGTCTTACGCTGATCAAAACTTATAGATCGAATTCACAATAATCTAATTATAAAATAGCTAAGGGTTTAGGATATTATAACTTAAATGGTTTTTCATTGCCTGCATTTCGTAACAGAACAGGTTTAATGCCTTTTGTCCCACTGGGCTGGCATGATGTAGTGTGTTACTGTGAATGCCGAAAACTTTCATTCGCCACACGTAAGCTGTTGCATGATATTTTGTGCCATTCCTTCACCATGTATTCGACAAACGAGTGCATTGACATACTTTTGATCTACGGAGAAGCAAGAGCCAATGTACAAAGAAACTAAATATCTATACTGGGAGAGATATCCTAATAGACAACACAACCATAAAATAGAAATAAAACAATTACAAATGTAAATATAGCGTCCCAGTGAATATTTGCAGAGGTACAAACGTCAGCTGTCTAATTACGACTATATTAAAAGGCAATGCTTTAACATCTATATTCTTCTTCTTGTTCTTCTTCCAATGGCGCTACAGCCCAAAGCGAGCCTGAACCTTCTTCATCTGAGACCTCAAGTTATCTCTATCCAGAGCTATCTGTTGCCAATGTTTGCGTTTTAGGAGTTCATAACTGTCCTCTGTCACTGAATCCATGCGTCACGTTTTCGGCTGCCTTCGTCATGGTCCAAGCTTCCCATCCGTGAATAACTATGGGTCCAAGGCAACCTATTTTTGTTTTTCTATGTATAAATTTAGATTGCAGGATTGGTAAAAGACCAAAAGATTCCTTGTTTGCTCTGTGTGTTCTGTTTCGGATTTCTTGTATTTCATCGTTGTTATTATTGGTACCTAAATATGAACATTTCTTCACCACTTCAAAATTATTAGTATCTGTTTTAAATTGCTGCTCTCCATTAATTTCTGTTGTTGCTTGTGTCAACGTTTTTACTTTCTCTACTGGTAAGTAGGGTATTGTATTCCACCCAAAAATTCGAAGTCGAGATTTCACCGGAAATACATGTTTTGAGGCCCCCTGAATCCAAAAAAAGCATTTTTAGAAAAAGGTCCGTGTATGTGTGTGTGTCTGTGTGTCTCAGTCTGTCAGTCTGTGGACAGCATAGCTCAAAAACGAAAAGTCGGTTAAAAACCAAAGTTGGTATTTAAGTTTAATGTCGTTCAAGGATGTGACACGAAGATTTTGAAGAAAATAGCCCCACCCTAAACTACCCTTTGCATGAAAAAGTTTTCGAAAATTTTGATTTTTTTGAAAATGGCTCTAACGATTTTGATTAAAATGTCATATGTTTGAGATATTTTTATGACAAATGAAATGTATATCTTGAATTGTCTGGCTATAGCCCCTGTAGTCGTATTTACTCTGGACGACTTTTGCATAACTAGTAAACCGTTCGAGATAGACCAAGTTATACTACACAAAAAATGTAGATCTTGCTAAAATACACAATTTATGTCTCAATAAATTTTCTTGTAGGGTGAACCATTTCGGAGATATACCTTGTTATGTGTGTGAGTTTCGGAAAACTTGGAACTTTCGTGAAATGGGTCATCGTTGTTCATTTTTTTATGTTACGTGTACAAAGAGAACGGAATCTCAAAGCTTTAAAAGATTTGACTATCGCACAAAGCCTACTATATTCCAATATTCCCCTTGCACCTACAAGGAAATAAGCAATAAGATAATTTGTACAAATGTTTATTTTAACTAACACGAAGAAGATATAGGAATAAGAGTTTGTAAGAATGGTTAGTACAAGAGTAGAGAAAGTCATGTGAGTGCAACACATCAGATTTTTGTTTTAGAATTGTTTACTTGGAGACTGCCCGTATTAAGTCTTGATGAGATCTTGCCATAATATTAATATTAATATATATATATATATATATATATATATATATATATATATATATATATATATATATATAAATATATTAGTACCTACTAATTACATCGAGTGTGTCCATGTTAAATACTTGGGTAGAACCTAGCACAGCGGTCGATGTTTCCATGTTAGAGTATAAAATTCGGGTTGCATAACACTGGAAAACAAGGGGCAGCTGGCCCACCTGGTATAGTGTGTATGTGGTTTGGAATGAAATATCCGCGGCATTTGTCTTAATTAGCACTCATCTAGCCTTAACATCAATAAAGTAGTTGTTTAATCCGGGTTTTAGTGTATCGTGTTTCTTGTTAATTAGTTTTTCCAAGAACACTGAAAATAAAACGAAAGGAAACAGTGTAATGGAAGAATCAGGATTTTAAAAAATGAGGTAATCAATACTACGACAGTGAAGAGGAACCTAAATTTAACCCTAAAGGAGAAAACAGCTCTTTGGACTATGGCTAAAAGCTTTGTGAAGCATCCCGTGAAACATTGACAATCGGGAAACAACAAACGTCTCCTTCACTATGTTGCCCTTTTGTTAAGCTTGCTCCCCTCTCATATCTCTTCATTTACTCCAGTGCAACTCACAGCACAAAACACAGTGCTTTTAAATTACCGTGCATGAGAACAATGCTCTCCAACACGTGTTTATAAACTTCTCCTTCGGCTCGCTTTCTTTTGTTTATCCCGGCCTTTTTCTGACGGCTGTTGCTGTGTTGTAGTGGCGCTGCTTTGATGGCGACACAGTGTGAACCTCATTTATTTCGACAGTTAATTCCGTTGTGGTTTGCAAAAGCACTGTTTCTTCTTTCCGAATTTCAACTTTATACCTAACAGTTTCTACTAATTATCTTATTTTACCACTCAACAGAACTCATTTCTTTTAGCAATATTTCTTTCTAGCGCAACTAAAAGCTAAAACAGATATAAGAACTAAAGTATTAAAGCAAATAGTTTCTAAACAATTTTACTCGTTACAGTAAAGCTTCAACTCACAATTCCATCCACATAATTAAGCAGAACTCGGCTGTAATAATATTTATTAAAATTGTAACGATTTTAATGCGAGGCGTGTTTTTAAAGTAAGCACCGTTTAGATATTTTGCCGCTGCAGCGCTGTAATCGAGACTTTGAGCATGCGCAATCTCTTCCTCTATTCATTCGAAAGTCAGAAGCAACTGTGAGCGATCGTCATGTTTTTTCTTCCCCCTATTGTTTGAGCGTTTCGAAATATTCAAAACAATGGAACGACCCGCCGAATGTAAAGTCAGGTCAGTGATTCGTTTTTGAATACAAGAAATGTTATGTTAGTAAACATTCATCCCCAACTATGTGGAGTTTATGTGGCAGGAATGAGTGCCAAGGCCCGGCCATACACAGCTTAAATTTAATATCTGATGGCATCATTTGGCTGGGAAAAATTTGACTGTCATTCCGATTTGACACCAAGGAATTTTCACCTCAAGAGATTCCTTGGCGGAAAACATTTCAACCACAATGCTGTTAAAAACTCTGATGTGTGCACTCATATGACTTTCTCTACTCTGGTACCAGCCATTCTTACAAATTCATCTTCTTCGTGTTAGTTGAGATAAACATTTGTACAAAATATCTTATTGCTTACTTCCTTGTAGGTGTAAGGGGAATATTAGAATACAGTAGGCTTTGAACGATAGTCAAATCTTTTAAAGCTTTGAGATTCCGTTCCCTCTACACACTTAACATATAAAAAAAATGAACAATGATGTTTCATTTCACGAAAGTTTTAAGTTTTCCGAAACTTAGGAATATCTCCGAAAAGGTTCTCCCTACAAGAAAATTTATTTTAAATAATTCCTCGAAAACTGTACATCTCTGTCAAAAACACAACATACTTAAAACAGTTTTCTTTTTGCAAAAAGTCTTTCTGTGATATTGTTTTATTGGTATAAAATTTTTAACACGTTTTAATTCTTCTAAGTGCTGTGACTATTTCATTCCTTTGTATAAAATGGTATAATTACAGCAAGTGCATATATAAGAACAGACAAACTTTGGATCAGAGAAAATGTCCAGGATGGCTGATCAGCTCAAAGTCTGGTATGAGGGTAAGCAAAAGATAATATGAAGTGATCCAAAAATGAATGAAAGGGGAAATATTAATAAAGCAGGTGGTAGAATGAATGGTGGGAGCAGCTGGAGAACCCAGAGAAAACCCGCCAACCGCTTTTCCATAGCAAATCCCATATACGGTTACGTGGGATGAAACGAGGCAAGTGGTTTAACATTCAATCCCTCCGGAAATAAAATTCTAATTTAATAGTGCCCATAAGGTAGCCATTTTTTGGCAATTAACTTTGATCAGCTTTTGCCTATTGTAATTTCGCAATGCTTCCTGCTGGCATGTTAACATTATTTATTAATTAATACGTAATGCAATTAATACATGGCTTGGTTCTTATTGTTTATAGTTATTCTATCATTATTTATGTATTATAATTAATATTTCACGCTCTGAGCTAATGAGTACTTGTTAAAACAATGCCTGAGGAAGTTTGTAATGCGAGCATTCCTTCCCCAAGATCAATAATTGCATTGTTTCGTATAATAACAGTGGCCACTTATCACAATAGAGGTGAATACTCAACTACAAACACTATCAGTTTAAACTGGGAAATCAATCATTTTAGTTTTAACACATCCCTTTGTTCGTTAATACACTGACTCTTTTGTGCTGTACTTCCCACGTGGGCAACAGGACTGACCTAAAATAACAGATTTATTTCCTTGCAAACGCAACAATATCGTATTTAATTGCACATAATAAACTCAAATATAACCACAAATCATTGTGGGAGTTTCAAACGGGACCATAGGACAAATTATTTAGAAAAAAATAATAGGGTTTGCCATATAAAATACATGCAGACAATGAAGTTTTTCGTCCATTTGTGTCGCTCTCGAACGTAATTTGGATATGCCAATACGACTATATTCATTATTTGTCGCTGGATCGTCATCAATGCGGTTTGCACGTGAAGTAGCTCGCCGCGAATTTGACTGACTTCAACGACCTATGTCAGCTCGTCCTCTCCTTGGCATTGTAATAAACACTGCAGAACGACACGAAATTGTGTTCACAATCACTCAAAACTTTACAATATTGAAATCCACAAACTAATTCCTCGAGTCTCGCATAAACAAAATTGAATGCATTTTTAGTTAATATCTGAGCTTGCAAAGCCAATTTACCTTAGTAGAATGGCTAATCAAAATCAATGTCTGTAAAATGTAATTAAATTCGATTTAACCAAATCTGTTCTCGAAATCTATCACTTTTTTACGAAAAAGCTATTTTAAATGTAATAGATTGAACTGTCAACGATGGTTCGCCACAAATGCCATATATTGAAATTAATCCTAAGTGCCAATTTCCATAGAAAAATTAATAATTTGGATTCTGCGACTCTTCCTTTGAGTTTTTCCTAATGTTCGATTTCCCTAAGCCATCCCAGCGTTGAGGCAAATAAAACAAAGGAATTTTTCAAATCCTTGGGGCCATTTATGAGCTTTTGCGAGACTAACGCTCGGCAATTGATTTACTATATATTTTGAATATTTTGTAGTACGTATTTGATTGCGTATTTTAAGTTTGTTTGCACCCATTACGTAGAGTGAGTGTGTGAGTGAATGTGTGAGTGAGTGAATGAGTGAGTGAGTGAGTGAGTGATGTTCAAGGGCCCGTCGACAACTGGGTTATGCGGGCCCATCATTACGTAGACCGCAAGTAATATGTGAGAAAACTAAATTTGACAGTAATTGTGTATCAATTATGACTTCTAACTGTAGTAAATCTTATGTATTGCACTCCTATGACTTTCTCTACTCTTGTACTAACCATTCTTACAAACTCTTATCCATATATCTTCATATTAGTTGAGATAAACATTTTCGAAATCACTTTATTGCTAATGTTCTTGTAGCTGCAAGGGGAATATAAGAATACAGTAGGTTTTAACTGATAGTTAAACCTTCTAAGAGCTGGTCACTATGTAATGACTTTGATATTCCGTTCTCTTTGCATGGCCAGGATATAAAATCTTATATGTCCACTTATATCAACTTCTCTACTCACTCCTTTACGTGATATTCTTAAAAGCTCGTATTCCTTTTTTTACTGTATTTCAATGGAGATAAACGTTTGTAAAAACTGACATTAAATTATTTTCCTGTAGGTGCAGTGGGAACCATGGAATATACTAGACTTAAGCGATAGCCAAGAGCTGGTCACTAACTGAAGTTCAAATTTGGTTCTCTTCGCATGTGCAGGGCATAAATAAAGGCTTCGCATGTGAGAAATGTGCAAGTATAGGGAAATTTAAAGAAATAAGAAGTATCTCGGAAATGGTTCATCCCACAGAGAAGAGTATTTGAATAAATTGTGGGTTTAAGGACATCTAAATATGTGGTCCAGTAAGATTTAATCCATCTCTTACAGTTTATTAGTTTTGCAAGTCATCCAAAATGACGTGGATTTCAGAGGACATTGCCAGACAATTTAAGATGTCATAAAAGCATCTTAATAGTAATCAAAATATTCACAACCAGTTTAGACAAAATAACGTTTTCGAAAAATATTTCATGTAAAGAGTGTCTGGTGTTCGGGGATTTTCTTGGAAATCATGTCGCATTCTTGTACGATGCTAAAGTTTGGTATTTAACTGGATTTTTTGTTTTAAGTTATGTTGTTCACGGACACATCGTAATTTTCTTGGAATACAATACTTGTCCTACTTACTTTACGTAGTGGACAAACTAAAAACTATTAATAATGTTCTATTTTATGGAAGAGCAAAAATGTCCTATCAGGAATTAATATTTTGAAATACAAACAACCAACTTGTTAACACCTGTATAGATTGATGTTTTATCATTTGGAAATTTAATTTAGACCATGTATATCAGAAAATTGAATCGCGTTTCACAAATGACCTACAAGTAAACATTTACAAGGAAGAATCCACATTGCTTAAACATACAGCAGCTGGCATTTTCGAAGTAATTGAATTTTTAACATGAAATGTCCCTCACAAAGAGCATAGTGGAGGCAAAGAGGAGAGGTAAAGAAAAGAGGAGAACGGTACGAAAGGAAAGAAGACGAAAGAGACGGAAGAAAAGAGAACAAAATGGAAGAAAAGAGAACAGAATGGAAGAGAAGAGGACCGTACGGAAGAGAAACGAACGATACGAAAAAACAGAGAAAGGAGAGAGAGATGAAAAGAGAAGCGAAGGGAAGAAACAAGAAGGGAAGAGCAGCGAACAAAAAGGAAGTGAAAATAAAATGGAAGGAAAGGAACTGGGAGGAAAGGGAATATAACGCTAGGTAAGGGAGAAACAGAGAAGTGAAGGTAACGGATGAAAACGGAAGCGAAGGGAAGAAGGGAAATGAAGTGAATGGAAGAGAAGAGAGGGGAACGAAAGGAGATGGAAGAGAAGGGAGGGGAGGAGAAGCAAGTGGAAGAGAAGGAAGAGGAAGAAAAGCAAGGGGAAAAGAAGCAAGGGGAAGGGACCGGGAAGGGATGGAAGAGAAGAGAGGGGAAGCAAGTTGTAGGGGATGGAAAAGAAGGGACGGGAGCGAAAGGGAGGGGAAGAAAATGGGGGAGGGGAAGGAAAATGCGGAGGATTAAAAGGAGGAGTAGGGAAATGAAGGGGGTGGAACAGAAGGGATGGGAATAGAAGAAAGGAGAAGTGAAGGAGATGGAAAAGAAGAGAAGGGAGGAAAGAGGAAAAGAAGGGAAGAAAAGAGAAGGGAAGGATGCGAAAGGGAAGAGAAGAGAGGAGAGGAATAAAAGGCAGAAAACAGCAGAGAAGAGAATGAAGGAAAGAGAGCGATAGGGAAGAGAGGAGAGAGGAGAGAAGGGAGGGGAGGGGAGAGGAGGGATACCTGGATCATCTTCCGACCAACTGTAGGCAACGGGCGTCCAGAACGTGAGAAATGGCTCTGACTGCGCATTGAGAATGACGAGACAGATTACTTGGTTGGTATACAACATTAGTAATTATAATGTACTACTAGAGTACGTAAGAAGGACGGACGATATGAGGTTGCGTGTAGGAATTCCAATGAGGGCTTATAAATGAGGTTCCCGCACATCCTGTTTTCCCAACGCGTAAGTTCTGATGAAAACGGGATTAGGGCCAATTATTAATTACAGGCAAGCTAGCGCAGCATTTATTCAGACTATGTTCCCACGGGAGCTGCTGTGGTTTTGCTGGTTGCGTTAAAATTGTCCGCCTACTGTTTCTGATCCAGCAAACTGTATTGCATATGCCAGAGTTTCACAAATGTATCGTAGTCCTCTTTATTCCATTAGGGTTAACTTTACGACACAGTAACTTACAAATAGAGTTATGCATTCAGCTACTTTATTCCTTTGTTTACAGTCGCAGCCTTCGTATATGTATTTCATACTTACTGCTGTAAAGTATGCTTATAACTGCATAGCCAATAAAACAAAAAAGAAATCTATAGAGCTGCGATGTCCGACCTTGTCCCTTTGGAGGTGTTTACTAAAGAGCTGTTGCTTTCCCACCCCAACCTTCAGTCAGGAGGTGCATCAGCTAGAGCCTGTGACGTGTAAAATTACAAGTAGCCAGTCAGTATCCAGTGACGGATACCAAAAGGCGATTCCATGACAGTTTCTAAGTACTAACTGAAACTTTCTGAGTATATCGTCAGAAGACCTCTTCATTCTGGCTGGTTTTTGCATTAATGGTAAACAGTAAGAGACAGACAAAAGCTTACTAAGTAAAAAAATCTGATGTTTTGCACTCACATGACTTTCTCTACTCTTGTACTAACCATTCTTACAAACTCGTATTCCTATATCTTCTTCGTGTTAGTTGAGATAAACATTTGTACAATTTATCTTATTGCTTATTTCCTTGTAGGTACAAGAGCAATATTAGAATACAGTAGACTTTGAGCGATGGCAAAATCTTTTAAAGCTTTGAGATACCGTTCTCTTCTTACGCTTAACATATAAAGAATGAACAACGATCTTCCATTTCACGAAAGTTTTTTTAAGTTTTCAGAAACTCATACACATAACAAGAAATGGTTCACTCCACAAGAAACTTTATTCAGACAAAATACGTATTTTAGGAAGATCTAAATTTTTTGTAGAGTATGATTTGGTCTATCTCTAACGGTTTATCAGTTATACAAAAGTCGTCCAGAGTAAATACGACTACAGGGGCTATAGTCAGAAAATTCAAGATATAAATTTCATTTTTCATAAAAATATCTTAAACATATGACGTTTTAATCTAAATCGTTAGCATTATTTTCAAGAAAATAAAAATTTTCGAAACAATTTCCATGTAAAGGGTAGTTCAGGGTAGCGCTACTTTGTTCAAAATCTTCGTGTCGCATGTTTGAAAGACATTAAACTTAAATACCTAATTTGCTTTTAAACCGACTTTCCGTTTTTGAGTTATGCTGTCCACAGACTGACACACACACACACACACACACACACACACACACACACACACACACACACACACACACACACACACACAAACACACACACAAACACACACACACATTCACACACACATGGTTACTGTGATTCTATCCTTTTTGAGCTTCCACAGCCTCCACTACACTCGCAGTACCTTGGCTTAGGCTGCACGTGTACTGTCAAGTGTAAACATTCGCTCATTAGCGAATCACTTGTTGCTGGGCTTAGCTGTGAGCTTCGAGAAGTCTACGTTCAAGATTACGTGAGAGAAATCTTGTAAGATACTGTTACCGCGGCTGGCTCATGACCTTTCGGCTACTTGGGCCTGGACGTGGCTAATGGTTCCTCTTTTGCAGAACAAGTGACACTGTGTGCTGCATCCATATGCCCCTGAAAATTCTTTTTGTCTGTTTCCATTAGGTTCCCTTTCTAGAACGTACCCTTTATATCCGGAGGTTATATAAGCTAATCATCATATGTTCATGTGTGTCACAAATGTTTTCGTTTTTAATTGTAGAAATGATCAAAATAAAATGTTTTCCTTTTTATTGATAGCTGTAGGAAATGTGTATTAAAACTATTTCAACAAACGTTTATCTCGAATAATATGAGGTGGATAGAGAAATAAACGTTTTAAGAACAGGTTTTGGTGTGAGTAGAGAAAGTCATGTAAGTGCACACAGCAAATTGTATTTTGATTCAGTGGGTCTCAAAACTTATTTTCGGCGAAATCTTGACATCGAATTTTTGGATGGATTTTACATATGCTTCCTACATAAAGTAGAGGAGGTGAAAATGAACTTCATAACAGTGGTGCATAGAAGCTATAATAATAATAATAATTGATAGTGAGGGAAGAGTCATGTGGAAGTATCATACTCAGCACTAATGCAGACATTTAGAAAACCTCTAGCTTCAAATGCGTTTCTTCCCTGGAGCATATATACAACAAGAAACTTAATGTGACAGAAGATGAACTTGAGGTGCATTATATCCACTAGGGGAGAAAAAATAATCGATGACGGAATGACAGTATTCATTCTCTTCGAGTTAAAAAAGAATGCCCCGTAGTCCTTACAGCAAAAGAAGGTAAGAGAGGCCTTCGATAGTACCATAAACACAACCTGATGGGAGACAGGAAGAAAAAACCTCCTACTACATCCCACTGACGAGCTGGTCGCCTCAAGGCTTCTGTACGTCATCACGTAGGCATTAGAGGAAGAGAGCAGCTTCAAGTCAAGATTAAAAACTCTATGTTGTCAATGTTAAATCGATTAAATTCATCATTCAGTACTAGAGCTAGCCATTTTGTTTATTTACCTATTTTAGCAGTGTTTATGAGCACTATGCTTATTGGGATAAAATATACAACAGTGGTGTACTTTGCAGATCCCCTCCCTATAACCTCATTTTCAGATATTTTTCGGTCTTCCCTTCAATTACGCCAGCGCACTAACGTGCACTGTAGTGTTGCCATCTCTATTTCCTCTCTGGCCTTATGACTGTACCCACCAGTATTTGTATACCGAAAGGCCATAATTTGTGTCTATGCCCCTAACGGGGCAATGGATGAGGTGAGTGAATTCTAAGGGCGGCCGCAACGTTGTCACAACAGAGCGATGGGTAGGGTCCCTACACTTTCCCAGTTAAAAGCACCCTGGCGGAGGCTAGCTCGGCTCGTTTCCTCTTTCCCCTTTGCGGGTTCGTACTCCCAAGGGTGACATAGGGCTCGATAACCGGTTTCCCTCCCCCCTCGGGCTTGTACCATCCCATGGGGGACCCGGGAATTAGTAGGCTCGGCTTTCAATCCGCGGGACGATATTTTCAGAGCGCATTTGTTCCCCTTGCCGTACTACTGCCGCGACGCTCGCCGACGCTTCCAACCCTGAAAGAACCCTAACGCCATGAAGGCTGAAATTAAACGATTAATATAACAAAATGGAGGGACAGGAAATGAGATAAAGTGGTTTATTGTCACATACGCTTACAACTTTTTGAGCAAAAACTCAGTAAATTGGTGACTCGGCAAATAGGAATATTAACAATATTCACATCAACAAAATTGGAAAAAAGTGGACCATATATGCGTCTATACTACTTTCCATCGATAACAATTGTAAAATTTTTGTCAATATAAGTTACAAAAAGGCATTATGGGAACTAAGGTTCCAGCTCATCATTCACATATTCCTCTACCGAGTAGTAAGTCTTGTTAATTAATATACCTTTTAGTATTTAGCTAAAATATTTTGTCTTTAGTCGCTCTGGCATTACTAGACAATTTATTGTAGACTTTTATTCCAGCATATAATAGTTCTTGTTTTGTGACAGTGATGATTTTGTGAATTATAGTGTTTCAAAGTCAGTATGTATATATTTATTTAATTCTTATAGATGTTGTGATGGTAGGGTTAGTATTTTTCGGTTTTTGAACATTTTTCTACAAGATTCTTCTGAGGATATGGAAATCGTTTCCAAAATTCAGCTGGCGTTCGGGGGAAATCTGAAAAAAAAAAAAATGGTTCAGGAAGGTCGGCTACAGGCATCGAACCCGCGACCTCCCGAGTGCAGGCCAGAGATGTCACCCCCTGAGCTATCCCTCTCTGTTCTATGATGTGTGAAGCTGCCATCATTTTACCTTCAGGCACATTAGACACATTTTCAATATGGCCACCTCAAAATGTTACCTACTTTACTGTACCTTATAATTATTCCACCCCAAGTTATGTGAAATCTTACGCTACTTTGTGTTGAGTTACTACTTGAAATACGAGATAAGTTGACACAAGTCACAATTAGTGAAATGCTATCAGCTCCATGTTCTGGATTTCCCAAGTAATTTCTCAGCCCCGAAATGACGTTTTAGTAATTAACTAGAAATCGATAAAAGGGGAATGGGTTTGTTGGTGCGTGAGTTTGTGAGTACCGTGCGTGGGCATATAATTTATTTAAGTGGCAAACAAGGTTTTGGCAAACGAAATTAAGCATCATAAAAGCGGGCCAGATATAGACTTGTACGTATTAAAGTGTATGTAAACATAGCAGAGAAAATATATTTTGTTATTTATTTAGTTTATTATAATACACTTTACTTCGTTGTGCCCAGAGCACACTTCTCTTTCGGGTTCACCGTTGTTTGCTGACAGTATCAAGCAGAATTGTTCATTTTCATGGAAATGGCCGAACGTAACTCAGCAATATACCTTCGTTTGTCAAATATGACAGGAGAGACAGGTTTTATATTTTGTTAGTATTTTTGCAGAGTTTATCTTCGGTTATTTACTTCTAGGCTTCAACTTGCTATTCTTATATTCTTGTTCTTAAGATTATAGGGAAGTGGATATTTCTCTCTTACAGTTAGATTTATTATGGATTTACTATCAATCCCCATATTAGCAAACAAACATAACCGCGTTTACTTTCTCTACTACGTATAGTAAGTAGAAGAAGTATTGTCTTCCACCCAAAAATTCGATGTCGAGATTTCACCGGAAATATACAAATTGAGGCACCCGGAATGCAAAAGAGGCATTTTTAGAAAAAGGTCCGCGCGCGCGCGTTGTGTGTGTGTGTGTGTCAGTCTGTGGTCAGCATAGCTCAAAAATGAAAACTCGGTTAAAAACCAAAGTCGGTATTTAGGGGTCAACACGAAGATTTTGAAGAAAATTTCTCCACCCTAAACTCCCTTTACATGGAAAATTTTTATTTTCTCGAAAATGGCTCTAACGATTTTGATTAAAATACCATATGTTTGAGATATTTTATGGCAAACGAAATGTATGTTTATAGTTTTCTGGCTATAGCCTTTGTAGTCCTGTTTACTCTTGATGACTTTTGCATAATTGGTAAACCGTAAGAGATGGACCAAATCTTACTATAGCAACATGTAGACCTCTTTTAAACAGACAATTTATGTCTGTATGATTTTGTTATTCAACGAACTATTTCGGAGATATTCCTTGTTATTTGTAAGAGTTTTCGGAACCAAACTTTTCGTCAAATGGAAGATGGTGATTCATTTCTTTATATTTTAGCCGTACAAAGAGAACGGAGTTTGAAAGATTTCAAAGATTTGACTATCGCTCGAAGCCTACCGCATTCCCCTATTCCGCTTGCACCTTGAAGCAAATAAACAACAAGATAATTTCTGCAAATGTTTATCTAAACTAACACGAAGGGGATATAGGAAAAGGAGCTTGTAATAATGGTTAGTAAAATAGTAGAAAAAGTCACGTGATTGCAACACATCAGAATTTTAAACATTTTGAAACAGATGCCAGGTTAATTACCTATCGAAAACTGCTAGTGCATGTGTGTATATCTGCCTGACTGATTCTACCACGACAAATACTGCAGTCCAGAGCACCCCAT
This sequence comes from Tenodera sinensis, assembly GCA_030765045.1. Lineage (NCBI taxonomy): Eukaryota > Metazoa > Arthropoda > Insecta > Mantodea > Mantidae > Tenodera > Tenodera sinensis. The sequence continues at coordinate 39,248,147 of CM060974.1, forward strand.
ATAGAATATAATTACTTTTTGTATTGGAATATCATGATTAATACTGATACTAATATTCAGTGGCAGTTAACGCTGCTGTGGATCCAAAACCAATGCTTTCTGCTGGGATAAACACGGTCAAGCTTGGGTATGACGTCAGGTGATTCGTTTGGCTATACCTAGTGTTTTTGCAGAAGGTAAATGTTTTCACAGTAACTCTGGCCGTCTGTTTATATAGCAAGTTTGTAATTAATGTTACGATGTAACTTACTCCATACTCTTCACAGTTGTTGCTATTATTATACGAATACAGACCTCCAGCAGTGCTTGATGTGTATTCTACTCCCACTTGGCAGAAAGGGCAGCTTTATTGAAAACACGCCCTTTTATACACAACTCTGGTGTGTTGTATTCTTTCATCTCCTTGTTAATAGATAATACGTGAGTTGGTTAAAATCAACCAATCATGTACATAACAATTTCAAATTTCAGGCAATTACAGCCTTCATTCGTAAAAAAAAAATAAAAAAAAAAAAAAAAATAAAAAAAAAAACACATTTTCACTATCACCTTTTCCGCTTTTCTTATGTTACGATCAGGTTAGAGAATTCGAACGATTTCTATTTTGTTGAAATGAAAGCCTTTACGAAGTTTTATTACTCACGGCCGAGCATTAGTCTGAGAGCTATAAGATTCTATTACTGTTATCACACGGAGTAGTACGGATCTATTTTATAGATGAAACAATCAATATTGTCCTAATAAATGTTTGGAACAACTTATTAACACATAAAAATCATTATCCCCCTCGTCGAACGCTTACAATTTTCTCTCTAAATATGGCGGACTTCTTCGCTAACAAACAAAATGGCTAGACAAAGCCAATGATTGTGAAAAGTCGATGTTCTTTTGTAATCTCAATGTACTCGATTGATTTCAATCAACTATCCATAATATCGTTTCCGTTTATGAAGATCACAACATTTTACAATTAATTATTCACTTTTCTATTTATGATTAATATTTCTGGTCGTTATAATGTCGATCAAAATCACTTCTTTCTACTTCGCTGTACCACACACAAACAAAAGAAGTCAGCCTGCATTGCCTATATTGTAACATAGTCAGGGGGATTTCTGTTCAGGGGGCTTACACAAAATACTGCCTCAGAATCTAGCTACATTATGCTAAAAGATGCGCAACGTAATTTGACGCAATAAAGCCGCTATTCAAATGTCAAATATGGCTGACTCTCACTTCGATGTTTTCAATCTCATGTATTCCCAAGTTTGGAATCAGTTTGATAAATTTTCTAGGGAACGAAGTTATAAAATAACAGCAGATACTCCACACAGCCATCTTAACAAATTAGAACATCAATATGAGAACTAAGAAGGCCGTGCCAATAAACACTGTTGTACGTATACCTGCTCCATGTTTCTTTTAAGAGATTGGTAATTTCAATACATCATTTAAGGGCACTGGGAGGTTATTTTTGCCATCACGAGGTTAACTTACACCAATATTTAAAATTTAAACATAGCAGCTACTAATGATTCGAAGAAATAGAAATTCGGTGAGATTATAGTTCAAGCATTTTTACATTTAAATGCTACATAATAATTAAATTATATTCACAGAACTCCATGCAAAAGAGGCACAAAGCACACTGTGTATCCTGAAAAAAATGTTACACCTCATACTTCAGGTACCTACACTTTTCTTGTAGGATTTTGAAGCTACAGGCACCAAATTTTTATGTGAATAACATAAAGCATAGCTTGACATCGCCGGTTAAACATAAATCCTATGTAGTTTGTTTTTTGCACAATAAAAATTATTTAATTCTATATAGGAAAAATATGGTAATATTTTTAAGCATTAATTTTTTTTTCCACATTATAGCTCTAATTCACAAAAGCTTTAACCGGCTGTACTAAACAAACATGGATAAATAAGCACTAAAAATTTTATATCAATATCTCTTATAGTTTTTGAGAAATGTGTACCTGAAGTGTGAAAAATCAAGGTTTCGGGAAATTGTGATCAAACCTGAAGTACCATTCTTTTCAAATTACACATACTTTCAGAATGCCTGCTCCATATTCCTGCTCACCTAAGTTTTCCTCACCTTTTCTTTTCCTTTTCTTAGTTCTAGCTTTATTTTCAAGCAACTGAACTCCCGTTTTTGCCTCTGAGAGTCGACATATATATTTTTTATACAGGTTTCCTTCATATTCTGACCAACTTTTATACCCATTTTTTCCATCACTGTAAGTCTACCACTGCAACCATCATTATAACAAATAACACTATACCTATGTTATATATATATATATATATATATATATATATCATTTTAAAGCTGAAGAATTATATATTTTTTAACATTAAAAGCAAAAAATCGATTTTTTGAAACCAATTTTGAAGTCAATCGACCTCCCAGTGACATTTCATAGGCTATGTCGTCCCTTAATTCGTGTAATAGTCTTAATAAATTCCACTCGTGGTAGTAAAATTTTCTAGATAAATTCATAATCACTCATGATATTATGATAAACCTTCACAATAGGCTAAAGCGATGGCCAAGATTTTTAACAAGTGTATCCTATGTGAGAAAATCTCATCTTGTGTCTTTATCTTCATGTTAGTGGAGGTAAACATTTGTAGAAAATAGGTTATTGCTAATTTTCTTGTAAGTGCAAGGGGAATATGGGAATACAGTAGACTTTAAGTTATACCCAAATCTTTTAAAGCTCGTCGGTATATGAAGGTTTTGAAATTGCGTTCTTCTTGCACGGCCAGGAAATCAAGAAGTGAATAATGACTTTTCATTTGAGAAAAATTACAGAAATGAACAAAAATACATTTGCACGTAAGTTGTGTGTTTTAGCGAAATCCACTTTTTTGTATAGGGTGACTTGGTCTCTCTTACGGTTTACCAGTTACAGAAAATCATCAAGTGTAATCAGGACTACATAGGCTACAGCCAGAAAATTTAAAATATACATCTTATTTTCCATAAAAACATCTTAAACATATAATTTAATCCAAATCGTTAGAGTGATCTTTGTGTTGCTTCCTTGAAAAAAATAAACCGTTGACATTTTAATCGACTTTGAAAAAATAATCTTATATAACAACACTGTCAATTGTCAGGATGATATCAGCGTCGCCGGTGTGCCAGGAGTTTGTCCCGCAGGAGTTCTTTTGCATTCCAGTAAATATATTGACATCGAGTACACTTAAAGACCATCGGTATGGGTCGGATTTGAACCCGCAACCTTGTGATCAGTAGGCCATCGTCTAACCAACTGAGCCTGCCAAACCGAGAACCGACTTTGAGTTATACTTTTCACAGATACACACACGCATGCACACTTTTTCTAAAAATAGTTTTCCTTGGATTCAGAGAACCTCAAAACATGTACTATTTCCGTTGAAATCTTGACTTCAGCTACTTATATACCCAGTGGAGAAAGTAAAAATGTATTTTTGATGCCTAGATAAACATTTCAAAATTATGTACACCTGTGTTTTAATATTGCTGCAGCCTCTACAGAAGATGCGGCACAAATTTAGCCCTTTTTAAATTTTGTGTGTGTTATTCTTTCGGTGTTTGATTGTGAAGGTGATTCTGGAACAAAGTATGTGTGACGGAGGCAGAAGATGTGGATGAGGGTGGTGTGAAGTGAAGGGTGGATAAGCTAATATAGAATGATAGGTGCCCTCAGGTAATTGGCCTCCATAACAACGACACCCCCGAGGAAGTAAAATTCAATTTCCTACACGCGATTCTCGCGGGCCCCTTCCCCAGTCCTCCTTCAATTCTGTTATCTCGCCTACAACATCGATCCAAGCTTTGCATGAAGCAAGTGTATATAGACAGGCTTTTCTGTGGGTTAATACTAGTGCATAGTATGTTACTTATTTCTCACATAAGTAGCTTTACTAGATAAGTGGCAAATACTTCATTGAAATATCCAATGTGTTGCACCCGCATGACCTTCTCTACTCTTGTACTAACCATTATTACAAACCCTTATTCACATATCTTCTTGTTAGTTGAGATAAACATTTGCAGAAATTATTTTATTGCTTACTGTAGGTGCAAGGGGGATATTACAATATAGTAGGCTTTGTGCGATAGTCAAATCTTTTAAAGCTTTGACATCCCGTTCTCTTTGCACGTTGAATATATAAAAATGAACAACGATATTCCATTTCACGAAAGTTTTAAGTTTTCCATAACTGACACAAATAACAAGAAATATCTCCAAAATGGTTCACTCTAAACTGTTGTGTGGTTTAACTAGACCTACATTTTTTGTAGAGTAAGGTTTGGTCAATCTCTTACGATTTACCAATTATGTGAAAGTTATCCAAGTAAGAAGAACTACATGGGCTATAACACGAAAGTTCAAAACATACACATCTTAAACATACAGCATTTTAATGAAATTTGGTAGAGACATTTTTGAGAAAACCAAAGTTTTCGAAAACTTTTCCATGTAAAGGGTAGTTTAGGGCGGAGGAATTTTCTGCAACATCTTCATGTCGTGTCCTTAAAAGATGTTAATCTTAAATACCAACTTTGGTTTTTAACCGACCTTTCGTTTTTGAGTTATGCTATGCACAGTCTGACACACACACACGTACACAACTTTTTCTAAGAACGCGTTTTTTTTTTTTAATTCAGGGGGCCTCAAAACACATACCTATTTCCGGTGAAATCTCGACATTGATTTTTTGGGTGGAATGCAATATTTCCTCTACTTACTATACGAGTGTTGAAAGTAAAAATGGCCAATGACTTGCTAATCAAAAAAGTATGAGTATTTTAAAATTCAAGCGAATAGTAATATCTCAATTTTTTTTTTAAAGAAATGCCTGACTTATCTACATTTCTTTATGAAGTAACAGTTTAGTCATATTTAACAGTTTACCGCACGAGAGCACAGGCAGTGTCGGTGTGGTGTCTAGTGACACCGAACAGACTCGCAGTTAGTTGAGAGTGTGACGTCATCACGTTCTGTACTGCTGCCGCAGTGGAAGAGAAAGTAGTTTGAAGCATGCGAGATGCAATAATATAGGAAAGGCAAGAAACATAGATGGTGTTAATAACACAACTAACGTCTTGATGCTGTAATACCAATGCTGACTGTTTTAATTACGCCATTGTTGACAGATTGTAAACAAAACCAATTCGGCTCTGTGCTATGAGAACATATGTACCATTCTAGTTTATGTTAAGGACATTAAGTTTATAAAGTAAATGGAACAGAACATCATGTCATTCTCTCCGTGAGTTAAAGGAGAGGCATACAGAACAAAATTACGTGGACATTTTCTCATACTTTCTGTTTCGTTCTTCTGTAACTAGTTTAATAATTTGGGACATAATGTCTGGGAAGTTTGTAGTAAAGACTGCATCTTAGTTGTGATCTGGCAAAAGTACTTCGTTCATAATAGAACTAGATAAAACACTGGCTGCTCCGCTTTATTTGTACTGGCCATGTTATTGTCATCCTGAGCGCAACAACTAACTGAACTTTCCAGGTTCGTACTCACGGCATCGTTTATCTAGGTAACATTACTACACGACTCTCGCCTGACGTCACACGAACTGATAGGCTTCTTCTTCGTTTAAATAGGTCACACCTCTTGAAGCTGTCTTTCGCATGTATTCCTGGAATTCATTTCAGACTTCTCAGACTTCATGGATATGTCTGCAGTGTTATGTGATCAGTTAAATATTTCAATGATGGAAACATGAGTATCCAAGATGGGCGCCATAGCGAGCGCCCTGAAACTGCCTCCACGGAACGCAACCAGGAAAAGTGGATGAGTTAATTAGAGAAGACAGACGTGTCACTGTGGATGATATCGCTGCAAAACGCCTTGGGACATACTACAAAAAATGGCTGAAAGCTTAAGTTATCGAAAAGTTTATGGTTATTGGATTCCACGTTTATTCATCAAAGTTTAATGCATTAGCTAATTGTGATGTTATAAAGGAACTGTGTTCGCATGCTTTTTCCAAGGCCAATGACCCAACACTATCTAGGCCGGTAGGTAATGACTTGAAATGACTCTGTTAGGCACTGAGAAAGAAAGGAAAGAAACTTAACACCAAGGGGTATACATATTGTAATAAAATTACAAAAATCAAGTCCAGCTATCTTTTTCTCACTTTATTTTCTTCAACTGAATGCAGAAATAGCAGAGTTCTCTTTTATTGACGTTAACAAGTATTAAGTCCTTTGTAATATTAAAACTCACAACTATTTTCTTCGCTTAACCTTGACTCACTCTTATCTTTCTTCACTTTCTTTCTCTCTCTCTCTTTCAAACGGCTGACTGACGGTACAATCACTCAACACTCATTAACTGTTTCGCTATCTTGCTTCACGACGCGCCGGTTCTCTCACGACGACCGTTAACGTGGACACACATACACGAAAACTAACAGCTGACTAAAAAATCCCTAACTTCACGCACTCCGCAAGCTTTTATACCGGCGATGCGAACTTCGGCTCTTCTGGAACTTACCAGAAGATTCACGAAAAATCTAGAAAACCCCCTTTGATTCTGTCGCTCTGATTGTTGTCTCATGTTTGGTCGCTGTGAGTGTGTGGGTCAGCTTAAACTTGGGTGCCTTTATTTACTCGCCGGCCCGTTAATTGGTGTGAGGCAGCTTGACCTCGACTGTCCTTTCACAAATAGAGGCAAACCATAAAATACAACTAGCATATGGACCTATAAGAGCTCTGGTAACTAAAGTTTGATGATGGGTATTGCCTCCAGTAGACAGGATTTAACAAGGCTTCTGACAGCGGAGATCTGATTTTCATTGTGCCAAAGTGAAGAGCAGCTTTATTATGTATTCCTCATTCAGTTCCATACCGACCTGATGTAATCTGCTTACCTATATATAATAGCTTTAGGCAACTACAAACAGGGTAATACTCGCAAAAAACCATAACAAACAAAACCAGGAAATAATAATCCATGATGGTCAGAACTTTTAATAATGTAAAAGCTATGCCTCAATATTTTATTAATCCCTTTTTACTGAGAGAAAATTCCTCAGTACATAGGTTTGTCTGCGGCAACCAAATTGAAAATACACATGCAAAGTTAGATATTATTGTTCAGAACTCGTTACTATTTGTGATTCTTGTACCACGTATAGCACGTTTCGAGATCTCATGAACCCAAAAGAGTATTTTTAGAAAAACATCCATGAACACGTGTGTACACCAATGTGTCTGTCTGTAAATAGCACAACTCAAAAAAAGAAAATTTGATTAAATATAAAACTTGCCATTTAAGTTCAGCATCTTCCAAGGATACCAGAGGGCGATTTTTAAAGAAATCCTCAAACACCAAGCTATCCTTTGGACTGAAAAAAAAAAAACTTCCGAAACTTTTATTTTCTGGAGAAGTGCTGTAATAATTTTGGTTAAAAGTTGGCCCCGTAGTTGCTATTTGAGGCGTCTGGGGTTCGATTCTCCCCCAGGGAGTGGGAATTTTTCTGTAGCCACTACTAGACAAAAGAGCGAAGATGTAATATATACAGCAGGTCAGTTTTTTGACTCATGATGAATGTGTGTAGACAAGCTGCATCTTCTCATTTTACATTTTTAATACACAATCTGCGCCACGCGTATTGAATTTCATGCTATGCTTCTAGAATGTTTCCAGCATGTACTCCATTTATGTGACTCCAACTCTAGTCTCTGGTTTTAAAACCTGAAAGTTTGTGTAGCTCTAAGAAAGTTAAACACACAAAAAACTTTAAAAATGTTTTCAATGTCCATCAAAGCAAGTAAATTAATTACTTTAAACGTCCACCAATATCATAAAGTATGTAGAGGTTAATAGTTTCAGTTCAATAAGATTGAATTGTACTCATTACACACCAAAACCCGTTTCAGCAGCTTTTTTCTGCATTTTCAAGTTAAACTGACCTTGGTCAACCTTGCTACGAACAAGTGAGCGCTGACATCACGTTTACGTCACTCGACTTACGTCATATGTGATGACGTCACTATCCACCACTGGTTTCAATGCAAATTTAGTAACAGAATCAATAAACGGTATTTCAAAATTCATAACTTGGTCACTATTTTGCAAATGAATATTTTTTTTCCAAACCAGCAAATCAATGGGTGTGTTTAGTTCCTTTAATAATTTAACCTCTGGATTTATTTCAGGATTAAATGACTAAAAGTTATCTGCCACAACTGATTTCTCTGTTTGTTTATATTTGATGATTCTAGAATCTTCTTTTATTCTGGTTTCCAGATAACGTTTTGTTTTTTCAATGCAATCCTTATCACAGCCCAGACAATCAGATTGAAAAATGTCAGATTTTTTCAATTTCGGGTCTTCTCTTTTTTAGAAGAATTAAACAAATTATTTATATTATATTTATTTCGAGGAGCCAAAATTATGCCATGTTCTTTTAAACTTTTTAAAAATTTTTTATTAGCCCAAGGGTGGCAAATAAGTGGTAACGGTTCATAGCAAGGTGAAGGTGCTGGTTGGGCAATTGGAATTTATAAAATAATAAATGTGTTTTGAAGCGCATGCAGTATTTTGAATATTAAGGTAGTTTCACAATGTGAATAAATTTAATAATGAATTCCCTAGAAAGTATAAAACAGATGGTATTGGAACTTTGTGTGTTAGTTTATAAGAGAAACAGCCATAAGTGTTCAAAGTATTGATTTCATACCTATAACAATATAGATAATTGAAATTTGAGTCCATGGTTCCATTAAGAATTGTGCTGATCGCACTTCTTTTGTTTTGCTTCTTCCGATCAGTTGTCTTGCTGTTGTCTGTACTTTCCGCCAGGGTATGTTTTTGGGGCGGTTCTCCTACCCGCCACCAGGATTAGCTAGCCTCCACCGTGTACTGGTTAAGTGTGGTCCTTGTTTCGACCCTGTGTGGATGTCTAATAAGGGTAACACAGTCGGTATAACGTTTGCTGACCGTTATTTGCCTACACTGCGCCTTCAGCGCTAAATGTTGTTTCATTTGGGAATACTTTGGTATCTGTAATAATGTGTACGATTCAGGCGGACATCAAACAGTCTTCTGTTAAACACTTTGCCTTTTGCTGTAATAGGGAAAAGAGACATTTGATTCTGATTAATTTGTGACGAGATATGTTATCCGAAGTGTTAAAGTTATGTAATATGCTCATGTTTAAATAATTTGCTGTTGGAGGCTAACTAGGGAAAAGGCATATTTGACTTAGATTTATGTGTGACGTACCATTAAGTGGGGATGTACTTCCTTGCAATTACGAACACTGTAGATCAAAGCAACTTTGTTGTTCCTATTCAAAAGATGATAATATTGTGACTGTTAAAAACTAAAAACTAAACCCAGGTCTACCGCCCAGCCGCTACGTCCCCCACCTCTGCCCACTACAGGCGTCATTGGTGGGATGCAGTACTGGAGGGTGTAACGTGGTCAGCACCCCGAGTCCTCCTGGCCAGTTATACGGCCTTTCCGACCTGGGGTCGCTACTTCTCCATCAAGTAGCTCCTCAATTGGTTCCCCCGGGAGCTAACGAGGCTGAGTGCACCCCGTACCAGACCTCCCAGAAGGGGAAAACCTCTATGTTGGTACCGGGGATCGAATCCGGGTCCTCCGCGCCAGAAGTAAACGCGCATTGCGACTGTTAGATTTATTAAATGCAGTTATTCAAATGTTCTGTCTAATACTTTGGACATTCCTCTCCTTGAATTGGTTTTGCCAATTTCCCCAATATAGGGTCGCTTCTTTCCATTTTGTATAACTGCACCATGCGCTCGGTGCAGTACGAGGGCAGACGTTGGACGTGTATCGCTGTTGCACGCACCATAACTGCGGTAATAAGTTGGGATGCTCTTGGCGGTAAGAGAGGATTCGGAAGCGGCAAATATAACACGTTAACAGCCACTCAGCAACGGCAGCTTCAAGCCTCTTCCCTCACGCAATTGTTGAGGCGATCATCTCCCGTTCCACAACCTTTATATGCTCATCTTTCTCGTCTGCGGTCCTGAGATTGCCCGCGGTACAAGAGCCTCTTCTGCTGCACCACAACGAATCAACCGCAATATTACTTCAATAGGGAAACGCATTCAGTTTCATATCCTCTCACTAGAGCGCATACAGCAATACAAAAACTAATAACTGTACGGCAATAGATTCGCACCTGTCTTCTTTATGTGGCACTATAGAGAACTCTAATACGGTATGCGGTATACCATTGTTGTTGAGAACTAGCTTATGCATTTCCAAAATCAACTCAATCTCAGGTGAGGCAAGAGTACCTACAGCGCGTTTTTCCTCTGGCAATAATTCAGTACAACCTTTAAAACGTTTATAAATGTGAATCATATCTAAATAATTATTTACATCAAGTTTATTGAGCTTAAATTCAATCCTGTCTTTATTTTTATATGTAAATAGACAATATGATGTTGAATCTTGGAATCAAGATCCTTTGGAGAATGCTCAGGAAGTAATCCCAAATAATGCCAGCAAAACAGCACAAGAGGGTCTAATTCAAGCTTCTACAGCCTCGACATGCTTCAAACAACTAAGTCTTCCTCCAACAACTCCCCTAGATATTAAACACAAACCAGGAATCAAACGGAAATCCAGAAACTCCGACGTTATAACAACTCCAGAATTTATAAATGATCTAAAAGGTAGGAAAACTGCCCGCACTGTAAAGGAAAAGGTAGCTGCAGTAACAAAAGTCCGGAAAGTTAGAAGCAGCTATGAGAAAGAGGATACCCGCAAGGAACCCCAACATGTTACAAGGAAAGGGAAAACTTGATGCAGTGTCTCATTTTGCAAATCGGTACCATATTAAGTATGTAGAGGACGGAAATGATACATATTTCGTGTGTCATAATTATATGAATGATGAGAAACGTTTATGTTCATTTGTTCCGGCGGATGGGCCAAACGAACACTAACATAGTTCAGCTAATTTGTTTCTGTTGTTGCATCTTATTTGAGAAGATTGAATTTCGATTTTTACTAGTAAGTAGGGGAAGTATTGCCTTAAAAAAAATCGATCTCGAGATTTCATCGGAAATATGTTTTGAAGCCCCCTGAAAAAGAGAAATTTTAGACAAAGGTTAGTGTGTGTTTTTTTTTTTTTTTGTGTGTGTGTGTGTGTGTGTGTGTGTCTGTGTGTAAACAGTGTAACTCAAAAATGAAAAGTCGGTTAAAACCAAAAAGGGTATTTAATTTTAATATGCTTCAAGGATGCGATACAAAGATTTGAGGAACATTTCTCTACCCTAAACTATGCAAACAAAAGTTTTCGAAAATTGTGATTTTCTCAATGATTTTGTTTGGGATATTCTTATGAAAAATGAACTGTATACTTTGAATTATCTAGCCATAGCCTATGTAGTTCTATTTACTCTGGATGACTTGCATAATTGATAAACCGTAAGATGAACACCAAATTTTACTTTACAAAAGTGTAGATCGTGCTAAAACACTCAATTTATGTCCAAATAATATTGTTTTGTACGGCGAAATATCCCTTGGTATTTGTGTGAGTTTCGGAATACTTAATATTTGGTCAAATAGAAGAAAGCTATTCATTTTTCATATCTTAACAGTGTAAAGAGAACGGAATCTCAAAGCTTTAATATATTGATTATTACTAAAAGCCTACTGTATTCCCATATTCCCCTTGCATCTACAAGGAAATAAGCAGTAAGATAATGTTTATTTCAACCAACACAATGAAGGTAGAGGAGTAAGAGTTTGGTTAGTACAAGAGTAGAGAAATTCATGTGATTTTTTTATAGTGGGAGCACAGCTTTGCTTTCGTCTTGAAAATTATTGCACGTTTGAGTCAGAAGTGGCTGAACTTTCCATATTTTCAGGCAACGTTATAAAGTTCTCTTGTGACTAAATTCGTTAGACATTACCATAAATTTGGCATAAGGCGATTATACGGGTATCAGCTCCTACCTGCGTAGATTTATTGAAGTTAATTAAATAAAGTTTGAAGAGCTGTGGAAAACTTTCCAAAAATGTTATAACTTAGGGTCTAACGCACCGCATAGTTTCTGGAGTGCATTACCAGGGTAATAAAATGAAACATAGGGTACTTGAGAAACGAGTTAGAGGGAAATTAATATCGTATTTCACGGCTCTTTACATCCCTGATATCTGGGGGTTGTTGTATTATTGTTCGGAGAACTGATAGAGCTTCTAGCTCCGCTGGCAACAGACGGCAAGTTTTAATCTGTCCTAATACCCATCTCCCTGTGGGATGAAGGGTAATGGCAAGGAAAGAAGAATGAGATCTCGAAACAGTTAAGAGGCTTACGTTAAGGTTGGCTGCACTGCACTGGCCCTGCTCTCAGAACAGAAGGAAATATTGGTCCGTTTCTTAGCACGCCATTACACTCTGCACTATGAAGGAAATAATGATAATATGAATTGCATTAGAATTGCTAATTTTTAAACTTGAAGACGGTTAGACCGAGTTTGCTGATGAAGTTCGTATGGAAAAAGAGATGAAGTTAGGAGGAGTTAATGACGACCGCGCTTCTCAAGAGATTCTCTTCAGCGAAAATTTTAATCCCATTATCCGTCTGTACTTCTGCTGATGACCTCCTAGGATATATCGCAGTTCCCTATCTTTCAAATGCAGGTTATGGCTTTTGCTGTGATTGTGTTGGTTGTATCTGCATCTCGCGTTTTTAGATGCGTTCGCTAAGATTTTCTTTGTCCACTGTTTGTGCTACAGCCGTCCATCAAATGAATTGTGGTGATCAATTTGCACCATTCATTACTTCGAACACAAGTGAGATCGTGTATAGATACGAACGTATTAGTTATACTAGAGTTCGAGTGGTGTTCTGCTCTCAGTCAATTCCGTATGATATAAGTGCTGAGGCTTTCACGGCCGGTGTTATAAACTATGTTAAGTAGATTTTCCGGGCTTGTGGGCCGTGGTCGAGTTGAATTACCTTCCTCCGATGTTTCGCTGAAAACTGCATCCAGCATCTTCAGGGTCAACCTCTGTTATTTTGGTCTAAATTAGCGGCTGCACATAAACTAAAGTTCACTGCAAACTTTCATATTCATCTTTGTTTGTTATTAGTGTCCTTGGTAACATACATTTTTCACGATCACTCGTTCTCATGAATACCAACACACTAATAACAAACAAAGATGAATATGAAAGTTTGCAGTGAACTTAAGTTTATGTGCAGCCGCTAATTTAGACCAAAATAACAGAGGTTGACCCTGAAGATGCTGGACGCAGTTTTCAGCGAAACGTCGGAGGAAGGTAATCCAACTCGACCACGGCCCACAAGCCCGGAAAATCTACTTAACATAATTCCGTATGACATACCGAACGAGTTGGTGTACAAAAAACAAATTTAGTAAAACGCAAGGTAACACGATTATAAACGAGGCCTTCGTAGCTTCCCCTTTTTCCCCTCTGTTTACGCCTCTCCAGTGACAGGAGTATTCAAATTACTGGCTGGACAAAGTTACCATCAATGGTCGGTTGGTATTAAACAGAAGTATTGATTATTTCTGAAGAATCAGTAAATCGTTACTCAACTCTTGCTTCTTTCACACCGTGCCGTATACATCAGAAAATCCAAAGTTGGTATTTAAGTTTAATATCTTTCAAACATGAAACATGAAGCTTTTGAAGAAAATGCCTCTACCCTACTCTTTACGTGAAACATCTTGATTTTCTTAAAAATTGTCCAAATGATTTTGAATTAAATACCACGTGTTTAAGATATTGTTATGGCATATGAAATGCATATTTTGAAATTTCTGACTATAGCTTATGTAGTCATGTTTACTCTTGATGACTTTTGCATAACTGGTAAATTGTAACAGATATACCAAACCTTACTAAAATATTCATCTCTTTAGACCACACAAGCTATGTCCAAGTGTATATTTTGAGGGAGTGAACCATTTCGGAGATAGTCATTACTTGTGTGGGTTTCCATGCTTAAACTTTTCTCAAATGGAAGGTCATTATTCACTTTTTTATCTCTTGGCTGCGCAAAAAGCTGATAATTTGATCGCCCAAAGTCTATTGTATACCCATATTCCCCCTTGCATCTATAAGAAAATTAGCAATAACATCATTTCTACAAATGTTTATCTCGACTAATATGAAGCAGATATAGGAACAAGAGTTTTTAAGAATGGTTGGTACAACAGCAGAGGAATGGTTTACTACTTCTTACGGACGGGACTACGTATATGAAGAAAGCTGCCACAGCAATACAGTAAACATTTCCAAAACTAAAACTTGTCTAGCACATGGTCTCCACCGAGTTGCAGAAGAAATTATATCCTCTTTTCCGGATGTAAATGCTTTTATAGCCAACACGAAAAAGATATTTCACAAAACACCCTCCAAAATCAAGATACTTAAACAGATGGCACCTGGAATAATTCCCTTGCCTCCACAACCAAATGTAACTCGGTGGGGGACATGGCTACAGGCTGCAGTATATTATACTCAATATTACCACAGAATTGTAAACTTAATAAAAGTCTGTGACGTGCAGAAAAATGTCGCAATACGTGCAGTGAAGCAAATAATTACACCAGCCTTGTTTGAAGGTCTTTCATATATTAAGAAGAATTTCAGTAATATAGTAACAGCAATAACATATTAAGTCATGTGTATCAAAAATGCTCGAGACTATTAAGACAATAGAACAAGTTTCAGAGACACAGAGTCATGTTTATGTACGCTCCTGTTACGTCTCGAACGTAGTTTTTCAAAACACAAAAACTTTCTGTGAGCAAATCGGATGCGACTTACTTTCCACAAATTTGGGAAATACATTATTGCACATTGCCATAACCGCCCACGATGATGTCTGTAGCTAAAATGCTAGACATTAAAACCTTAATAAAAATGAAGTTAATTGCGTGCTTCAAATGGGTAGACGTTCATTATTTGCTGTTTAGTAACGGCCCTTAACCCTGGTATTCCTACCTTTGAAGCAGGGTGTACTCTGTGCTGTCTTCCAGTCTATACTCTGTTCATCTAGAGATTAGAGAAGACGTAAACAAAGCCACGTGTGTTTTGACCACAGCGCGCCCTCTTGACGCTTTCGCTGAGTAAATATCCCTTTAAGAAATACTGTTACTAAGGTCTGCAATGTCACTTAATGTTTGCTAAAGCATGAACTAAGTGTACTAAGCATAGTTAAAGTGTAAGAATACGCAGTTAAGTGAATTCATTCTGCGCGCGCATTATTCAGTATGAAAGTAACATGGCGGAACAATTGAGTTGTGAAACATAAGTGCGGAAAACCGTTGCGAAGTGGTGAAAAGACAACAATATTGAACGTGTTTAACAAGTTCTGCGAGAAATATCCCGAACTTGCTATCGAAGACGTGATGAAATTAACATCCGAGTTTACCGGTGTGTCAGTTGCAAGTATTGACAGCACACGCAAAGAAAAATCGTCAGTTGTTGAAGATCCCGGCAAAAAGCGACCATGTGCCAGATAAATGGTGGATGTAGTTTGCGACGAATTTGTGAGATCTGCAATCCGTCGAAAAGTTCACCAGTTCTTTGTTAACAATGAACCCCCACCTTAAACAAAGTGCTGTTGGCAGTTAACTCTGATCGCGATCTTCCAGATTTAAAACGAACTTCCCTCCACAAGCTGCTTCTGGAGATTGGTTTCGAGATTGTGAGCAGGAAATGAAATAGCGTTATTGTGGACAGAGATGACGTAAGTAGTAGTTAATTTCCATATGCTACATGTTATTTGGATCAAGTAAATATATCCTTTTAGTTGTGTAAAATGCATATTATACCTACGCGTAGCGGTAGGTAACTGTGTTGCGTCATTGTGAATGCACGAGGCCGCGGAGTGATACAAACCGGTGCGCTTCTACTTCCCGTTGTAGGTGCACGGTTAACTTGATGGATTTCTTACTAAAACCCCGCTCCCTGGTAATTACAATACACATGTATACATTGCATTTCATACGCTCATCCTTTAATTAGTGAAATAGTCTTAATAAATGTAAGTCGTGATAGTCAAATTCTCTAGAGAAATTTACTTTTGGCACTGCTTATGACAATGAGTCATTGGTGAAACTGGACGTTTAATCTCTCTAAGCCCTCAACTATTGCCATATGATACAAAAAATGTTGAAACGTCCAGAGGTTGTACCGTTGTCTGGATAAATACACTAAGGGTTCTCACACGCTGGAACAGGATTTCTTCCGTGGCATTAAAGAAGTTCGACTAGAAGGAAAAGCAGAAGTAAGAAGAAGAGTAAACTCTAAGTTACGTGAGACAAGAGTAGTAGCTATGTGTTTGGATAAAGTTGTAAGAGGCGAAGAAGTCAAGTTCTGTATCCGAAAGAGTTGGTCTAACTTTAGTCCAGTCCATCAGTGGGGACTCAGACATCAACTGGACAGCTTTTCTTCCTTTCTTTCTTTCCTTTCACTCTGCTTTTATACTTCACAAAACCCTGTCTGCAAACTTATAAGAGACAGCGTAACTAATAGAATTACTCAGAAGCAAAACCGAAGAAACTCAATGATTATTGTACTTCCTTCTACTAATAAAGCACATTATATATGGTAGACATTGGCACTTAACATGGAATATTGCCTCCCATGTAAATTTAGAAGTGAACTTATCTCTTACATAATATAAGTAGTGATAGTTCGTAATTCAGGAACTCTGGGACCATAATTTGAATGTTTATTTTTATTTAGGTATGAAATAAATACTTTGCACATTTAGGGGCGTTTATATTATGAATTACCACACAAAGCTACAGCACAATCTGTTTTATAGACTTTAAGGGAATTTACACTCAATTTATTCACAATGCCTTAATATTCAAAATACTCCCTGTGCATCAAGAATTAAAATATCACTACTGCTCAGCAAACACCATCATTCAACCTTTTAAAGCTAAACAAATTTTCAAATTTTGAAACAAAAGACTGATGATGAAGTCACATAAATGGAGAACATGCTGGACAGTAGAAAATTTTAAACTCATGGACCAGCTAGTGTATTAAAATGTAGTTGAGAAAACCCAGTTTTTCTATACATATGCATCATAGTCGTGTATTTGGCCTAAAACTTCCCTGCTGTATATACCACATATTCCCTGTTTTATCTACTAGTCTCTTCAGATTCATCGCTTAACCACTTCTTTACGCTGCATTCGGTTATTTTGTGCTCTTCAAATACTGTCGAAAATTTAAGCGGGAAAATCTGATGTGTTGCACTCACATGACTTTCTCTACTCTTGTACTAACCATTCCTACAAATTCTTATTCCTTTTCTTCGTGCTAGTTGACATAAATATTTGCAGAAATTATCTTATTATTTTGTTATAGGAGCAAGGACATGGAAATTAGGCTTTGAGCGATACTCAAATCTTTTAAAGATTTCAAATTCCGTTCTCTTTGCACGGCTAACATATAAAATTAATAACGATGTTCCATTTAACGAAAGAGTAAGTTTTACAAAACTCGCATAAATAACAAGGAATATCTCCGAAATGGTTCACTCTGCAAAAAATTTATTCGAACATAAATTGTGTTTTAACAAGATCTGCATTGTTGTTAGGTATGATTTTGTCTATTTCTTAAGGTTTACCAGTAATGCAAAAGTCATCCAGAGTGAAGGATAGTTTAAGATGGAGGAATTTTGTTCAAAATCTTCGTGTAACATCTTTAAAAAATGTTAAACTTAAATACTAACTTTGCTTTTAACCGGCCGTTCGTTCTTGAGTTATGCTGTCAAGGGACTGACAGACACACTGACTCACTCACTCACTCACTCTCTCTCTCTCTCACTCACTCACACACACACAAACACACACACACACACATACATATACACACACGTGCGAATCTTTTTCTAAAAATGCTTTTCTTGGATTCAGGGGGTCTTAAAACATATTTTCGGTGAAATCTCGACATCGACCTTTTGTGTGGAATGCAATACTTCCTCTACTTACTGTATGTAGTAAACAAAGTAAAAAAAATTGGTTCTGCAACAATTAATATGGCCCTCATTTAGAAAAATGTCCTTTGCCTGCCCGTTTTCCCCGCCTTTATCACAAGAGTTTGCAAGAATAGCCAAACTTTCGATTTGTACTGTTGAATTACAGAAATTCACTTTCACATTTCATACCTGTAGACTCTTAATTTGAATGTTTGGATTCTAATTGAACGTGAATGCAATATACATTCTGTAGAGTCCAAAAAATAGCTATGGCTTTATGTCGATAATATGAACTTGGTCCATGATGCAAAAACCTCTCAGAAGAGAAATACCGCAGGTTTATGTTCCCAAATACGAAGCAATCCCACAGCGCAACCTACCACTCAAATGTTTTTAAAACCCTTTCCTCTCTGCCGAAAAAAGAGCATTAAATGGTGAATAATTACCCCTTTACGCTACACTTAACACATTTACTAAAAGTTTCAGTTCACTTTTGGGTGAACAATTTACTATTTTTATTTTCTATGTTTTTATGTACCGTAATTAGATGAAATATTGCATTCCAACGAAGAATTAGAGGGCGCAGTTTGAGCCGTACAGCAATCCATGCACTTTATAATAAATTTCAGGCCACAGTCATCGTTTGTAGACTACCCCCAAAAATCACATAGTCGTCTTTTACAAGAGGTAGGCATTTCTTATAACTCTGTGCAAAGAGCTATTAAATTGTTGAAATGAAAACCATAGATTTGGCAAGTATGTTTTTGATATTCAGTTTAATTTGTGTGTCATCTTTTGAAGTTCATCTTCTCTTTTCGCTATCAATATATGGTCAGCTGCAAATACCATTGTCTTTAATATTCTTGACCCCAAATTTATTCTTCCTACTGTTTGTTGCTTCCATGATCTGATCATGTCGTCGAAATATATATTAAAAGAGTAGTTGACAATGGACAACCTTGCCTAACCCCGTTTGAAATAATTATAGGTTCACGGTTATTTATTCTAATTTTTGTTTTTAAATATAAATTTATAATTAAATTTAATTGGTACTCCTTTATTTTCTAATAGTTCCCATAATAGTTGTACTCTGCATACCTTGTCAAAGGCTTTCTTAAAATCTGTAAAGAGTATATGTGTTTCCAGATTGAGCTCTCTACTTTTTTCGTTTATTCGCCAAAGGGAGAAGACATTATCTATGCAACTTCCTTCCTGAAACCTCTCTGTTCTTCTATTAATAATTCGTCTGTTATTTTTTATAACCTATCTTTTTCATTTCATTTCATTCCTGGGTTAGAAACCTGGAAGCTCACAAAAAGTCGGTTTAGGCTGAGTCACTGTCATAATTGCACCCGCGCCGTTCCAAGATAACCGCAGATCAACGGGCGCCGATAGCCCAAACAGGAAAAACATCGCATAGCGGTTCTTAGTTTATTGGCTCTCTCGGTAAGAAAATGAAAATAGTTTAAACTGTCCCGTGAAGGACAAAGGACTCCTATCAAAAGGGAAAGCTCATTTATTCTAACATGGTGAGCTACTCCACGTTAGGTGTTGCACATGTTTATTGTCCATTATTCACCATTTAGTCTCTTTCCTCTCGCTACTCGTGACCACTGCTGTCCTGCGTGCTCCTTGAAGAGGTCTGTCCATCTGGATCTAGGTCTTCCTTGTAGTCGTTTTCCCACACGGGGATTCCACTAGTAGCCTTGTATGTCCACGTGATGTTCTTGTAATTTCGCCACGTGGCCTCCCCATTTCCATTTTGATCTTGTGGCTAAATTTCTCAGATCTTTTGTCTGGAATAACTATATTAATCTCTTTCAGAGATCTTTGGATTTCGTTTTTCTGATGTGTTGTTAGCGACCATGAATAGCACACACAGGATAGACACAAATTTTCAATAGGTGCAATTTATTTGGCCTGCTTAGCCTTTCGTCTAAGAGTATGAACTTAAGCCCCTTTGAACTTCCTTCTTCATTTTGTTCTGAAAGGATATTAGTCATCCAACGTATACATGAGGGGTACTCCATCAACTAATATTGGTGTCGTTGGTTCGTTAAACATGATCTGCGTTTTCAATTTCTTTAACGAGAACCGAGCGGGATGACTCAGACGGTAACGTCTGTGGCCCGCATTTGGGAGGTCGCGGCTTCGATCCCCGTTTCCATCATTTCCCTTCATTCCATTTCCTCATCATCTTTCAGGTGTACTTTCAGGTGTGTAGTATTGGCAGTCCCGGGCAGATGGCGCAGATGGTTGCCGGCCTTGTCCTCCGTAGGCGGGGGAGGGGGACGCTCAGTGCGACACCGGAATTGTGGTGTGCTGGCTGCTTGGCGGGGCCTGGCGCCGGGATGAAGATATCTCAGCACTTGTCAGGGACTTCCGCGCGTCTCTGTGGCACCTTTGATTCCCTCCTTTCATTCCTGCCTCCTGGAAGGTGGTAGCCAGAATAGATCTGTGTAGGTCGAAGTGAGCGAGGTGTCCCCTTCTCTTCTATAAGGAGAAACTTGAAAATTTACCATGTTCACATAGCTGGTCTAGCATTTTTTGTAGTTCTAGCAATGTTTAGGCGAATGAAACATAGGTATTAATTTCTGTAAATGTTTTTCTATTAAGATAGAGGAATAGGCGTTTGTAAAGATACTTCATGCAAGAACAGAGTGCAACACATCAGATTTTTTTTTTTTACTTCGTCCATTACTCAGCAGTCAAAAATGCTAATTTTGTACTATAGTGCTTTACCCCGGGGTAGGAACCTGGGAAAATAATTCCCTGGGTACCAAACTAAGCTCACTATACCAGGGACATTCTGTCAATAGCGCCACTTTCGCCGTAAGCCGCTCCTGTGCAGCGGTGCGACTGTAATCTGCTTGCTGTGCCCCCCCCCCCCCATCACTTTGGACGGTAATTCTCGTATTGTGTACCCGTTGTAATCCGATCAATATGGCCGCCGCCGGAAACCAGCGGACGGATTAATAAAAGTACCCATAATGCCCCCGTTAGTACAGCACTAACACCAATACTTCTCTGTTTTTATGTTCGTTATTTCTGCCTGGCTAGACATTTTTTCTAGCCACGAAAGCTGACCTGCTAAAACAACTGCACGAGTGTGTTCAGGGAGTCCTGGGGTATTCATGGACATAATTCCCTTTTAATTCTGTACCCCAGATTTTCAACTGTTTATATTAGAACCACAGCCTGTTTACCGTACACGTAGCTTTCAAACAGACAGGCTGGCCATACGTGTTTATCGACCGCAAGCGTCCTGGAGGTTTTGGAATGATCTCGAGGTGTTTACGTGGCTTCTGCTGGAAGCATAATCGCAATTGGAGTTAGAAGAAAAAAAAATCATCTTATTGTTGCCAATTAATATGAGATTAAAATGGAATGTTACATTTACATTATTTTCTCTACCTAATCTTCAACAAACCCAGCTTAATTCCTCTATCTGAGGCGTGTTCATTAACTGCCTCCTCGAAGCCACCTCCCCTACTCTGCTATGAGTCTCCCTCCATACCGACAGGCTATAGGTCGCGCGCTGTGGTCGCGCGTTACTTCTTGACGAATTAAAATTTTATATGAAAGGTTGAATGCGAGTCTCTACTCAGCTTTTGCGGGAACGAGAGAGAGGAGGTACAGTCTGCAGTGAGATGACGCGCATGCTTCTGAGCTGAAGTAGTACAACACTACAAATCAATTTATGACACTTGTAGTAATATCAGCCACACGTATTATACACTATACCTCTATAACTGTTTCCACTTAACTTTCTTGCATTTATTCTATTCCCGACATCTCTCCCTCGTCTGAATTGCTATTTTCGTTGCATGCATACATACATCCGTACCGCACAAAACTTCTGCAGTCGACTGTATACACAAACGCGACAGAGGAAAACAGAGGTGTCTGTTATCGTAGCATAAACATTTGCTGACCTGTTTATTAAGGGTAGGCTCACTCATTGGATTTCTGCTCAAGGTCATTCGTCAAGAACGAACGCGCAACCTATACACGGTGCAGTTGAGACCAGTAAACAGTATTAGACGGACGTTCAGAATAACTATGCGCGGGTTTCATCAAGAACGGGAAGATTATATTTGTATTTTTCATAATGAGAAACATTTTGCTTAATTTTTTATTATTCACTACGCCTTCTCATTATAATATTAGGCGCCATTTTAACAAAAAGCATATCAAAGAATATCCCACTATCGTTATATATCACTATATTTTTCTTAAAACATATAATTATTATTACAGCCAGAAAGTTTTAAATATACAGTTCATTTGCCATAAAAATATTTTAAACCAACGACATTTTAATCAAAATAGTTAGAGCCATTTTCGAGAAAATAAAAATTTTCGAGAATTTTTCCATGGAAGGGGTAGTTTAACGCGGAGGAATCTTGTTTAAAGTAGCCGTATCGCATCCCTGAAAGATATTAAATTTAAATATTAATTTTAATTTTTAACTGATTTTTCGTTTTTGAGTTATGATATTCACAGGCACAGACACACACGGACCTTTTTTTATAAAAATGCTTCCTTTTTGGATTCAGGGAGCCTCTAAATATATATCTCCGGTAAAATCTCGACATGGAACTTTTCGGTGGAATACAATACTGCCCCTACTTAGTATATGTAGTATTATTCATGTCTCATTCATTTTAATCGACAAAAGCACTTTTAATTACATATTTCCTTGAAGGTACAATGAGAATAGGATTTTTCTTTATATGTACGCTCTTTAACGAACGCTCAGCTTGCTATTTGGGCCTGGACAGGATTAATCTCAGAGCACAACAGTTTTGCAGAATAACGACCACTGTGTGCCATCTCCCTGTTCCTTAAGATTCATTTCGGCAGCTCCAAGAAGTTTCCTTTCCTAGAACGTGCCCTTTTTATGCGGGCTTATGTAAGGGGCCAACCAACGCCCTGCTATTAGTCAATATTAATATGAGATTAATATTTGTAGCTTTGTAACTAGCGTTTATCAATAAAAGGGAAAATTCATAGTGATATAAATTTTCCCTCTAATTTCCGTGAACATTTGCCTTTTACAATAAAATGTTACTAAAATTGGATAGGACACTTGGAATTTAGTACAAGGTGAAAATAGCTGGCTGCCCTACAGAATTACATTTAAAAACAAAAAAAAAACAAAAAAAAAAAAAAAAAAAAAAAAAAAAAAAGAAAACACTTACGAGCACACTGCCCCTATTTGGTGAATGCCAAATCAGTCTTTGTAACCTATAAATCTGCAAATAACATAAAATACATCAGAACGGAACACTATAGAGGCTAATATTGGTGCAAACAGATGACTAACAAAGAACGATGATAATCAACCGGAGCACAAAGGACAGCTGTGAAAATTCCAACACAGAGATTATGCTAAATACAGGGTGTCTCAAAAATGTACCTACACTTTGAACGATTATAAATTCATTATTTATCAACATAGAGACAATTCTGAAGGTTTGAATTACAGAAGAAAAATGGACTTAAAGAATGACTGCCCATAATGTGATGATGTTTTTGTTTTTCAGTTGTAACTAGTGTAACAGAAGAGCATAATTCTCAGTTACAATTGAATACCATTTAAATTTACCAGGGGTAATAGTGTGGTATGGGTTATCAGCT
Source organism: Tenodera sinensis (assembly GCA_030765045.1). Taxonomy (NCBI): domain Eukaryota; kingdom Metazoa; phylum Arthropoda; class Insecta; order Mantodea; family Mantidae; genus Tenodera; species Tenodera sinensis. The sequence goes on from CM060974.1 coordinate 39,271,798, forward strand.
TTGGGCACCATAGGACCATAACAGAACTAACCTTGCTGCAGGAGTCTGCCGGTCCACATATTGACGAGATATTTGGTGGTGATGAGATTTACTTTCAGCAAGATGGAGCACCTCTCCACTACCATCGTGACGTAAGAGCTCCCCTCGATGCAGCTTATCCAAACATATGGATTGAACGACGGGATAACATTGCGCGCGCGTTCGCCCAATCTCATGTGAATGGACTTCTTTGTTGCGGGATACCTCAAGGACACAGTTTATCGCACAAATCCAACAACAACTGACGCATTCAAAGACAATGTCGCGAAATTCCAAATGTGATGTTTGTGAATCCTTTGGTTTGTCTTATTAGCTTTGTCTGGTTAATGATGGCCACTAATTCGAACATTTGTGAACATAATTCTTCAACTAAATTTTTTCCATAATTTAAGCCCCCAAACTTGTCCCTGTGTTCATAAATAATGCTTTTATAGTCATTTTTGAGGCACCCAGTAGTGTCCCTTGAGAGGAGATTGGTAATATTAGAAAGAGGAAGAGATAAATCTAAATACTGAAAAGTGTTCTCAGAGAAGAGTACAACCATAATTTTATTTTCATGACACAGCAAGCATGGTGGAGAATTAAAAACTCGGATGTGTTGCACTCACATGACCTTCTCTACTCTTGTACCAACCATTCTTACAAACTCTTATTCCTATATCTTCTTCGTGTTAGTTGACATAAACATTTGCACAAATTATCTTGTTGTCTATTTCCTTGTAGGTGCAAGGGAAATATGAGAATACAGTGGACTGAGGGATAGTCAAATCTTTTAAAGATTTCAAATTTCGTTTTCAAAAGCTCACACAAATAAGGAATATCTCCGAAATGGTTCACCCTACAACAATTTTATTTTCACATTGTTTTTAGCGAAATCTACATTTTTGTACAGTAAGATTTGCGCTACGTCTTACGGTTTACTAATTGTTCAAAAGTTATCCAGGGTAGACACGACTACGTAGGCTATGGCCAGAAAGTTCAAAATATACATTTCATTCGTCATAACAATACACTAAACATATGCTAGTTTAATCAAAATAGAGCCAGTTTTGAGAAAATGAAACTTTTCCATGTAAAGGGTAGTTTAGGGTGAAGCAATTTTCTTCAAAATCTTCGTGTCGTATCCATGAAACACATTCATCTTGAATAGTAATTTTGGTTTTTAATCGTTTCTGAATTATGATGCCCACAGACTGACACACACGCACACACACACACACACACACACACACACACACACACACACACACACACACACACACACACACACACACACACAGACTTGCGCGCGCTATAGAGAAATTAAAATTCCATATTACAACGGGAAATGTTGCGTATATCTGACAGTATAAAAGGTATAATATTCCTAGAACACTTCTTCCCATTCTGAATTTCAAGAGATCAACTTCACGTAGGGAAGTGGGAAGCCTGTGGACTCATATGTATATTCAACTTAGATTGTGATGGAGTAGTGGAAAATGATATATAATTCTGGGAATCGTAAAGTGCTCTGGACAGGTATAAAACCTAACTGGGTAGCAGTTTCAGTATTGTTTATTTAAGCGGAATAAAACTAGTTAGGTATCTTTACTTATCCCTCATCACCAGACTCGGGACAAGTGCTGCTAGGCATATAGGCAATTAGGGTAACAAGAGAAGAGATGAGAGGCTGTGAACGTCGATCCAGTAACCGAACTTCAGTAGCAAACCGCAACAATCGACCTCATTACCCCGACACCGTTACAACATACAGGGTGTCAAAGTAAACTATTGGACCAAAATAAAACTGCAAATGCGTCTCGAGGATACAGTTAAAATAATTCAATAAAAACTTTCCTCTGTTTCGTTTTCAGTAGCTTGCAGGTCTATGAAATGTTTGAAATTTAGGCTTGCTCCTGTTACCAATGCAACGTTAATAATTCGCCAAACCACGACATGGAGCTGTCAAATGGGCACAGAAGCTCCAGAAATTTCCACTGCAAATTACCACACGTCACGTGATAACCCTCCTCCTGCCCTATAAGATATGGAGCTAACCTTCACCTATAGTTGATCCTACCCCAGACTTGCCTCAAACGTTAATAAATAGGGTTTCCAGCTTTCCAAAACCAAGAATAAGCACTGCTCCTATGTTACATCACAGTACCCCTCAATGACCCCTCCTCCTTACGGGATGTGACACCGACCGCCTATCAAAGGGACGCTTGAGGTCAAGTTACCTCACACCAGATGTTGCTAGACAACGTACGGCCGAAAAATGACAACAATAATGGGGCCGGAACAAAGAGCGATTCTAGACTGTTTGAGAAGCTTTCGACTGCCAGCCTGTCTACGCAAATTTCAAGTAAAGCTGTGTTTTTCAGAAAATTTGCCGGTAACTTGCCCAGCCTACATAACCGAGATAGAACGGCGAGAGAAGCCAGTTTTTAAGTGTTTGAGCACTTTCGGAGTGCAGCTCTTAGTGGATGTATCGTCGAAGCCAGCTTTTTGTTAGACAGAGAGAGTAGAAAGGCAATGAACAGTGTGTTGAGGTTACGAGAGGATAGAACAGATGTGATTTGCAACATCACGTTGAACTGTAGATTGCGTTAACGTCAGTTTTAGAACGAAAATTTAGTGACAATGCAAAAACTTTCGTGTCGAGATATTTATTAGTGATGTAAAATAAAACTAGAGTAGTAGTCTAGAATAGCGACTTCCGCGATGTTATTGTGTTTTCTTCCAATATACCGAGCTGAGGAAAATTCCTATACCGTTCTCGAAAAAATTCAATACCAAAACAGCTCCTGGAAAACCTTGTCAAGGGCCACCTTTGTACCTCGAGGTGGTAGAATTACACAGACAACAGAATGTTCCCTTACCCACAACCCTTCTTCATACCGCGCAGGAAAGTTCTTCACACGCGTTCCCAGCGTTGTCTGTGCTCGCTCACAAAGTGAGCATTCTTTACTTAGCATTCAAATTTAAGGAGAGTTTTGCCAATGATGATTGATTACTAATTAGTGAGAACATTACTTTAGACACCTAGCTGAATTTTTAAGGTATATTCAGCAGCCATTTTACTATTGATTCGTGGAATATATAGTAAACCTGTACTTTGTAACATAATGCTTAAAATAATAATTGAGAGATAGCCAAATCTATTAAAGCTGGTCGCTGTATGAAGGCTTCGAAATTCCGCTCTCTTTGCACGGCAAAGAAATAAAAAGTGATCAACGACTTTACATTTGAGAAAAGTATTGCAAAACTCACGGAAATAACTTCACAAAAAATGCTTTCGGACATAACTTGTGTGTTTTAACAGGATCTACACTTTTATACAGTAAGATTTGGTTTATCTCTTACGGTTTGCCAGTTATGCAAAAGTCTTGAAGAGTAAACAGGACTACATGAGCTAGGGCCAGAAAATTCAAAACATGCACATCATTTCTCACAATGAACCTTAATATATGGCATTTTAATTAAAATATTTAGAGCCTTTTTAGGGAAACTGACATTTTCGAAAAATGTTCATGTAAAAGCTAGTTTAAGGTGAAGGGATTTTCTTCCAAATCTTCATGTCGTATCCTTGAAAAATATTGAACTTGAATACCAACGATTTTTCGTTTTTGAGTTATGCTATCCACTGACACACACACACACACACACACACACACACACACACACACACACACACACACACACACCACACACACACACACACACACACACACACACACACACACACACACACACACACACACAGATGAGCCTTTTTCTAAAAATGCTTTTCTGGACTCAGGGGCCTCGAAACATATATTTCCGGTAAAATCTTGACATCGAAATATTGGTATACATTTCCCCTACTTACTATGCGTAGTAGAAAAAATGAAATTGTGTTTTAAATATAAGAAAATGAGTATACCTTATGCATAAAAACCCTTTAATTAAAACATAGGTAGTTTATTTAGTTGGAAATGTGCAAATGTGCGGAGTCACCTTAACGTCGCATATTCAAATCGATGGATGGGTAGAGGTGAACCAGTTCCATGGCCAGCACGGTCGCCAGATCTAACACCTCTCAACTATTTTCTGTGGAGTTGTATGAAGAGAATGGTGTATGACACTCCTGTAACCAGCTTAACCGGTTGTGACCATTTAGGATGAAGTCCCAAGATGTCCTCCGTCTGTTGGAAGCCAAAAGTACCTCCGGTAATAATTTTTCATACCTTTTTCCGTCTTTACACATGCTGCTAAAACATCTGTTCAGCTTTCTGGTTCCCCACATAAGAGGCAGATCATCCTGCCAGCATAGTCAACAATCTGACGAGCTCTGCGATATCAAAATGGATGTTCAGAATTAGCTGAATAACGAAAAAGCTTCCTTGACCTCATATACCTGAAAATCCTAATATGCGGTATACACGAATTCTACTGTGAGTAACGCATACGTGTTATGTTATAGAAGTTATACCAGTAGAAAACACAATATTTGCCATCGTCCAGTTTTTAAGCTGTCACATTACTAATTTTCACTTTTACTTATTGTAAGTAACCTAGTTAAACTTTTGTTTATTCCATACTATCACTACGAATATGAACTACTTCCACTGTTCAGTGTCACTTTATTGCACGACGGAGCGGCGAAACAAAATATGCCCGATGTAGCCTACTCTTCCGGGGGTCAAAATTATACAGATGTTAGACTTTTAAACTGAACATTTTGACATAGGAACTACTGGTTGGAAATTAATGCTTTGCAAGCTGCAGGAGTACTATGTGGCAACCACCTGCTTCAATACGTGAATTACAAGGACACGTGACATTTTGTCGCACCGTCTCCAAAATCCCTGATGTCTCTTGCACACTGACAGCGACAGTTAGGACCCTAGCAAGCAGTTCCTCTTCATGTTGTATTAGAGTTTCATACACCAATGACTGCATGTGACCCCATAAAAAAGGACCAAAGAGTTGAGATCAAATGATCGCGCTGGCCGCGGCACAGGACCTCTTCTTGCAATCCAGCGATTAGGAAAGGTATTCGAGAGTGCGGACGTACTGTTCAAAACGGGTCACATCATGCATTAAGTGTATTTTAGCAACATTTTCTTATGACTAACGCTTCACCTTTGGTAGTCAGCCCTGCATGGTAAACAAAACAAATAAGCCATTAAAGCGTCAGGGAGGTGCCAAGGAGTTCTCATTTTCACTTTCAAGATCATTCGGTGTTTAATATATTAATTTATGACCGGAGGTTGCTTATGTCAAAATGCTCAGATTATAAATCGGTATAATTGTGACCCTAAAGGTTGGGGACACGCTGTATAGCCGTTGAGAATTTCTGTAGAACACCAGGACGTTTGAGAAGATTCTGATGGTCACTCGATAACGCTTCTGATGTCTACCTGGGCGACCACGTTTACGATACGAATCTACGGCGCCAAGCCACAATCCCTGAAACACCTTATTCTTGTAAATCAATGCATTTAGTGCAACGACTAAATAATATTTGTCCCAGTCTGTCTGAACTTCAATCTCATCACCTTCTGTGGGTTCTCAACTACTCAGCTTTGGGAACAATCGACAGAAGCCAAAATCCTTGGAAGTAAAGTCATGCGGTTTTGCAACCGCAAACCCACACATACTAAGGCGATTATCTGATGAATGAGAACCTTTTTCCCAAGTTGTGAACGTTTAGCCTGGATAAAATCCTTCAGTCCGGCGATGATTCTGCTCTTCTGCAGGTTAGGAGCCCCGCATCCTGACAGGAATCTCAGAAAACAGTAGCTATGCCTTTCCTACAGATGGAACCACCTTCGCTTTTTGCCACCCAATTTTTGACTTATTCTTCATCTCTGGCGTTTAACTATTCCATGTTATGTCTAATGTTATAAAACGTCGGACAAATTCATTTAAATTGCATTTAAACCAGACTAAACACTCAAATCTTCAGTCCAACGGGGCTTTTTTTTTTTTTTTTTTTTTTTTGTTAACAAACGTGGAAACCATTTGGAGTCTAACATCGTCAGGTACAGGGAAAACGGACGTTATGAAGGTCAAAAACGCACTTTTTGTTTTTAACACAGAAGATAGTATCCTGAACAATACGTATTTATTAAAATGGATATTTGTATGTATGATATTGATAAATTCTAACACTGATTGACCGATCACCATGCAAATTTGCACGTCTGTCTTTGCGTGGATAAAGTTTGTATGCTATCCATTTTACTATTGCATTCACGGGGTTTTCTCTACTCAATTCTCTTTTAAGTAAGACATTCACATGTCGTTCTCTATTCGCCCTTCAACATAAAGTTTCCATGATTGAAACCGAAGTGCAAGGTTTTCTAAGTAACACACTTTCTCCACTCACACCTCAACGTACAATACATATTATTTTCTGCTATTCAAATACAAATGCAACGTATTACATTCACATGGTTTTCTCTACTCATTTCTTTTATAAATTACAATCACACTTCTTTTTGCACTCCCTATTGTACAAAAATTTATAACTTTCTATATGATTAAAATATAAATGCAACGTATTACATTTACAAAGCTTTCTCTACTTGCTTTTTTCTTCCTGTGGTATTTTTGGTTGCTCAAAAGTGCTTTTGCATAGGGTCTTCCCGATGTGTTCATTTATTTAGTTTATTTCTTCTTCTTTTACTATCCTAAGAGTTTTAATTAACACTTTGTTTAAGTGTATTGAGTAATATATTTTTTTAAATATCTCCATGGAAACAAGGCTTTTGGGTAAGTGTAACTTCATATATATACATATATATATATATATATATATATATTTATTACATCAAGAATTTTAAATAGTGAGTGAGTTGGGTTGGGTTTAAAGGCCCGTCGACCGCTAGGTCTTTAGGGCCCTAAGTCAAAAAATAAAAACAGAGAAACTCACCACTCATGAAAACTCACAGTTAAAAACGTTCAAAGTGTAATGGCTAAAGCAGCTAATATGTGATAGTGATAGCTAAAAAAGCTAAAAGTTAAAACCTAAAAACAAATCCATAAAATCAATACTCGTGGCAAAACCTAAAAAGGTAATACAGTAGAGTTTAAAATGGCAGACGTAATCACACCTTAAAAATTGAAAAGTTAAACAACTTTAAAACTCCTTAGACAACTTAAACTTGCTTACCAAAGCCAATTTGGGCGACAAACCGCATCACTGCACTGACACCTAATGGGTCGTCGCCCAAAATTAACTGCAGAGTATTTTAAACATGTTACTATATGTTTAGCATATATGCTTATTTTTCTCTGAAAGGAACACTGCATTATGAAATATAACTGACAGTCTTAAATTGAAAAATTTTAAAATAAAAGCTGCAAAAGATAAGGAGAATACTGACTATGGCATGCACTGAATTCATATTGTGAGGTTGGACACCTAAAATAATTGTCTTCTATTTGAATATTGTTATATATATTTTATTATATCAATGTCCTAGGTTTAAAATTGTGGAAATATTGTAGCATTTCACTACTATAGGTGCAAATATGCATCCTTTTTGGTGCGGAGGAGAAAGATAAGTTTTTACGCACATGCCCCTGCCCAGCTGGGTGTGCAAGACCCACCATCTGGTAGTCATATCGAACAGAAAGCCCCTCCACTTTTTATTAACATGGATTACTTTGCCGGGTAACGCATAATATCCGCTTAGCGTGCAAAAGATGAGAAACCGGCATGCATTGCATGCGAGCGCCCCAAATGTTACTTACCCTAGATTCCACATGACAGAGTAATCCCGAGCGGTAAATCGCCTAAATATTCTTACAATTGTTAGTGCAAATATACATCCGTCTTCCCTTAAATCAATCTGGCCCACACAAGGACTATGTTATCATATCATATAAAATGAGTACTATTATGAAATATTACATTTCTCTTTTAACAGCAAGCATACTCATCTAAAGAGGGTGATTACTTGAAACTTGAGTCGTAAATAAATCAATAAGCTTTTTAGTAGCATTTTAATTGCGCTTTGTTTTATTACGATGTTTCAAAATTTAAAAGACAAAACAACGACTGTGGGAAATCTATCCTCTTATTTGCTGGGTTTGGAATCCGGTAGCGTGAAATTAAAAGGGGATTGGCAATCCCCAGGATGGTAATATCGTGTTTTCTTTGTTTTACTTTCTCTTATGTGTACTAAGTAGACGTATCTGTTATATACCACCTAGAAACTTAACCACTACATTTGACCGGAAATACATGTTTTGAGACTCCCAGAATTTCTCCTCAAAAAGGGGCAAAAATCAGAAAAATGTGTATTTGTATCTATGTGTGTGTTTGTATGTGTGAAAAATCTAACTCAATAACGAAAAGTCGGTTAAACATCAATTTTGCTATTTAAGTTTAGCATTTTAAAAGGATTTTCAAGAAATATCCCCATAGCAATTTATATGGAATATTTTACGGACATTATAATTTCTCAAAGGTGACTACTTTTATTAAAGTAACATACATCTAAGGTATTTCATGATTAATGTATATCTTGAACTTTCCGGGAATAGTCTCTGAAGTCCCCCTTTTTTTTGGATTACTTTGGAATAACTGGTAAATATCTTACTATGCAAAAAAATGTGGCACTCAAATTTTCTTTGTATATTATACCATTTCTGAGGTATTCCGTGTTATTAGCTAGAATGTTAAAATGCTTCTACCTTTTTCAAATGTATTTTCCGCGGATGCGACATCAAGACTTGAAAGAAAATCCACTGGCCTAAAGTATTCTTCACATGGACAAATATTCAAAATTGTTTATGAAAATACCATACATGTAAGACATAGAATGTATACCCTGACTTTCTTGCGAACAGTCTCCAAAGTTCCATTCATTTTGGTTGCTTTCACATATCTAATAAACTGAATGAAATAGAAAAAAATCTGACTGCTAAATTATGGAAATCTCGTTAAAACACACAATTTATGCCAAATACTTCTGGGGTAATCCGTGTTATGGATTGTGATGTTAAATACTTATTTGTTTATCCCTTGGTTATATAAAGAGAAGGGAGTTTCAAATACAACACACCGGGAGCAGGTCTTAAAACATTTGACTATCATTTAATCCTAACATTACGAATCAGTTGGGGAATTTAATGTCATACCAGCAGGTTGGCCATGGTAGCATAGTGGTTAGAGCAGCCGCTGGTTACGTGGAAGATTCGTGGTTCAAACCCGGCTATGAAATTGAATTTTTCAATCCTGATTCCAGCTCTTAAAGTGTAAAAAATGTTCAACCTCCCAAATAGTGGCCTACAATGAGCTTACTGACTTCTTTTGTATTTTCCAGTCTTTTGACACTTGGGTCGTTTCCCCATACTAGTATTATAGCATATCTCAAGTGAGAATGAATATATCAATAATACACAACTTTTAGAACATACATATTCACTTGGTATTTGAACCTTCCGAAAAAAATATCACAATGGCTACTTTTTTACTTTCTCTGCTGGTAAGTAAAGGACGTATTGTAATTCCACCCAAAAATGCGATGTCGATATTTCACCGGAAATATATATTTTGAGATACCCTGAATCCAAAAAAAGCATTTTAGAAAAAGGTCCGTATGTGTGTTTGTGTGTGTGTGTGTGTGTGTGTGTGTGTGTGTGTGTGTGTGTGTGTGTGTGTGTGTGTGTGTCAGACTGTGGACAGCATAACTAAAAAAACGAAAGGTAGGTTAAAACCTAAAGTTAGTATTTAAGTTTAGTGTCTTCCAAGGATGCGACGCCAAGAAAATAGCCCCACCCTAAACTACCCTTTACATGGAACATTTATCGAAAATTTTTATTTTCTTGAAAATGATTCTAACGAATTTGGATTAAAATGTCATACGTTTGAGATATTTTTTATGACAAATGGAATGTATATCTTGAATTTTCTGGCTATAGCCCATGTAGGCGTATTTACTCTGGACGACTTTTGCATAACTGGTAAAGTGTTAGACATAGACCAAATCATACTATACAAAATGTAGAGCTTGCTAAAATAAACAATTAATATCTGAGGAAGTTTTCTATTAGGGTGAACCATTTCGGAGATATTACTAGTTATGTGTGTGTTTCGGAAAAGTTAAAAGTTTCATGAAATGGAACATGGTTGTTAATTTTTTTATATGTTAAGTGTTCAAATAGAACGAAATTTCAAAGCTTTAAAAGATTTGACTATCGCAGAAAGCCTACTGTATTCTAATATTCCCCTTGCACCTACAAGGAAATAAGCAATAAGATAATTTATACAAATGTTTATCTCAACTAATACGAAGATATAGGAATAAGAGTTTGTAAGAAGGGTTAACATAAGAGTAGAGAAAGTCATGTGAGTGCAACACATCAGATTTTTACAAACGTAGTTTATATGTGATTTCCATGTAATGCTTGAATCTATATAAATTCCCAAGAAATTTACTTTCTCTACTTCGTAATTTGCAAAGAGGGTAGTAGTTAGATCTTAATTTTTTTTATCTAAATTCAAGGATAAAAGGTTTGCCATACACCAGTCATTAATTACACTGTCATTTGCACCCAACTTAATATTATTAAGGTATGGACTTTCCTATAAAGATCTATTTTACGCATAGATGTGTCAATCTGAACCAGTTTGTTCTGCAACACAATATCATAGCAGATTTCACAGCACTCCTAGGCGGAGCATTATTTGTTTCCATATTGCTTTTAGCATTATTTCTGACATAAAACTAGTGACAAGTATGACTTTACAACTGAAGTTAAGATATATTAACGAGTAAACATAGCGCGATAACTTTGGAGTTAAGTTGGCAGCGTAACTAGCAACGTTTGCGCGGAAGTTTACAAACTCGTGTTACACTCTCCCCTTCATTCCATCAGCTGTTGAACAGAGAGCAATTCTTCCCAGCATTTGGCTCGTGATCCAGGAATAACCTCAAAAAACCCCATGGGGCAGGAAGCTCTGCTGCAGAAATCGAACCCATGACCTTCCGAATGTGAGTGTCACACGTTACCCCTATGCCATCTTGCTCGGTAAAGTAAAGTGAGGTATTCAAGGAACATCTCTGAAAGACGAACAAGAAAGTTTCTGATTCACCTTCATCAGGGTCTGAACAAGCACTGCCATAATAAAACTGCACAGCTAGTGTAGTAAGTAAATTTGATTTCTCGCCGTGGAGGCGGCCGTAAGCCTCTGCGACGAGGTAGCCACGAGGCTTTGGATTGCTGCAGCTTTAATTAATTTTCGCGAAACAGAAATTGCAATTCCGAATAACGATTTATCGAGGAACTTTCCATTTACATCAAAATCCGTTCACCTTCGACTGTTTTCTCCCAACATGCCAATCGGTATTTCCAATTAGGATATCATCCACAAACTAATAGCAGGTTTTGTACTCAGTGAGATAAAACCACAGCAAAGCGTGAAGTTGAAGGTTCCGGGTTCAATTCCTGTTAGTCCTGCCACCGTAACCTTGAATGGTGTGTGAATTATAGGGCGGATAATATAACACAATCTTTGTGTGTGGCGCTGTCAACGCTAAACTATTTGCAAAATTCGAAATTCTTTACCTTTCCATCTGTTTATTTTCCTCTTAAATCTTACTACAAATACACAATTTCCTTTTCGTTGCTAACACAGTTCAGTCTTCTTTACTATTACTATTTACAGTTGTTCTCTCGATAATCTTGCTCAGTCTTTTAATATCTTTCTCCAGTTTCACTGTCCCTTATATATTTACTATTATGATACAATCACTCGACGACACATATGTTCTCACTGACAGGCTGGCCGACTCACTCTAGTAACTAAAACTAATTGTACACGACGACTTTATCAACTACTCAAATTCGCGTTCACTCAACTGCACTGCACTGCCCAGTCCTATTTATACTGGAGCCGGCGTGACGTAACCTCCTTCGAGTTCTTTCCATGTGCACGTGTACAATGACTCAGCAGAGAAGCGTCCAGAGTTTGCTGAACCATCGGACCATCTTTATGTTTCGCCGTCATTATTACAGCCCCGCACACACACGCAAGAGCTTGCCGTATCCAAGGTCACCATGTTTCCTGTCTTCCGTATATTATTGAACGACCCAATTTCACAATACAATTTCATGCGAGATAATTAGTATTTTAATATGACGTATGAATGAAAAATTGAAATATTAACCTTGAAAGATAACATTCAACTTTCCATGGTGTCTTGATGGTTGAACTTAATTAGTATATATTAATTATATCAACTTTCGTAACTCCCTCTAGATTTTTCAGATATGAGGGATGTACAACCTATTTTCCAATTTTCTTCGATTTCAGAATCAGCCACTCGTTCAAGTTAGCCGCCATGATTACTATGGGCAATTATTGATCTGAGCACGGCGTACTCTGTTTATCTCGTGGAACGTGTATTAAGATTGCACAATATCTTCGATCGGTATTACAACGAAAGTTGGATTGATTCAAGTGCTTTATTCTTTTAAATTATAACCTATGCAACATAAATAAGAGGAAAATTATTCAGGAGGTAAAATCAACAAATAGCTTTGATTATATGAAATTGCTGCTTAGAGCTACTTTAGAACCAGATTGGTAATTATAGCAGCAGTAGAGAAGTCTCTTTGAAGATTAGTACAACTAGACGCTGTGGATTACATTCTCTTCTCCCTGAAGTGTTGAAGCGGTTTATTCATGTTGTAGGACATTACTTCTGAGTACAGCAACAATGTGACTCTTCCAAACACTTTTTCTTTCCTGTTATCACTAATTATTTGAAAGATCAATGTATGCATCAAAGGATCAGGCAGTTGGTGATATTGTAATTATTGATGGATAAGATTAATAATTTTATAAAGAAATAATAACATGTAGTAAGCCTGTTACTTTCATTAACAATGTAATTTAAGGCTTCAGGTAAAGCTAATCACGAGACCTCGTGCGGCCAAGTGACGTAACCAGTACCGCACAGCTGTCGTATACGCACCGCATAAATAGACGTCTGCAGCTTGGGTACAGCCGCTTTCAAATGTTTTCCGACGCAAGCGGTACTTGCCATGGAGACGTAAGGGGTAAAGTTTATCGAGTAGTCAGTCCAGGCCAGAGCCGTCTCAAGTGTTTCCCCTGACTCACTAGTTTGATAGCTGTAACGCTAAAGTTTTCCTGTTTCAGCAGAAGAAACTATTATGGCGACTGGCCTCTTTGGGACTTTGCTGTAAAACAGTGAAGATTATTAACTGGGTTCTAGGTCACTGAAAATAGGAATGTGATTTAAATTTGTCTGCAAAAATATTTTCGGGAGTAGGGGCACAATAAACCCTACATATTATTATAAACGATATCTTGCACAATATTAGGCAACGTTCACACACACGCACACACACACACATACACACAGAGAGAGAGAGAGACCTTATATTCAAAACGTATTAAGTTGATTTTAAACAGAACAGTACCATCGGTAACATATAACTCTGCCAGTCCACAGCCAGGGAAATGGAATCCGTATTTTAATCAAGGCACTTTTCAAAATTATTACACCTCATGTGAATACTATCTTTCAGTATCAATTATAATTGCTAACGAACAGCAGTAGACCTAATCTAAATGAGGCAGACTACTTACTTCACATACTGGAATTTTTAACTTCCAATACCCCTTTCTCGTGCAATTCTAAAAGCTGACCGTACATTTCACCGACAGCTTGTTTCGTTACAGGGTAGCGATGCGATTACGATTTCGAGGAAACTCAGTCGTTCAGAATACAATTCATTTAAGGTGTACCTGGAAACCAGAAGCCCTCACGTGGGAGGGTACAGTTGCTAGGCACATTCTGATTTCTGAGAATTAATAAGGGAAAAAGGGTTTTAGAACTGAGCAAATTCACAGAGTGAAGTGTGTTTCGATGTGAATTCGCAAGCTTATGGTGCGGCAACAGTATGTAGGAACTTTAGGGGTGGCCATGTTACTGGGATTTAACTCAGTAAAAGAGCATGCTTTCTAAAATTTGCGTCCTTCCCGTCAGTGTTAACCTTACCTGGAGAATCAGTTGTGGTCGCTTTAGCAGTCATATCAGCTTAGTATATTTGCTACTGACAACAATGTACTCTTCGTATCATTATTACATAAACAGTTATTGTTAAAGGAAAACACAACCGAAATGTAGTACAAAATTAACATTTTTATTGCAAGAGTTTAAAAAAATATCTGTTTTTTGACCTTTTATACTACAAATAGCTATACTGATACAATGTATGATAAAACACAGAATAAAAATGCTTCTAATTTTGAAATATAAGCTTTTTAAAAATTGTTTCTTCACTGTACTCACTTTCTGAAAATATTTCACACGATGCAGTTTTATCCAATTCTTCTGTAATTTGTCACATAGATGCCAAAACCAGAAACAAGTCTGTCAGAGTATTTTTCTTTTGAACGGTTTTTTACTTATATTTTTAAAGATGCATAAAACATAAAAATAGAAATTTCAAATGACAGAACTTAAAAATTATTGTCTTTTAATCTAAGGTTAGCAAAACAGAATTGTAAGACTTGGCATAGGATAATAGAATCCAGATCTGGATTTCATAACTTGGAAGGTAAAGGAGATATCTCCCTGAAATTTAAAACTATCTAATACAGATATACAACAAAATTTTCAGCCCAATTGAAATGATATCCTTATAAAATACATGTTCGGCAATGTATTCCCTTAAAGGGTAAAGTATATATCCTACAGAAATAACAAGATATAATTCAGTAATTATAAGTTTGAGTTATAATATTTGGAAACAATTGTATTCTCCGTGGCACTTGAAATTCATTATTAGCCTCCATTAATTTCATCAGCAAATTCACTAATGCTGAGAACTAGAATTGTAACTCAAAAATTCATGGTCATAACCGGGATTTGAAGCAGGGATCTTCCACTCTACGAGCGGTTACTCTAACTTGGGGGAATTTAATGCCGTATCGGCAGCTTGTAATGGGAGCTCGCGCATAGAGTGGAAGATCCATGGTTCAAATCCCTGCTATGGCATTCAATTTTTACTTTCTATACTATGTAAAGTAGGGGAAGTATTGTATTCAACCCAAAAATTCGATGTCGAGAGTTAACCGGAAGTATGTTTTGAGGACCTCTGAAACCAAAACAAAAGCATTTTAAAAAAAATCTGATGTGTTGCACTTACATGAGTTTCTCTACTCTTGTACTAACCATTCTTACAAACTCTTCTTCCTATATCTTCTTCGTGTTAATTAAGATAAACATTTGTACAACTTATCTTATTGTTTATTTCCTTGTAGGTGCAAGGGGAATATTAGAATACAGTAGGCTTTGTGCGATTGTCAAATGTTTTAAAGCTTTGAGATTCTGTTGTCTTTGCACACTTAACATATAAAAAAATGAACAACGATGATCCATTTCACGAAAGTTCTAAGTTTTCCGAAACTCACACACATAACAATGAATATCTCCGAAATGGTTCACCCTACAAGAAAATTTATTGAGACAGAAATTGTGTATTTTAGTAAGATCTACATTTCTTGTAGAGTACGATTTGGTCTATCTCTAACGGTTTGCCAGTTATGCCAAAGTCGTCCAGAGTAAATACGACTACAGGGGCTATAGCCAGAAAATCCAAGATATCCATTTCATTTGTCATAAAAATATCTCAAACATATGACATTTTAATCAAAATCGTTAGGGCCATTTTCAAGAAAATCAAAATTTTCTAAAAATTTTACATGTAAAGGGTAGTTTAGGTCAGGGCTATTTTCTTCAAAATCTTCGTGTCGCATCTTTGAAATACATTAAACTTAAATACCAACTTTGGTTTTTAACCGACTTTTCGTTTTTGAGTTATGCTGTCCACAGACTGGCAGACTGACACACAGACACACAGACACACACACTGACCTTTTTCTAAAAGTGCTTTTTTGGATTCAGGGGGCCTCAAAACATATATTTCCGGTGAAATTTCGACATCGAATTTTTGGGTGGAATACAATACTTCCCCTACTTACCAGTAGAGAAAGTAAAAATACGGTCCTATTAATATGTTTCCGAGTAACATTTTGTCGGGAACTACAAATATTTACGTATAGATATAAAGACTTATAACTGGGTTACGTATAAAGCAGCTTCAATTGTATGTAATAAATCCATTTATAAACTTATCTGTTTCGATTAACATGAAATAGATTGAAGAGCAAGTTTTGTAGGAATAATTTGTACAAGAGTGAGTAGAGAAGGTCATGTGAGTGCAGATCAGTACTAGTACCTTGTAGTTTATTACTATTGTTGATATATGTGCAAATCTGTGAAGACATTGTCCGAAATGTTTCTGCTATGCTATTCTAAAAACGTTGTAGAGGTTTCTTTGGCCTCATAGAGTCCACGTATACAGGCCTCTGGTGTCCATGTTGCAGGTGTAGCGGGCCAAAAAGGAACAGTGTTTGATGTGTGTGCATCTCCCCAAACGGTTGTTTCCCGCTAGAACATAACCAATGAGAGCTGAGAGAGGTATTAAATTTTATAACACCATTTTGCATTAGGACCGCGTGTAAACTATAGCCACTCCTGCCTTTCAAGCACATGTATGTTACCAGGTCACTGAAGTTGAAATGTTCACAATGAATTTCAACGCTGGGAAGCTTCATTCATGTGTCCCCTTGCTCTGTGCCACACTGAGTGTTGAAAAAACAATGCCCAAAACAGGCTGCCCACGTAACTCAGTCGGTAGGGCATCTGCCTGTTGTGGGATAGGTCCCGGGTTCAAAACCTGGATGAGGAGGTTAGCCAAAATTATTCCCTCCCTATCCTACCCTCAATCTGGGGTACGAATGAGAGTGTAGTGTATGTACCTATGTGTGTTTGTGATATAATGCATAAAACACAAACACAAGCATACGAGCTAACACAATTGCCGATATAAAATGTGTTTTAGAGGTTAAACGCTGCCTATGGCCGTTGAAGTTAAAGGTACGATGCAAATGAGAAAAATCTGATGTGTTGCACTCACATGAGTTTCTCTACTTTTATACTAACCATTATTAGAAACTCTTAGTCTTCTATATTCTTCGTGTTAATTCAGGTAAACATTTACAGAAATTATCTTATTGCTCGTTTTCTCGCACGGGCAACGGGAATAGGGGAATACAGTAGACTTTGAGCGATAGTCAGATTTTTAAAGGTTTCAAATTCCGTTCTCTTTGCACGCCTAACATATGAAAAATTAAAAAAATTAATAGCGATGTTCCATTTCACCAAAGTTTTATGTTTTCCGAAACTGACACATAACAAGGAATATCCCTGAAAGGTTTCTCTAAAAAAATGATTATTTGGACATAAATAGTGTGTTTTAGCAAGATTTACAATTTTTGTATAGTAAGATTTGGTATGCCTCTTACGGTTTACGAGTTATTCAAAAGTTATCCAGAGTAAATAGGACTACATGGGCTATAGCCAGAAAATTCAAAATATACATATCATTTGCCATAAAAATGTCTTAAACATATGGCATTTAAATCAAAATTCTTAGAGCCATTTTCGAGAAAATCATAATTTTCGAACAATTTTCCATGTAAAAGGTAATGTAGATTGGAGGAATTTTTTTCAAAATCTTCTGTCGCATCCTAAGAAGACAGCCAAATTGTGCCAAACATTTGGAGCCATCTAGCTTCTGGACGAATGGATATAAATGGTTTGTTATTCCATTAACTGTTGTGCAAACATTGTGTGAACAATGCTGTAATGCATTTCTACCTTAATTCGAATGTATTTAGTCACATTTTAATGTTAACGTGACTTTGCCAAATTTCTCTTAGAAATTAAACTTTTCACGACACATACGCACGCGATTCAAGGTGTCTCAAAACGTGTATTTCCCCGAGAAGTATAGAATATTCTGGTGAAAGCAATACGTAGTAGAGAAAGTAAAAACGAGAGAAGTTGCCAATGGGAGCACACTTACTTACAATAGGTGCTATTGGAACCAATAGTAATACGGCATGCACGACGAAGTCCCAACATTGATTGTATTTCAGGATTCCAGGCACGTCACGAACAGCTCCATCAGTCAGAGCGCGTCGTCTTCATCCGAGTCAGCGGGAGTATAATACAGAACGTTCCTCAAGCACCTCCAGAGAGACACGCCTTATAAAGATACAGTGAACTTGAGTCAGTACAGTGCACGGATAACTTCAGTTTTCTTTTATTTAATGTTGGCACAATCTCACAATGTGCCGTCTGTCATGTAAAGAGACCTAAGTGGGCCAATCTATTGAGTATTTTCCTTTAAGTCATGCGCGCGCACACACACCTTAGGATAAATATATGATCTTGGTGAGCGGCGAAAGGGGAGCAGTACAGAAACGTTTCACCTGAGTGGTGGGAAGACATGCTTCGCAACAATGGAATACACCATTCCCTGGGTGAGTCCATTGCATCGGTTAGTTTAATGTGAAAACCCTGACACTCTAGCATTGGCCTACTAACACACAACAATTTCAGGCTCACAGTGATAGAACAAAGTAAGAAGTGGGCGCTTTAGTATGTCCTTGGTAACATGTTAATTCTGGAGTTTCCCACGGACCAAATTTAGGACCTTTATTTTTCATGCTGTTTATAAACGACCTATCAAGTTGCATTAATTACTCCAAATGTCTCTTATATGCTGACGATCTAAAATTATACAGGACAATTAGTAATGCTGACGATATGCTTAAATTACAATCTGATCTGGATAATATTTATAAATGGAGCTTGGAAAACAAACCTCACTTCAATATTAAGAAATACTCCTTTATGATATATACCAGAAGCAAGCAACACTTAAATTCTAAATATTATTTAAATAGTTCTCCACTTGTAAGAGTATATTCTGTCAAGGATTTAGGTGTTACTATGACCCAGAATAACACTCAAGTTATGCTAATTCTATAAAAAAGTCTTGTTGGTAGTAATTTAGAATATGCCTCAATTGTGTGGTCACCAATGTATAAATGTCACAACAATCAAATATAATCAGAACTTGCCGTGTAGTCAACTCCTTAACGAATTCAACATAGTTTCACTTTATGATCGTAGAGTAATAGCTGAACAATTATTTCTTTATAAACTCATAAATGGCCTGGTATCTACCGAAGAACTGCTTGACAGAATAACTTTAATGTCAGTACTACTAATTTTAGAAATCGTCAGCTATTTCAATTTGGGACTCCGAAAACGTCACCCCATAAAAATTCTCCCGTTCTTAGGTTGTGTGCGAAATACAATAAATTTTCCACGAAATAGAGCTGGATTTTAGCTTACGTTACAAGCAGTTTAAAAAACAATTAAATATGGGAATTATTTGCATGTGATTTTCAATTGTATCACTTATTGTTATCTGCAGAATCAGTACACCATTTGCAATTCTAGTCTTATATAGTAGTTTAATATATGTTTCATTTTTAGTCTTAGTTTTTTAATACCTCACTGTATTCTCTTTCTATTATAGTCAAACTTGTTTAATTATTGTTCACTCTGTTGTATCACTTATTCGCTTGGTCAGTATACAATTTCCAATGTCTTGTCTTCAATAATAGCTTAATATATGTATAGTTTATTTTTAGTTTCTTTGTATTGCTTCTTATATTTTTGTTTTGCATTTAGTCAAGCTTGTGTAAATAAATTAAATGTAGCTACTGTAATTGGAGCTTTGCTCTGTTGTAGCACAAATGAATAAAATAATATATATAATTTAAGTGGTTTACTGAACGCACGTAAAGCAGGTAAATACGCCTTGGAACTATATTGTTGAAGAGCACGGAAGTATTAAACTACACCAGCCAATGAGGTTCATTTCCGCCACGTGTTTACGTCTACTTTATCTTTACAGTAAACCGATTATAGACGAATAAAGAGGTGAAGACATAATGAGGCAGTTAAACGACTTTAAATTAAAAGAGAATAAAGCTATAGTTGGCACACAATTTAATGGCGGAGGTAAGATGAGCTGGTCAACAAAATCCAATCCAAGGCTTACACCGTTGTAAAGTCGGTGATATAAATACTCGTATAATTTGCGCTTCGTAAGTAATAGTCCGAATTTTCTATCACTATTTAAATTAAAGACTAGAGAGCTAGTATAGTGAGAAGATAGTATCTAGTGGCAAATCCTGACCATTCGTTCTATTTATGCTGACCTTTCCCAAAGTATGGCTACGAATGTAGCGAAACTGTGGCAAAGGAAACAGTTTATTAACAATTCATTATCCTTTTAAATATGGCCGTCCCTCGCATAAAGCGCAGTCATTGTTGTGTAGCGCTGCAATGCACCAACATGCATGTAGCGACGTCTGAGTGGTGTTCCGGTAAACATTTCCATTGTGACGTCACTGCTGATATATCGCTTTGTGCTGCCACTTCCTGCCTCCCTTGACGACTTCCTCTACAGCTCCCGTTATTTATTGACACTCTACAGCACAACAGCACAGCAACTATGACAATAATAATGTATATATGTGTCTACTGTCCGGTGTTAATAAACCTTTGTTTGGTAATTATTGACTGAATAGGTAATGTGTTGAAGCTGCTATTGAGATAACGGGGGACAATGGGTCTGTCTGGTGGGATGGGAAAATAGAGTTAACAGTGTGACAGATACCGTCCCTTCTCTAGAGGACCTCTCTTAAACTCAAGTAAGAGGCTTAGCATCTATTTTCGAGTAAAGGCGGTGCTAAAGCATAATCTCGGTTCTTGCAACCTCAGTTCAGTATAACAACCATGATCGAGCAATGCTGCCGGCGAAACAGAGTTTCGGGGCTACAGGACACTGTGTGTATGAGATCGAACAGCGTGATAACACCGTAGTGTGCAGAAATCTCTAGACACTTCTTTGCTGAGTCATGTACACCTGCGTGTGGAAATAAATCGAAGGAAGCTTAGGTACGTCACGCCGGCTGCGGTATAATTAGGACAGTGAGCAGGCAGTCCGTATTTTTAGTGTGTGTGTGTGTGTGTTTGTGTGTGTGTGTGTGTGTTTAGAGTCAGAGTTTTGCTTTTGGTGTCCGAGTAGTTGTTTAAGTCGTTTTTCAGTTACGAGACTGAGTCGGCCAGCCTTTCAGTGAGCACGTATGAGTCGTCGAGTGATTGTATCGCAATAGTAAGGATATAAAAAACAGTGGAACTGGAGAAAGACATTGTAAGACTGGGAAAGATTATCAGAACAACTGCATATTGTAATAGTAGAGTAGACTATAAACTTTGTTAACAACGAGAAGGAATTGTGCGTTTATAGTAAATTTAGAGGAAATATAGGGTTAGAAAAGAAAACAAACTTCGATTTGTTACAATATTATACGAATACAGTACACAGAATATGTATTGCTATACACGCAAGGAAAATAAATTGCCACTTTCAGGTACACAACTTGTACTTTGAATTTTTCAGTTACTCATAATCATCCACTACGTCTTCTGTTTTCCGTGAGTAAGCAACTATCACAAATAATTTTGACAAGTTTTTTCAAACAGAGGGAAGCGTTACATTTAACACATGCATGTTTAGCTTTGCAGTTCTTTTTCTCTTTTTTACAGGGTTCACATTGTTTCCTATTCAATAAGGTTGGTGGCGTATATGAGAAGTCATCTGTGGGTTATTCAGGTTAATAGTTTATCTGAAAACCTTTGATAGCATTGCTCTTGTTTGTAGCTGTTGTGACAGTAACGCTAGAGAAAGTGCTTTCTAAATACTTCTGTCTTGTGGAATATTTGTTTTGATTTCTAAGGAGGACAGCCCTAGAATTAATACCTGTAATATTCAGTTATTTGGCAAAAAATTGCAACAACAACAACAACAACAACAACAACAATAATAATAATAATAATAATAATAATAATAATAATAATAAATTTGAATAAGTATATGATGTTACCTATAAAATACACATTGTCGTCACATCATCTTCCTCTTCTTTATGATAACTTTTTGAATCTAAAGATTTCGTTTCCAGTTTATATTCAGAATCAGTTATCTGATTCATACAAATTGACATTTACGGGTAAGTCATCATCATGGCAAATCACACGATGGAATTTTGTACATCATACCTTTTATTCGTGTTCAACACGAAGCACTAACAATTTTTTGCTATGACAAAGGGATATTACACAGCTAACCACGAAAAACGCATGTGGGCAATCTATAACGCGAGTAGGCGCGCAGGACCTGGCTGACCTCTACAGCACATAACTGTTGATTATTCATTCTTGCAACCAGAGAAATAAACAGATAAGGTTGTCGCTTCAGCTAACAGTCGAGTAAGGTGTAATGTTGGATGTCCCAGTCAGTCAATTACGTAAATGTGTTCGTTCGAAAACTATAATGTTCAAATAAACCTAAGGGTCTCCCTGGCCCCTAGCGACCAATGGAAGGTTGACAGTTAACTATATACGTCCATTAGTTAAACAGTTAAAGAATTAATTAAGTAATTTGTAGAACAAAATTAGAGACGTAGATTCAGACTGAAACATCTGATGTGCTGCACTCACATGGTTTTCTCTACTCTTGTACTAACCATTCTTACAGACTCTTAGTCCTATATCTTCTTCGTGTTAGTTGAGATAAACATTTGTACAAATTACTTTATTGTTTATTTCGTTGTATGTGCAAGAAGAATATGGGAATACGCTTTGAGCGATAGTCAAATCTTTTAAAGCTTCGAGATTCCGCTCTCTTTGCACGGTTAACATATAAAAATGAGTCTGGAAAGAGCGAAAATGCTCTCTTCCAAGCTCCACTGCAGGGACTGACTACCTGCGCGGCGCGGGTTGTTCATCCTTGCGCTGTTGGAATTCCTAGAATGATTCGCAATCTTATATCATCGGGACCAGAAAAACGTCACATGAGCCCAGGTCTGGTGGATAATCTTAAGTTTAAACTCTGTAGACCCCAGGAACTGTACGGTGATGTTGGCCGTGTATGCAGAAACATTGTCGTGATGGACAAGAATCCCTTGCAGTCCTCTGCGTGGCTGCCATTCTGGAAGCTTGGCAAAAATGGGAGAGTCACTTCCTGATACAAGTTTACACGCAAAGGATAGGACTATCCTTTTCAGCATGCAATTCGAGCGGATCAATTCGAAGGAGGCAGCTGAGATATTCTAGCACGAATTGCACGAACACGTAGAAAGAAATTGGATGGTCTATACAAACAGGCGTTGCTCATTTCGCGGCGAGTTACAACCGCGCAAAAAACATCAGGTATGTGACGAGTTTTTGCGACAACTACTTGATGGAGAGAAAAAAAGAACCGACACACCGTGTGGGGGTATATTAAGGTACCAGTTATCAAATTACTTGTACTTATAGCCCTAACACACCATATCTTATGCAAAGCTGCTTTTGTTCAGCAGAAAAAAAATTGAATTATCTTTTCAAACGGAGCAACGGCCTTACGGACATCTAAATTATCTTAAATATGCAGTTGAACTCCATATTGAAGCAAACCGTTACATAATTCACTGAACTGCCACATCCAATAAATTAGGGATAGCGAGTGGCAGTACAAAAAGGCGGGAATTGCATCTAACAAGCGAGGGGAGACATGGAAACAACAACGAGCAGATGAAAGCACTTTTTGCCTGACAAATATTTTGCGACCCCCCAGCCACCCAGCTTGTGAATAATGCATGATTTACCCTTTATGTTCAGGAGAGCTAATTGTCATCCCGATGACAAGATAAACATCACTACTTGCTGTTTCATTATTTGTGAGAGTGCATTAAAACGCAGGTCTGTGTGGACTTCTAACAATTATTGCAAGCACTTGTCAAAATACTGGCAGCAGCAGCATCATCACCTCTTTCCACTGAAGTTCCTGTGTGTATCAACCCATGACACAAAGGACAAATGACAAATTATAGACAAAAACCTATACAGTATTGATATTACTCTATGTTTTCTGCACTACTACAGAGAGATCCAAAAGCATCGGAACCGCTGCGTGGTGTTTTTCCGCTGCGCAAGCGCTGTACACAAGGTCATGCGGTTCACTTGCTTTTCTCTGCTCTGAAACTACAGTATTGAGCTCACGCGCTATCACGTGTGCTTATTACCAGTGTGCTTTATTATTTTGTCCTGTACTTAGTCACAATGGCTCAGCATTTGTTTTCTACTTCACAGCGTGTATTTACTTATAATGCCTGTGTGTTAACTCAGCTCGCCAAGTGAAAGTGAAATTTGCAGAAAGATTTCCAGGTGATCTGCGATTTCTACCTCTGGGGTAACTTAAAACATAAAGTATACAAGACAAACCCACACACTGTGGAAGAATTAAAACAAAATATCCGCCAGGAAATTGCCAGCTTTTCTCAACGTGAACTACGGCAAGTGATGGGTAGTTTCCTAAAGAGGTACCACAAATGTATGGTGGCCAGTTTCAGCATCTCCTTTAATAATACTGGTAAGTAAAGCCTTAAAAAGAAGTTTTAAAAATGTATGGTTTCATCCGCGCTGTTCTATGACGGCGCCGAGGACGCATACAGGCAAAACACAGCGCAGCCGGTTCGGAGTCTTTTGGATCACCCGTTAGGAGTAATATTGCACTTCACGCAAATGTCTGTGTTGATTAACATGAAGTAGAAAGACGAATAAGCCCTTGTAACAATATTACCGCGAGAAAAATACGAATCGGTTGGAGAATTCAGTGTCATTTTGGCAGATTGTCACAGTAGCTTAATAGTTAGAGCATCCGCCTGGTAAGCGGAGGGTCTGTGGTTCAGATCTCAAACATTGCCCACAGACGACTTGTGTGTTTAAAAACACTAACGGTACGTTTGTTGGCATAAATAAATATTAGTTACCTTGTAACAATACTTTGTACAATACATTCTTATCTAGAATGCATAAGTATATAGAAAAATAACGGGAATAGGTTTCAGAAGTTTAACAAAAACATCTTATATGTGCACTTACATGATTTTCTCTGCTCACTCTTGCGAAACTGACTCTTGAAAAGGATTATGGTTTCACCATGTTAACTGAGATAGATTCAATTATCACGACTCTTCGTACAAATGGTTTTATTACATATCTCCTTGTACGTAGAATAGGAATAGGAGAAAATAGTAGACCTAAAGGGATGATCAAATATTTTAATAGCTGGTCTCTACGTGTTGGCTTTCACATTCTATTCTGTTTGCTTGGTCAAGAACAGCGTTAGCAAGATACTACCCGATGCTTCTAAGCAGTGTGCAGTTGATGTAATCCGACCTTTTTTCTCGGTCGAGGGAGGAGTGGAATATCTTGCTGTGGGCCGAGTTCGGATGGGGTAGCGGAAATTATGACCAGTAAGGTACTCACTCTCCCACTATCACTCCTCGCTTGCCGGCATCGTCCACTCCTTAAGATATTTACCTCAAAGGAAGGGGTGCTCATGACCAAGTTGTCGACGGGCTCTTAAACACGACATACTCACTCACTCCCCCCCCCCCCCCCCGCCTCATAGGAAGACATTTTACTTTGTGCTATACTCAAACCAGTGTCGGGATAGGGAATCTTGCAAATACTGGTCATGATACAAAATAGAAACACATTTAATTTGTCATGAAAATATGTTAAACAAGTGATACTTTAATAAAAATGGTTAAATCTATTTTTAGGAAAATAAACATTTCCAAAATCTTATCACGTAAACGGTAGTTTGGTGTATGGGCATTTTATTGAAACTATTTTTATCGCATTCTTGGATAATGTTGAACTTAAATGGGCCATTTTTTAACTTTCTCTAGTATGTATAGTAAAATAGAGGAAGTATTGTATCCCACCCAATACTTAGATGTCGAGATTTCACTAGAAATATATCCTTTGAGGTCCCCTGAATCCAAAAATGGTGTTTTAAAATAAGGTCCGCTCGTGCGCGCGCGTGTGTGTGCGCGTGTGTGTCTGTCTGTCTCTGTCTGTCTGTCTGTCTGTCTGTCTGCCTGTCTGCCTGTCTGTCAGTCTGTGGACAGCATAACTAAAAAACAAAGAGTCGGTTAAAAATTAAACTTGACATTTATGCTTAATGTCTTTCAAGGATGCGACACAAAGATTTTGAAGAAAACTCCTCCACCCTAAACTACCCTTTATATGTAACATTTTTCGAAAATTATGATTTTCTTGAAAATGGCTCTAACGATTTTGATTAAAATACCATCTGTTTGAGACATTTTTATGGCAAATGAAATGCATATCTTGAATTTTCTGCCTATAGTCCTTGTAGTCGTATTTACTCTGAATGACTTTTGAATAACTCTTAAACCGTAAGAAATATACAAAAACTTACTATACAAAAATGTAGATCTTCCTAAAATACATAATTTATGTCCTTTTTTTTCATGTTTTTTATATGTTAGCAAAGAGAACGGAATCTCAAAGATTTAAAAGATTTCAGTATCGCTCAAAGCCTACTGTATACCCATATTTCTCTTGTACCTACAAGGAAATAAACAATAACTTCTGCAAATGTTTATCTCGACTAACACGAAGATATAGGAATAAGAGTTTGTAAGAATGGTTAGTACAAGAGTAGAGAATGTCATGTGAGTGCAACATAAGATTTTTATACTCATATTTTGGTTTCGTGCCATAAAATACTGCTTAAAATTTCAAGAAGTCAAATAAAAGAGTAGACCTAGATATAAGCTTTCCTCAAAAAGTTGGTGTATTTTCTTTCAACACTGTGAAGAGAAATTTTGCCCTTGATCCAGTGCATGTTTTGTATGTTGGGCAGCAAGATGTCACGCCAGTAATTCCATTATGGTCTGGCGTCTGCCGCAACACAGGTGGCATTACCGCCAAGGTGCCTAAATTATTCGCTTTTTGTTTTTCTGCGGCGACAGCACCATGTTTGTTCACCATTAATTTTTGGCGTGTGCTGTCCCAGCTGCTCATAGCGACCTACAAAATTAACAACGATATCTCTGTTTATTCCGCCTCTCGTGGTTTAATGTACAGAGAGATCCGGTATTCGTTTGACCGAAACGTTGTAATGTGTCTATCGCAATAGTCGATACGCTACCGATCTGTTTCCTTTACTTCAATGGACGTAATCAGAAGAAAGAAAAACGCCATGGCCTTTTCTGCTCACTAGGTACTACAAACGGATACCAGAATTATTGATGGGGTAGATTTATAATTTTATAAAGAAACTAACTGAACCTTGCGGCGTTGTCCGTAAACTAACGCTTGTCCCACCAACACAGTCTTAGATACAATAGTCATACGTTTCTTTGGAGGCGTTTAAAAACCCAAAACTCTTAGGGGATTGTAAAGACACAATATATACTTAATAAAGTTTCAAGTCAATCCTATGCAAAAGCACTGTTGAACAACGACAAATATCCAGAAAATAATGTGAGAAAGCACTATCGAATAACCACAAATACCACAGCTAATATAGAGAAAATACTAAACAACACCAAGTTTATATCGAGAAAATACTGTGCAAAGGTGCTATTGAACAATGCCAAGTGCCACAGTTAATATATAGAAAATACTATCCAAAGACATGTTGAACAACGACAAATACCACAACCAATACTGAGAAAATATTTTGCAAAAGCACTGTTATTTTCCGCAAAGAACACACACCATTAAGAAAATTCAACAAAGTGAAACCAAAAGAAACAAGGAAACAAAGAAAATTAGAATGTGTTATTACCTCACAATCGAACTCGAAAAGATCAATTAATATTACATGTTCCTGTGCTATTTTGTGAGGTACTGGATTATTATGTTGGCAATATTGGAGCAGCTATGAATATCGTTGATAAATACATATATAGTGTATACAGATGGTCTTGCGAGCTTTTGTAGGCATGACATACAATTAAACTAAACTAAACTAATTAGTATATTTAACTTATAAGATTATCTGTGGCAAGTTTGGTCGAAATGATGCAACGCTTACAACCCTTTAAGGAACATATACACGCATACATCGAAGTTTTATATTTGTAGGCGAATAATTACAATAAATAATCTGTGTTTGCTACGATTAATGCACAATACAGGAATCCTGCTTTACATTCACAGGGCTTCATGGTGAGGTAAAGCCAATTAGGCTAACGTAGCTAGTAGCTATGCTTACGTTGAAATCCAGACACAGAATATCATTTGGTGAAGATGTAACTGGAAATCAAATATCCATTAGTGGCGAGGTGCTGTTTCACAGGCCGGAGCTGTAATTCTGAAAACTATAGATGAGAGGAACTTCTTCGAATTATAGCATGGCACATAGTAATAGTTGACTTTCAGATACGAATGAGCAGTTTAAGATTTGGCAAAATTGTATAGAACCGTTGTTACGGGTAATACGTGCAGAAGAGATAAAATCTAATGTCGCACTCACACGACTTTCTCTATACTTGTACTTACAATTATTAGAAACTCATATTCCTATATCTTCCTCGTGTCAGTTGAGATAAAAATTTGCAGAAATTATCTTATTGCATATTTCCTTGTAGGTGCAAGGAGAATATTAGAATATGAAAGTGTGCGATAGTGAAATCTTCTAAAACTTTCAAATTCCGATCTCTTTTCACGGTTAATATATAAAAACTGAATAGCTATATTCAATTTGACAGAAGTATAACTTCCCTAAAACTTATAGGAATAACGAGGAATATCTCCGAAATGGTTCACTCTATAAAAAATTTTATTTGGGCATAAATTGTGTGATTTAGCAAGATCTACATTTTTGTACAGTATGATCTGGTCTCTCTCTTACGGTTTACCAGTTATGCAAACGTCATTCAGTGTCAACAAGACTACAGAGGCTATAGCCAGAAAATTCAAAATATACATTTCATTTGTCATAAAAATATCTCAATCGTATAGCATTGGTATTAAAATCCTTAGAGCCATTTTCGATAAAATCAAAATGTTCGCAAAATTTTCCATGTAAAGGTAGTTTAGGGTGGAGAATTGTTTTTTAAATCTTTGTATTGCATTCTGTAAAGATGCCAACCTTGGTTTTTAACAGACTTTTCGTTTTTAAGTTATTTACCCACAGACTGACAGACTGACGGACACACAGACACCCACAACCGCCCACCTACCTAACCACCCACGCCCACCCACCACCCACCCACGCACCCACACACACACACACACACACACACACACACACATAATTTTTTGTTAGAATACAATACTTTCTCTATTTACTATACGTAGATGAAGTAAAAATATGATTTCCAAGTGTAGATTCTGGATTTTTGACCATATTTCTACGCCCTTCTTGCTTAGATATGCATTGAATGATATCGAAAATAAATTAACATTCATGGGTTGGAAGCATGTTGGTCTTTTTTGTTGGTATAATTTTTAGGCATTTTTTCCGTAAATTGATTCAGCTGGTATCCTTGTGAGGGCTTCATGAATTACAGAGAAGAACCAATATTCTTTTGGTTGGTTGCGAAAATCCCAGAGAGAATTTATTGGTAACTTTAACGTGCTCCAGCGAACAAACGAGGCTTTACACGGTTGAATGGCTTTGTAGTCTAGTAAACTATGGCTATTAGTCAATAAATTCTAGCAAACGCCTTTATTACCTCCTTGAAATGTCTCTTATGTAGACACTTCACATAATTAATATAATTTGGTTGGAAAACTTTGTTTTTCACTCTTCAAGACTTTCTTTACCACTGTGTTTATTTTAATAGAGCTCCTGTACTGTTCGTATAAAAATTTATTTGCTAGCTAGGTTATGTTTATCATAAGTAATACTACGTGTGACTTCAGCTTATCTAGAGAATTTTATTATCACGAGTTGCATTTTTAAGACTATTCCACGAATTAAAGGATCATATAGCCAATGAAATGGTATTTAAATGTATTGTATTTACTAACCTCTTAAAACTAAACTGAAGCAGGGATACATCAGCGTCCATTGGCACGGCCTACAGGTTTAAATACCAGTGACCTAGTTTCCTACTTGCGCACGCAGTTTATTGATTTTAACCAGAACTATGCCTGTTAACGAATTATTTCCTCTATTGCAGCTCTGCAGCGAGAATCAGTTATTTTTGACATTTAAACCTATCAGCTCTATTGCTGTTACTATTGAAAACTTCAATACCATTAGCTCGGAAGTGGTGTATGCCACAAAAAACTTTTAAAATAAACTATATGTTTATAAAGGATATGCATTTTTTGTGTGGTGTGCTTTTGTTATCTGCTATGGCTTAACTAGTTATACAGAATTAATTGCACAAAAACATTTCTAATGAAGAGGGCTTCACATTCTGTTCCTAGAAAATTCAAGATACATATTCACTTTTTTATTTAAATATATTAAATATATGTGGTAGTCGTGAGAAAAAAAGTTTCGAAGTATTTTCCATATAAAAGGTAGTTTGGGACAGAAGGATATGACAATCTTTCTCTAGCATTTTTTGTAAGTCGCTAAACTCAAATACGAAGTCGAAATTTTGTTTTTCAATTTTTGCTGATCACGTGCACATACACATACAGGTTCTAAAAATATTTTTGGATTCAGGGGACGTCAAGCATGTATTTCCGCTGAAATATGGATATGGAATTTTTGTGTGGAATACAATTTCTTCTCCACCTGTAGATATTATTATGCTACCCTAATGGTTAACATGCGCGGCATCAAAGTAGGTGAGAAGATGAAGCTATTCAGTGTCGCGAAAAGCAATATTGTCACGTTTTCTCCAAGCAAGCATTCACACGTACTACTTAAATATCAATATTACGAGAAAACTAGCAGAGAGAGAAAAAACGGGAGACGTTGCAACGCTGTGTTTCACTCCACGTGTAGTTAACAACTGTCTGACACGCTCATTGGTGCAACGTAAAACATTAGCGACTTCCGAGAACAAACAATGGATTCGGCGTGTGTTACCTGAGAGGCTCCTAATGGTCAAAGCTAATGCGCGTGTTAACCATTAGAATAGGACAATAATACATGTCATTATGACAAGATTTAGAGCGGAGACTCAGCACATAGACCAATGGAAAGTTTTGTGCCTACGCCCATAACGAGGTGCCCTCCCGCCCGGAAGGGAGGAGTGAGGTAGGAGAATACTAAGAATGGCCGGACTGAGGAGAGACTGCAGTAAAGGGCAAGGTCCTTAACGAACCGGCTCCTCGCCCACGCTGTGGACTTGGTGGGGTCCGGGACTCGGAAACTTCCCCCGAGCCGTAAGATGAAGTTTTGCAGAGAATAATGCCCTGCCATACACACCCACACTATTGTTCATATTGGTTTATTAATTAACTCTTGCGGAAAAGTATTGTCCAATGCCTTGAACAGAATTGGTCCTGCCGATACCCCAGTGTTAGGGTCCACACTTCCTTCGTTTCCTTTCTTTAGTTATATAAATTAACTACATCACAGCAGAATTTCCAAAACATTTTCCATGTAAAGGGTGCAGGAATTTTCTTCAAAATCTTCGGGTCGCATCCTTAAAAGATGTTAAACTTAAATACCAAGTTGAGTTTTTAACCGAATTGTCGTCTTTGAGTTATGCTTTCCACAGACTGGCACACACTCACACGTACACACACGGAGATTTTTACAAAACTGCTTTTTTGGATTCAGGAGGCCTCAAAACATATATCTCTGGTGATATTTCGATATCGAACTTTTGGATGCAATAGAATATATCCTCTACTTGCTATACGTAATAAAGAAAGTAAAAATAAGCCATGTCTTGAATGTGTGTGTGTACTGTGTACGGGCCGACAGACAGACAGCCAGACAAACAGACAGACAGACATAGAGAGACAGACAGAAGAGACAGACACAGACAGACAGTCAGACAGAGAGACGGACAGACAGACAGACAGACAGAGAGAGACAGACAGAAGAGACAGACAGACAGAGACGGACATACAGACAGACAGAGAGAGACAGACAGAAGAGACAGACAGACAGAGAGAGAGAGACAGACAGACAGAGACAGACAGACACAGAGACAGACAGAGAGACAGACAGACTGAGAGAGACAGATAGAGACAGACAGAGACAGACACAGAGACAGACAGATAGACAGACAGACAGAGAGACAGATAGACAGACAGACAGACAGACAGACAGAGAGACAGAGACAGACAGATGGACAGACGGACAGACAGAGACAGTCAGACATGCATACATACACACATACATACACATAGACAGTCAGACATACCTACTTGTTGAAACTGCAAGTTATATGGTACTCGTCGAGTTGTTCTCTGCCGTTAAGGTAGCCTGGCGTTCCAGACATTACTCATTTCTTTTGTCCACGCGTGTACATAGTAGAGAAGTTAAAAACAAATAATCTACAAAATACATATAAAACAACAGTACTCCTGCTCCACCATACGTGTTTTATGATATTGTTATAATCTGTACTGACAAAGTAAACCAAAGAAGCACAAATAGAACCGTTTCATCCGTGGAGTGAAATTCCACAAACCATGGCTTGTTTTCTAGTTGCCACATTGGAACGGTGTGTTTTATTTATGCAACCTGACTGTACTTTGCTGCTGCCATGTCAAAGTATATCCCCATGTAAACAAGTGCAGCCGCACAAGCCCTTTACGCTGCTGTTACTCGTTTTGTATACTATTTGTCTTGCTCGCTATTTACTTTCAATTTATTTCTCTTGTAGGCATTTCTTTGAGCTTAAAGCTTTAGAGGAATGTTTTCCATACGTTTCACACGGACATTTGGCAATCGCGTAATACGACCAGTGTAGTCATAGGCATGAGATAAAAAAAACTGACGTGTTGCACTCACACGACTTTCTCTACTCTTGTATTAACCATTCTTACAAACTCTTCTTCGTG
The DNA here is from genome assembly GCA_030765045.1 of Tenodera sinensis. Lineage (NCBI taxonomy): Eukaryota > Metazoa > Arthropoda > Insecta > Mantodea > Mantidae > Tenodera > Tenodera sinensis. Next base: position 39,304,641 of record CM060974.1, read on the forward strand.
TGAGTTGAGATAAATATTTACACAAATTATCTTATTCCTTATATCATTGTAGGTGCAAGGGGAATATGGGAATACAGTAGGCTGTGAGCGATAGTCAAATCTTTTAGAGATTTCAAATTCCATTCTCTTTGCACGGCTAAGATACAAAAACAAATAACAATGTTCCATTTGACGAAAGTTTGTTTTCTAGAACTCACATAAATAACAAGGAATATCTCTGAAATGTTTCACTCCCTCAAAAAATCACTTGGACATTCACATTGTTTGTATAGTAAGATTTGGTCTATCTGTTACAGCTTACCAGCTAAGCAAAAGTCATCCAGAATAGCTAGAACTACAAGGGCTATGCTCAGAAAATTCAAAATGTACATTTCATTTGTCATAAAATATCTTAAACATATGGCAGTTTAATAAAAATCGTTAGTCATTTTCCAGAAAATCAAATCTTTTGAAAAATTGTCCATGTAAAGAATAGTTTAGGATGAAGGAATTTTCTTCAAAATCTTCATGTCTCATCCTTAAAAGGTGTGACAGCTAAACACCAACTTTGGTTTTTAATCGACTTTTCGTTTTTAGTTCTGCTGTCCACAGCCGACACACATACGATTTGGATTTGGATTTGGTTTAAGGGCGCTCAACTTCTAGGTCATCAGCGCCCTTAACAGACTCATGGCAATAGCCAGATATAAATTTCACTCAAAAAATAAAAATACTAGAAACAACAAAATATACAAGGTAGAAATCAGTGGCAATAGCCAGATATGAAACAAGGTGATAAATATGTCCAAAAGCAGAACAAGATAATTAAAAAATTTAAATCCTCAAATTTATATTGCACTGCGCTAAAAAATTAAGAACTCTATCAACCGCTGCTTTGTCGTCCGCTAGGACCTCTGCAAGTCTGGCAGGCAGCTGCAGAGAATCCCGAAGGTGCGCTAGAGAGTAACACTCTAGGAGCACGTGGCGAACCGACAAAACGTTGTCACACAGCGGACATAGAGGCGCAGGGTCCCTTTTAAATAGGTAACCGTGCGAAAAATTGCAGTGCCCTATTCTTAATCGAGCCAAACTAACCTCCTCGCGACGAGATGTGCGACAGGAAGTTACCCAGTTTATCGGAAGTTCTTTCACTTCTCTAAGCTTATTACCGCGGAGAGCTGACCACTCGTCGTGCCAGGACGACAGCACCGCTCTCCGCACTTCAAGCCTAAAGTCTTCCGAAGTAACACGTGAGATGATAATTCTGGGTTCTGTAGTTGCCGTCGACACACATACGCACACAGTTTTTTCTAAAAATGTTTATATATATATATATTTCCACACTGAATTTTTTGCTAGAATACAATACTTCCTCTATTTACTATGCATAGTATCTTATAACTAGGAACCCATTTATAGTACTGAGTTTTCACGTGAAATACATGTTTTGAGAGTCCTTAAAACCAATAAAAGTGCTTATTAGTAAAGGTCTCTGTGTGTATGTGCGTGCGTGTGCCTGCCTGTCTGAGAATAGCAAACTGAAAAACGAAAATTCGGTTACATACCAAACTTCGCATTCACGTTCATTATTTTAAAAGGAACAAAGATTTTCAAGAATAGTTCCTCCACCACGCACTACCTATTACATTGAACATTTTTAGAAAATGTTGAATTTCTCAAAAATTTCCATATTAACTTTTATTACGATAATATGTATTTAAGATATTTTCATGATAAATAAATTGTGTATCTTAAAAGTTTTAGGAATGTCCTCAGAAGTTCTCTTCATTCTGGATAATTTCTGCAAGACTGGTAAACTGTAAGAGACAGAAAAAATTGTATCACAAAAATAGGTAGATCTCGTTTAAACACAGATACATCTGTTTTTGTGGAGTAGACCATTTCCGAGATATTCTTGTTATTCGTTTGAATTTTCCATTGCTTGAACGTTTCGTTCTTTTTATGTCCTGACCATGCAAAGATTGTGGAATGTCAAAGTAAGTTCATAAAGTAATCTCTAATAATGAAACAATTTCTACAAACGTCTATCCCAATTAGCATGAAGTACAAGTCATGTCAGTGTACGCATTGGAGTTCTGTTAATCTTAAAAGCACGTTTTAGTATTTTTGGGTAAAGCTTACGCATTTTTAGTCCCCCCAAAGCGTATTCCTTCCAAACCGTTATCGCCGCCGCCACTGCCGCCGCCACTGCCACCACTAGGGTATATTAAAATGCGCAAGTGGATATCTAACAATAATATACACTGTCAGTAGTTAGACCGTTGTGTTATTTTGTTGTATTATTGGCACCATGCTCCTTTCATACTGAGGATAGAATAAAATTGAGCAAGCAAACAAAAAACTATTGGCCGGTTATTATGGTTTTAGAAATAAACTCTTGGCGTTCGAGTAGCAGAGCAGCAGACGTTTGGATAGTTATTTGGTAAATGTGCGGCGATGCTCTTTTGTGTCAGCTCTAGTAAAATTTTGGCTTGGAGCCTAATTTCACTGGCTTCCTTTTATTCCCACCCAACGCTGCAGAAAATTGAGCTCTTTCACCATCAAAATGTCGCTTAAATGCAGCCAAAGACAAACTTAAGGAGAATGCTTCTTACGAGAAGGAATTTGAAGATATCGCAGAATATTTCATGCTCCAACTACATAACGAGAGATTAGCAGTCCAGTAGTGTTATTTAAACCGATGCATTGTATTCACATGGCTTGCCCTACTCAGTCTTTTATAAACAATTGTTACAGATGCTTATTACAGTATCTCATCTTGCTTATACAGATAAAAGTGCATTATTCGTTTGCTTATTCTGTTGTAGGTACAACAATACAGTTAGCTTAAATAATGCCAAACCTTTTCAAGCTAGGGCACTATTTAATGGATATTAAATTCTGTTCTGTTTGCATTAACATGAAAAAGAACGAAGGAAAAAAGAGATATAAGTGTCTTGAGATTGAAACCATAAGAAAGAATACCTCGGAAACAGATTAATGCCATAAAAATTTAATGTCAGATAAATTATGTGCTTTGAGGAGAGCTAAGTACACTATTTCTTATGTTCCATTTATACAGGATGAAAGGAAAGGATGGAAGGAAGAAGCATTACAAACAAAAAAGACCTAATGCCATTTTGTTCTTTAATTTCGAAAAAATAAACGGCTTTTGTTCCAAATTGGGTATGTAATTCCACAAAAATGTACGAAGATAACACTTTGTTGCTTCTAAGATGTGTAGAGTAACTTATTTCTGACATAGTTTCTATGACATCACTGAAAAGAATTGAAAGAATTCACCGAGCAGCTCTTTCAGACGTGAAGTAAGTCGACAACGTTGCGTTGAGGTTGGTCAGGGAATTGAACCAGCTTCCGGATGTAAACAGATCGGTTGCTTGCTGGGTCGTGTAATGTTTTAGGAGCTAACGACTGTAATTGGCCTACACTCGCACACTAAACACAGAAGGAAACGGCAGGTTAATTACGTTCACGAAACACCTTGTAGCATTCGTGTAGCGTGTTTCTTTACGTACTAATCTAGTGAAAGTGACACCCACACAATCTGCAGTGTTGCCAGCTTGTTTTCGATAAAACAAAAATATCTCTGTAGGAACTGGCCGGAGATAAAAACGTAATATGCGTTCCAAATACAGAGATCTACCACTGGTTTAAATTAATGTAATGACTTCCCTTCCACTCTGTACACCACCTTCAACATCTAATATATTGGTGGCTTTTGGAACAAATTGCTCAACAGCAATGAGTGAGAGAGGGAGCAGGTTTTAGGAGGCCATCGACAGTACCTTGAAGTCCCTTCAACAACAATGACGGTGACTTGCTGACAGCGACTTTATTCATTGGGATGGTGGCTTCTCATTCATACCTTCAGACCCTAGCGATGCTGGGGAATAAATACCAGTTAAAGAAAAATTCCCAACCTCCAACTGGGAACAGAATCCGGGACTCTTGGATTTGAAGATTGCTATGCTAACCGCCACACCACAGAAGCATTTGGCGCACGTTTGGTGTGATGAAATTTTGTCTATCTCTTACGGCTTACAAATTATACTGAAAGATTCACAATAACGAGGACTTCAGAGGTAATTTTTCTCTCGCACACGCACGCATACACCCGCATACACCCACACCCAACCACCCACCCACGGACCCACACTGGCACACACACATACACGTGCACACACCCACACATGCACATACCCACACATGCACATACCCACACACACACATACAGCACGTAGTGAGTACCTTTTCTGATTTAAAAAGGTTTTTGTTTTAATTCAGGGAATTTCAAAATCTATATTTCGCGTGAGTTCTCGGCATCGAGTGTTTGATGGAATACAAATATTGCTATTCCGTCCAGGTTTTCAAGCTACTACTTCGCTTAATTTTCACTGTCACTTAGTTATTTCTTTCGATTTTCGCCGAGACTTCGCTTAGCTTACTGTCATTCCAACAATGTCAACTAAGAGCAGTTCCATTGTTTAGTGTCACTTCACCTTGTTCCGCGACGTTCACTTCATTTTCTTGTTGAACGTCAAGGGGAAACGAAATATGCCCTATGTGGTCTCTTCTTCCGGACGGTTCACACATACGGCAGTCGGACACAGGACGTCTCTAATCCCTTTCATTAACAGCACCAAACTCACTGAGAAGTTTCGCACTTGCTAAGTACTTAATAACTCACCTCACAATAGTACTAGATTGTATAGCCATAGGAACTTTCCAGAATATTCGGAATGTTATTTCTAGTTTTCTGGCGATAGCGCTTATAATGTTTACGCTTAGCGGGCTTATCTTGCTTACCGTTCCGACTGCCCGGCGCCGATCTCCTAATAACCTTGTACAATGGCCGCTGCGCCTCACAGCTCAATTCTTTGCAGAAAAGGATCAAGTTAAACTATAAATTTGTGCTTAACTCCACAGAAACGTACTATTTGATCATTTCCCAGATGTACTTGTTATTGGTTTCAATTTAAACGAAAATACTTCTCAGAAATAGCTCTTAAGAAATTTTACTATCGCTTACTTAAGTCATAACCCAATTCCCCTTGTATCTGCAAGTAAATATATGATAAACACACTTCTACAACATTCTACACCCACACTCGTGCGTTATCAGATGGGCCTTATTTCTTTTTATAATTGTTAATAAATAAAAGGTGTGTAATCATCTATTAAAATTGGAAGCTTTCACGGTGTTATTAATTCTTATCTCACAGGAAATCAGCGGAAGTACCCTGAGGAATGCTGCAGTAAATGTAGTCGCATGTTTAGCGTTAAATATGAGAATACTTGATTGATTTCCCATCTGAGGTCACAACTTTAAAAACAATAAATAAATGAGTGTATTATTAAAGCATAAATATCTACATGATTCCTATCAGCCACAGGGTTCCAACGTGCGTTTGTAACACAAAAAAACTACCGAACCAAAAACAAAAATCAGTCTGCCCCTGTGGTCTGGTGTTTAGCTTGCTAGTTTTCTAATGCAAAGGTCCCGGTTTCGATTCCCTGCAGGGGAATGGGGAGTATTTTGTTTAACTAGGATTATTTCCCATTCTCCTTAGAGTCTGGAGGTATGAGTGGGGGTGTAAATGTGTGTTAGTTTAATTTTTATAAAAAAACAGTGTGTACTAAGATAAAGTTAAAGGAATAGTAAACAGTGAACATCATTGCAAATGACGTACTGTATTTTTCAGTCTCATTCTACCCTTTTCTTTGTAATTTTGTTACAATGGTGTCAGGAGTGGGTTTGTCAAATTGTTATTTGTTATGGTACATGTAGAAGAACTGTTAGACAAAACAACTAACACACGACGTGAATACATCTATTTATAAAATATCTGCACTGCTACCCCTGAACATGCTGTATTCAGCTACTCACATAAGCTTTACGTCAATTTAGTTTAGTGGAATGTATAAACCGCAATGTACGGGTGACAATTGACATTAGAGAAGGAAATCTCTTCTGTGAGAGATGATGAAATATGACTAATGTAACAACAAAGAACCATTTTAATTTTTGAAAACACTGCTGCTACGCTCTTCCTTTTACGAGCAATTACACAGGTTTCTTAATTCAGAATAAAAATACAGCATTAACAACGGGAGTATATGTACGAATGAGGTTTCCATTACATGCATATTCCACCGGGAGAAGCATGTGGACATAGCTTTAGATATCCCGTTTCATTATTTCATATCCTTCCTCCCAGATATTCCATTTAGTGCCGTCCATTAGCCCCGTTTTACTCGCCTCTACCCTTTGCATTTTTCCCCTCACTCTCTTGGGGGAATGTCTGTGTATGTCTAGCATGATAGGGTTTTAGTGAAATGCGTGTTTTTGATTGTAGTCCTGCTTCCTTAACCTCAAGGGGGTTTCCTTGTGCCTCAGTTTCATGCACTGGGAAGGGGGATGTTTGCTTTCAACGGTACTGCGTTTGTGCAAATGAGAACGCTTCATGGAGACCCAGATTTTGGAGCTTTTAATGTCCATGGAACTTTAACTATATCCTACTAACGCGCCAGATGTTCCATTATGTGCAGAAATTATAAGCATATAGGTAAATAATTATTGCAATAAATAATTTTCGTATACTAAAAGTCTGATGTGTTGCACTCACATGACTTTCTCTGCCGTTGCACAAAGTTTCTTGAAAAATTGCAATGTCTACTTCATGTTAGTCGAGATAAACATGAGTAGAAACTATCTTATTGCTTATTTCCTTGTAGGTGCAAGGTCGCTACACGATAACTTTAAAATTCCGTTCTCTTTGCACAGCCAAGAGATAAAAAAGATGAATAACGATCTCCCATTTGAGAACAGTTCACATATTGCAAGACTCACACAACTAACATCTCTGAAATGGTTAAAAAAAATGCAATTGGACATAACGTGTGTTTTAACGAGATATAGACTTTTGTATTGTAAGTTTTGGTCTATCTCTTACGGTTTACCAGTTATGCAAAGGTCATTCAGGTAAACACGATTACATAGGCTATAGCCGGAATATTGAAAACATGCATTTCATTTGCCACAAAATATCTTAAACATATAGCATTTTAATCAAAGTCATGTGTGTGTGTGTTTGTGTGGTTGTGTGTGTGTCGGCGGGCGCCTGTAAATAGCATAACTCAAAACGAAAAGGGTGTTTAATATCTTTCAAGATGCAGCACGAAGATTTTGAAGAAAATTCCTCTGTACTAAACTACCCTTACGTGAAAAATTTTAATTTTCACAAAAATGGTTTAATTATTTTGATTAAAATTCCATATATCTACAATATTTTGTGGCAAATGAAATGACATTTTGAATTTTCTGTCTACAGATAGACCACAAGGGAATCTCACTTCAGAGATGAATACCCTAAGGGCGATTTACAATAGTAAGTACTTTATGTCCTGGGAAAGTACGAATGGGTTGAGGAATTTAATACCATGTTGGCAAGTTGACCTTGCAGCCGCTCGATAAGCGGAAGATCCGTGGTTCAAATTCCGGCTATGGTGTTGAATTTTTCAATCCTGATTCCACCTCTTAAACATTGCCCACACAGGATTTGTGCGTTTAAAAACACCAGCAGAAAGTTTGTTGGCATAAATAATAATAGACCAAGTCTTACTATACAAAAAATGTAGATATTTTTAAAATACAGAAGTCCTGTCCAAATGTATTTTTATACAGTGATTTGTGTTAATTTTGCAATTTCTTAAACTTTTCTCAAATGGAAGGTCGTTATTCATTTTATCTCTTGGTAGCACAAAGAGAAAAACATTTCAAGGCCTTGATATAGCGACCAACTTTAAAATATTGGACTATCACTCTAAGCCTATTGCATTCCCATTGCACCCACAAGAAAATTATCGAGTTCTGCAAATATTTATCTCGACTAACATGAAGAAGATAGAGCAATAAGAGTTTGTAGGAATAGTTGTGCAAGAGTAGAGAAAGTCATGCGAGTGTAACACATCAGATTTTTGAGTTATGCTGTTCAGAAACACATACACAAATCTACACGGCAAGTAAATTTGTTATTTTTTGCAACTTTTTTCATTTATTCTCCTCTTTAAGTTAGGCGAAGGAAGAAGTGCTGTTAAGAAAATATACAGCCTGAGTGAGATGACTGTTGAAGTGTCTATTGTTTTATTTTTACGTCTCAGTTGAAAGTTTAACAGAAAACGAGAAAGAGAAGAAGATGTCGATATAGCAAGGCTTGTTCATTCTGAGAAATGAACTTGGCTGTCAGGAAGATGATGACTGTGATGATGCACTGTCTGTCTAGGAGGAACATCCATCATCCCTGCAGCAGTCGACAGTTCCTTTTTTCTGTGAAGTGGAAACAGGCTTTCATTGTAGGGCATTTCATTATTCACAACTTGGATCTCTCTATCCCACACTTGTGTGCAGCGGGTTTCCCTCACACTAATTCTTGAACCCCGGCCCAGATCTCATAAATGTTTATGAGGTACAACACGGGCCATTCTAACTGCAGAGAAAAACTATAAAGGACCCTTTCCTTTTGTTACACGGTAACGTTCAAGGCAGATGCTGTGCCACACACTCTCTCACACTCTCATTCGCCAAGCTAAGCTAAAGATCTTAAACGGGATACCAACTGTTCCTTAGGCGGAAATATTTGCTGTTCTTTCTTAATCGAATTGGACCCAATACACCAGGCACACTATTGTCAATTCAAGACAAGTTTAACTCAAGATTAAAAACATAAAGCATTCCATTGAGTCTCTCTACTCTTGAAGAGCCCTGGAAAAATTAAGTCCCACGTCGTGTTGCAGCGCGGTTTACACAAGCTGATATTACCAATATGCAGCTGAGATTATTAGTCTCTGTTCCTAATCTTGTCTGTTGGACACATAAATAGTCTGTCTAGAATCACCACTCACATTTGTATTTCTCAGTATTCATTTTCTTTGCATGGCCAACAAATAGGAAAACAAATGACGTGTTCCTAACTTTAAAAAAAATGTGCTTGAGAATTTAACCCAACAACAAGGAATATTTCAGAAATGGTTATTTCAACAGAAACAGATCTACATTTTCGTTCAGTAAGATTTTGTTTATCTCTTACGGCTTGCCAACTATGAAAGCCATTCAAATGGAAGAAGACTTCAGAGGATATTGCCAGAAAATTCAAAATCAAGTAAATTAAAAATTTTCGATATTTTTGCCTCTAAATGTTAGTTTGGGTTGGAGAATTGTTTGGATACCCTTGTATGGAGGATTGTAAACTTAAATAGTAAGTTTTTTATTTAACCACTTCTCGGTTTTGAGTCATACTGTTCATACGCGCACGCGAACACACACACACACAAACACACATGCGCACACACACACATCCCAGCCTACATTTATGTACTTGACAGGAGAAGTAAAAGTGAAAGAAAAATGTTTTGATTTAAAATATTTTATAGTGAGTGAGTGAGTGGTTAGGGTTTAAGGGCCCGTCGACAGCTAGGTCATTAGAGCCCAAAATATTTTATAGACGACATCACATCTGTATGATTGCTGCTGAAAATGTTTCCTTTTTGTAAAATATTCCTTCCAAAAGGTTAAATATAACGTGCCCAAGCATTTTCAAAGGTGTAGGTAATTATAACTTTAGGTTACTTAAACCCGGTACATAAAGTACTTACAGTTATTGTAACTAGCCCTTGGGGGTATTTATCTCTGATGTGAGATTCCCTTGTGGTCTAGGCGGTAAAGTACGAATCGGTTGGGGAATTTAATGTCATACTGGCAAGTTGGCCATGATAGCTTAGTGGTTAGAGCAGCCGCTCGATAAGCGGAAGATTCGTGGTTCAAATTCCGGCTATGGCACTGAATTTTTCAGTCGTGATTCCACCTCTTAAGCACTGCCCACACATGGCTTGTGTGTTTAAAGACATTAAAATAAGAACAACAGAATTGTAATATATTTAAAATAATCAACATATTAGGGATGGACGCGACTCCAGTAGAGAAAGGTGCCGCAATTTCGAATAGTTAAATTAGGAATACAAATTAATTTTCTGAAACTGAAATTAGGTTCCTTTGGCATAAAAATATATTATGCAAACACTTCTGTAGCAACTTAGTAACTAACCTGTGCACTCCTTAAGCTTAAAAATCTGATGTGTTGCACTCACGTGACTTTCTCTACTCTTGTACTATTTCTGCAAACTCTTATTCATCTGTCTTCTCTGTTAGTTAAGATAAACGTGTGCAGAAATTATCTTATTGCTTATTTCCTGGTAGGTATAAGGGAATATGGGAATACAGTAGACTTTGGCCGATAATAAAATATTTTAAAGCGGATTGCTATGTGGAGGTTTTGACATTCGCTTCTATTTACACAGACAGGAGATTAAAAAGTGAACAACGACCTTCCATTTGAGAAAAGTATAGATATTACAAAACTCACACAAATAACAAGGAATATCTACGAAATAGTTCACTGTATAAAAACAAATTTGGAGATAAATTGTGAGTTCTAACGAGATCTACATTTTTTTGCACAGTAAGGCTTGCTTTTTCTCTTACGGTTTGCCAGTTATGCAAAAGTCATACAGAGTAAATAGGACTACATGGTCTATAACCATAAAATTCAAAGTATATATTTCATTTGTTGTAAAAATGTCTTAAACATATGAAACTTTAATCAGAATCGTTGGAGCCATTTTTGAGAATATCTAACATTTCGGAACATTTTCCATGCAAGGGGTATTTTAGGATGGAGGAATTATCTTCTAAGATATTGTAAGAAAATGGCAGAATCCAAAGTCGGGTTACTTGTCTATTACTTTATTGCTCTAAATGTTACTACAGAGGCTCAATTTTCTTCTCGCTATCAAAAGTTATAGTTTTTTCTGCTATCACAATTTTATTACTCTTCTAATAATCTTTCAGTCTTTCAACGCCTTTCTGCAGTTTCTTTGTCCCTTATTTCTTTACTATTACGATACAATCACTCGACGACATATACATGATCACTGACAGGCTGACTGACTCACTCTCGTAATTAAAACTAACTGTACACGACGACTTACTAAACAACTCAACTCAAACTGATTCAAAAACTAAACAAATACTGTCTCTGACCACGCTGTCTGTGTCCTGTTTATACTGGAGCCGATGTCATGAGATCTTTCCATGCACACATGTGCAGTGAGTCAGCGAGAATCAACGACAAGCTTCTCAACCCCTTTTGTTGTTATCGCGCCACCACGTCCATGCGCATGCGCAAGCGCTTCAGGCCACCTAGCCCCCCTCGTCCATATATTGTTGCACAATCAATGTCATAACATGAAGGATATGACATTTAAAAACCAACTTTGGTTTTTGGTCAACTTTTGATTTTTGAGTTATGCTGTCCACATACTGACAGACACGGACGGACAGGCAGACACATACACAAGGACGATTTTCTAAAAATGCTTCTTTAATCAGGGGCCTCAAAACATAGATTTCCAGTGGAATCTCGACATGGATTTTTGAGTGAAATACAATACTTCCCCTACTTGGTATACGTAGTAGAGAAAGTAAAAATTAGTCTACTTGGTTCTATTTGCATTATTTCTTGGTTATGAAAGATCCTATAAAAGACCACATAAGAGCTATACATATAAGATAAAGATAGATATTTTGGGCAATAAAACATGGTTTGTTGGTGTCATTCTTCTTGTTGCTGTATTTTATGGTAGTAACTGAAAATGTTTTTCATCACAGTACAATACTTAACAAAACTGCTGTTTAGAGGAGATACTCATATGACATTCATGCATCTCGATGCACACGCACTGCATCATCGCATCATGGATGCCTGCACTTGTTCATAACTGCCTGGCCAGGGTAGATTATAGTATATTACGATATGAGGTTGGGGAGTATTTTTTTACCAATTCTGGGAAAGGATTAAAACACAAGCGAAGCGAATATTTTAATTTCGGAGAATCTGTAATACCCTCTGCAAACTTGCACTGCATTTTACGCATTTTGATGTTTCAAATAATATATATTTTTAGACAGTTAATAGTAAAAGTGGGCCTTTTAGTAGTTCATGACTGTGTTAGAAGTACAAAACACGTCGATAATGCCAACTTTGTTTTCTTGTGGAATATGACTATCGCCTCATTCCAGTAGGCCGTGAACTTAAGTTACACAAGAGTAATGTTATCCTGTGTCATCTTCCCGAGTTCTTTCGTTATTTCGCCGTTTTGTTATTTCCACTGCCTCCCTTATATAGCATATTATGGTTTTGTAAAAGTCATGTTGCCAATACTGATGCTAGGTAAGGCAAATGAACATCGCAACCCAAAGACTATTACAACCATGAGAAAGGTAAAACAATATAATATATTTATACATAATTTATAATGTATCTATAAATATTCAGGACTGTCTGTTAAAAGGATTTTATTTTCTTCGTACTCACAAAATAAAATCTTTTTTTTAACCCTTGTGTCATAAACAACTATTAAAATCTTTTAGGTAATTATAATATGAACATTTAACTGAAATCAAAATATCAAAAACAAATAGGGCGAAGACAATAAAGATTTACCTGTCGTGGCACTCCTTTCAAAAATCTGATCTACGCATTCATGTGAGTTTTTCTACTCACTCTTGTAAAGACTAATCCTAAAATGGTTATTTTTCTATTTACTTCATGTTAATCTAATAAACACTTGCAGTAGTTTTATTAAATATTTCCTTGTAGGCATAATAGTAAAGTGAGAATACAATAGGTTTAAATCACAGTCAAACATTTTAAGAGCTGGTCGTTATGTGATGGCATTGCAGCTCCATTCTCCCTGCATGGCCAGGACATAAAAGGTGTGATTTGTGCACCCACTTAAGCTGCTCTAATACTACAGTACAAACTATTCTTATAAATGACCATTCGTCCATTTACTTCATGTTAATCGAGATAATAGCTATAAGATGGTTTTGACATTTCGTTCTCTTTGTATGACCAGTGCATAAAAAGCAACGTCTTTCTGTCTGATACAACTTTGTACTTGAAAACTGAAATAAATAACAAGGAATATCTCCAAAAGGGTTATCTCCACAAACAATGCCAAAGAATGTACTTACATGAACAAGATAAACATTTTTTTCCTAGGATTTGCCAGTTATGCAAGTCATCCAGCCTGGAATAGTACGAGTATATATTGCGTACTAAGAACTAAGTGATACTTATCAGGTCGAGAATGTATTTTGGGAACACGAGGTCCACATGGATGAGTTTTCCCAAGCATTCGACATCTGATAAGCAGCTTACGTTCTTGGTTAGCCAATTTTTGCAATACTTGAAAAACCGCAAAAACCGATAATAAATCAAAATTGCTTTTCCATATTTTATTTAACATTAAGAAAAAATGAATTTTCTATGTGAAAAAATAAAAAGCTGCATCTAAGTTATATTGGCAGAGTCTAGTAACCCAATCGTTTGTCAATGAGTTTCGCAATAGATTCTTTACTTGAAGCAGCACATGTCTTGGTTTCTAGGTTATTTGTTTATGTAGCCGAATTGAATCTTTCGACTTTTTATAGTTGTTATCAAGCAGTAAAAAGAAAGCTAAGCAGTGGCCCAAACAAGGGGAAATCTGAGGGAGTCAAATCGGGACTATAGGATAACACTGTCCAATCCTGTTTGGCTCAAAGTATGTTCAAAGTGTTCATCACCTGTCACAATCTAGGAGAAGAACGCCTCCCCGTCAGCTTCAAAGGGTTGCAACCAATCGGAAGCAATGTCTTTTCTTTGGGATTTGTGATCGACAGGAAGACATCCACGAAGGATCGTTGAAGCATATGCTTCTATCACACCCTCAACTCTCAGAAACATCCATATGGATACAAGAGGACGGTTGGAACATTGTATCAATAACAAGGAAACATTTTGAACACCTATTCTGTGAATGAAGTCAGCATATCAGTAGCGTTTGATGATAATAACGATGAGAATGTGATAATAACAAACCATAACACTAACAAATACAATAATATTGATCTAATAATGATAATACTAAAACTAATTACAATAAAACTAATAATTATGATACTCAGGTTAATGATAATAACAATAGCGATAATGATAAGCCTAATGATGGCTTATTGTGTGTCAGATCCCGGGAGGAGGGATGATATGAAAGCACCCTATGGGCGACCAGAACGGATCATAGGCAGAACTACTACGGCATGTCCGTAAAAGGTCAGCCAATCACAGCGCCTCCCCTCGGCCGAACATCGTATTTCCAGAGCACAAACTCCAACGCAGCGCATCCTACCGGCGACCCTGCTGACTTACAACCTGGAAAGACCGGATAGAGATAGAATGAAATGAATAAAATGAAAGAATGATACAGGTGATATAAAGTAAATATCGTTCCTAGTATATATATTTGGTGGTCGTCGCAAACGGTTTTATTTGTCACAAGTCAGATACCATACTTCATCAGTTACAATGTTAAATGCTATGATTCGGAGGCTGTATAATTTTCTTTCCCCAAATAGTCGGCAACTCGCTGAAAATACTTGTAGGTTATCAGCAGGACCCGGATGTTTATGAGATGAAATAATTTTTGTTTGTCGTTTATAACATGGAAAATATAAGCGAAGCACGATTTTATCAATGATGATTAAAATTATGCAATAAAGTCATATTTCGGCTTTTTAAACTTTCTTTGTAAGTTTCTTGTCTTTTTCATATTATAATCGTATTTTCCCTTACATTTTTTGTATTCCTGTCATATGTTTGTATTTCTATTCCAATTTCGCATATGTGTTTGCAGTCGTGCCAAAGACAATTTTTGACAACTTCTATTTCTCGTCTGTAATATTAGGAGATCTTCCCGTTATCATGTTGCGTCCAAATACAAGATCGCTTTGAAAACTTTAAAATATATGTAACCAGCTATTACAATTCTTCTTTCTGATCGGCTTTCAGAATGTGATATTTATTTCATTCTGTGCAGAGCTCCAGGTTAGCAATTAAGTAAATTCAAAATGTAACAATAAAATTAATATTATTTGTTTATTATTCACTGTAATAGATATTTAGTTTCTCTACTACGATAGTAAGGCAAGGAAGTATTGTATTCCACCCCAAAATTCAATGTCATCGCCAAAGACGGAAAAGATCCCCAAGGGTCCCATAGTGGAACATTATACGAAAAAGGGCAAGGCGGTGACCAGTGCCAACTATAGTGAATTGATGCGTGACATTCTGAAACCTACCATACGCGTGGACTCCTCTCAACAGGCGGTCTCATCCAACATGACAACGCATGACCCCATACGGTTCGTGCGACCTTGGTGACTATCAAGGACTTGCGTCTGGAGTGTCATCTCCCATCCTTCTTACACCCTCGCCGTCGCGCCCTTCGACATCCGCAACTTGCCCCACTAAAGGACTCCTTAGGTGGCAACAAGTTCGCGACCGATACGGAGGTGAAACAGACGGTGCATGAATGGCCACGTTCACAGCCAAAAGAGTTATCCATGCCCTCCCGACTTGGTGGCGGAAATGTATCGAAAAGTAGAGGGACTACATTGAAAAACAGTGTACTTATTTCAACTCTGTCCGTAATAAAGGAGCTGTAAAAATATTTCCACTTTTCATACACTTCTCTACATCACCTTTCAAAACTGCATTACCGTGCTTTATCTAACATTGCGTTATTATATGCCTAACTTCAATCACGTTTATGTTGGCAATAATGATGTATTTTCCCTTGCTATCTCTGCAGTGGTGATTTTACATTTAAGTTTCATATAGCTTAGTTCACCTGTACAAACAATATATAAGTGCGGGCTGCATTTTATGATTATAAACCACCTCATATCAAAGTATGGACAACACTATAGAAACTTGTTTCAATTGCATCAAACAATAAATGAAGTCTATATCGACATCGTTCTATTGAAATGGAGTTACCACAACAGCGAAGTCAAATATCGAGCACTCAAAGTACCTACTAAGCCTATTACATGCTATGATAGACTTCATGGTTTTCTTGTGGAATCCAGATGGGCATATGGATTCGAACCATAGGAAGTAGTCATCATCACCCTCAGCATCATCAGCAGCAGCATATTCATGAATTAAGCCTCATATGGCCTTGGATTGTTACGAGTTTTAGTGTGCAGTCATCTTTTCTTTGTTTGTATGTATTGTTTCCAATTGTTCTACCTTGTTTTATTCTATCACCTTAAATAGGAGTCTGTCATTTTAAGGAGTAAAGGGTGATGATAAACCCTAAGAAAAGTAAAGTTATGAATATGGCAAAAACGGAAAGGAAAATAGAAACTAAGGATAAACTGTAATGGAATACAACTAGATCAGGTTCAACAATATGATTATTTGGGAACAATAGTACATAAACATAGGAAAAATTACGGAAGAGATACTAAATCGAACCCGGAAAGCAAGTAGTGGTGTGATTTCTGAAGGCCAAAAAGAAAAAAAAAAAAAAAAAAAAAAAAAAAAAAAAAAAAAAAAACAGAGATCCAACAAAAGGTCAAATTACAAATCTATAACTCAATAATTGAACCAACCCTATTGTATGGAGGGGAAAGTTTGCCAGTAAGGAATCAGGAACTAAGTAATTTAACTGCTGTTCAAATTAAATGTCATAGAAGAATAGTGGGGAAGAATAGCAGGGACAGAATCCCGAACGAAAGAATAACAGAAGAATAACTGTAAAAAACTTCAACAGAAGAAACTTTGCAGAATAGACAGTTGAAATGGTTCGGATACGTGTTAAGGATGGAGGAAGGCACAAAACCAAAGCAAATCATGGAAGTAAGAACAGAAGGGAGAAGAGTGAGTGAAGTCCTAGGAAAGGATTTATGGATAATATAGAAGACATGGCAAGGAAGAGAGCAAAGGGTATGGGAGAATTGAGGATAACTAAGAATAGGTAACATTGGAGGAACTGGGTCCGGCTGTCCCGACACTGTAAGTCACAAGGGAAAGAGAAAGAAGAATTTAAACATGTTTAATTCGCTCCTTATGTCTTCACTTCCGTTTTTATCCAGTAGGTTATGTTCCGTAACAGTTCTCCAAAATATGATTTCTACCATTTCAATTCTCCTTTGCTGCTTTTTCGTCTTCGCCTTAAAGTAGCATAGGTACTGCCTTTGCTTTATAAAATTGTATCTTAGTTTGCTTTCTAGTATATTTAGATACCTGTTAATAACGCCACATATGAAACTGGATTGATTGCTTTTTTATATACCATTCCTCAAATAAGGAATATAGTAGCCGAAATAATTAAACAATTTATCTGCTCTGTAGGGGTTAGTAATGGCTGGACAAGAGGAGGTCAAATTATCTGGCATTATCAGGATTCTACAAACATCTGTTCACAAAGTATGGAGGTCGGAAAAGTAGTAATTGAAGGAATATTACAATATTTCCTTAGCATTGATATCTGCTCTGTAGGGGTTAGTAATGGCTGGACAAGAGGAGGTCAAATTATCTGGCATTATCAGGATTCTACAAACATCTGTTCACAAAGTATGGAGGTCGGAAAAGTAGTAATTGAAGGAATATTACAATATTTCCTTAGCATTGATATCTGCTCTGTAGGGGTTAGTAATGGCTGGACAAGAGGAGGTCAAATTATCTGGCATTATCAGGATTCTACAAACATCTGTTCACAAAGTATGGAGGTCGGAAAAGTAGTAATTGAAGGAATATTACAATATTTCCTTAACATTGAACAATTACGAGACGGTGAGTTACTAAAAAATCTGATCTGTTGAACTCACATGAATTTCTCTACTGCTGTACTAACCACTCTTACAAACTCTTATTCCTATATCATCTTCCTGTTAGTTGAGACAAACATTTGCAAAAATTATCTTATTGTTTATTTCCTTGTAGGTGCAAGGAGAATATGGGAATACAATAGGCTTTGAGCGATAGTCAAATCTTTTCAGGTTTTCAAATTCCGTTCTCTCTGCACGGTTAACATATAAAAAATGAACAACGATGCTGCATTTGACAAAAGTTTTCCGAAACTGACACAAATAACAAGGAATATCTCCGAAATAGTTCACTCTACAAAAATTTGATCTGGACATAGATTGGGTTTTAGCAAGGTCTACATTTTTTGTATAGTAAGATTTGCTCTGTCTCTTACGGTTTACCAGTTATGCACAAGTCATCCAGTGTAAACAGGACTAGATAGCCTATAGTCAGAAAAACAAAATACACTTTTAATTTGTCATAAAGATATCTCAAATATATGGCATTTTAATCAAAATCATTATTTCCATTTTCAAGAAAATAAACATTTTTGAAACAATTTCCACGTAAAGGTTGGTTTAGGGTGGAGCAATTTTCTTTGAAACCTTTATGTCGCATGTTGAAACATATTAAAACTAAATATATTTCCGGTGAAATCTCGGCATCGAATTTTTGGATGGAATACAATACTTTCTCTACTTACTAGTACAGAAAGTAATAAAAAACAGAAATATAGTAGAACATAGTTTGCAAAACTCAAAGAGGAGTAATGATAAATGAGTTACGAGATTGTGGGCACCAAGGTACATCCTAATGAAGGAAGATTGGAAAATAACAGGACTAGAGAATACGGATTGGCAAATGTACATACCCAAACCAAAGATAAACGGTCACTTAGTTTCTGCAAGGAATAGAAATCTGAATTAGGGAGAAAGTTATGTGTTAATGTTTGTGTCAAGAATGAGAGGGAAGAGATAGCTTGGTTTCATTTGGTAATATGGGGAATGAAGAAAACAATGTGCGGAAGGAAAGATGTCCAGTATGAAATGGCTGAATACTCCGACGAAAATAACTTGTAGCAAAGTTTAGTTTAGTTTAGTTTATTTTAAAAGTATTGGCCTGGTGCCGGTACAGTGGGCCCGGCTTACAGGCTATATTTACATTGATTTACAGTTGACTTTGTTCATATTTACAGTTTTCGCTATATACAAAAACCCATACGGTGACCATCTGTAGGTCACCGAGAATAGTTTTCTTTTGTCTTTTGTTGTAGCAAATGACTAAAAAGAGATAGGTAAATAGCTACTAACAGCGAGACAAATGTTTAAAGACCAATTAGAATTGGGGCATGACAAAACGTTTATGGAGTGTAAAAACTGGCAGTAGTCAGCGAACAGGACAGTGGAAAAATTGGTACTTTTGTAGTTCAAAAATTTGATTCTGTAAGTGAAGGCATGTGAGTAAAAATGGTCTAGATCTCAAAACAAAAACTTTTTGTTGAGTGCTGCCATCTCTTATTTGGGAGAAATACTAATAACTTATATATGGTCTAGTATCAAGAATCTAGACTGTAAACATAACCATTTTCATTTCTTGCGATGTATTTGAGATCTTCTGAAGCGCATAACGCTCTAAAAACAAAAATTCGATGTTGTAATACCACCGGAAATGTTTTGAGGCCCCTAAATAGTATAGTAAGATTTGGTGTATCTCTTACGGTTTACCAGTTATGCAAAAGTTCTCCAGAGTAGGCCGGACTACATGGGCCATTGCCAGAAAATTCAAGATATTCATTTCATTTGTCACAATAATATCTTAAAATTACGACATTTTAATAAAAATTGTTAAAGCCATTTTCCATGTAAAGGGCAGTTTAATGTTCAAAATCTTCGTGTCCTATCTTTTAAAAATGTTAAACTTAAATACCAACTTGGTTTTTAATGGAATTTTCGTCTTTGAGTTATGCTGGGCAAAGACTGACAAACAGACACACACACCAACACACACACGCACGCGCGCGCGCACACACACACACACTTACTCTCTCTCTCTAACACCCAAGACCTGTTTCTAAAAATGCTCTTTGGATTGAGGGGGCCTCAAAACTTATACTTCTGGTGAAATCCCGACATCGATTTTTTTGTGTGGAATACAATACTTCCTCCACTTTACTATCTGTAGTAGAGAAGGTAAAAATCGCCATTTCCAACGTGAAGATTTACCTTAATGTTACTGTGTTTGTGCTAACTAGGAAAACATAAAGTAATCGTTACCGGTAAAAGCTAACGCACTGCAACTACTGCAGTCACAATCTAGACCCGAAAACAACTGCCATAGTACTGCTGTTCTTCCAGCTTTAATAGTGGAATTTCATAGTAGATATAGTGATATTTGGTTGGGAGTAACCAAGCCTACTGGAGTGCAGAAAATGTGAAGTTTTGGCACGAAACTCTCCTTCTTCTTGAAGGAAGAACGTAGCCAGGGAATCGATATCCCAGCTCAGAGACGAGATGTCAGTGTAAATACCTTCCCACCTGTCAGAGGATACGAGCAATATCGCTACCCCTCCACTTCCCTACCATCCGCCTTCGCGGGAACTCAGTTTCCTTCAGCAGACATCAATGTCGAAATTTGTTCTCTCTTATCCTCGTGCTGCTAGAACTTTCACAAGCTAAAATATATCCTTATTGTGGATAATGTATAAAAATGATGTACTTATCTCACATGGATTATTTAAAGACGTGTACCAGGGAATGACGTGCGCGCTTCCTTTCTCATGTGTACTCCACTTCTAGATTCTTTAAAGCTTTAAGGCAAGAAACCAGTGAACACACTCAATAAATCCACAATTTATATTAGAGAGAACTAACTTGTTTTACTTTCTCTACTACATATAGTGTCCTGCGCCGTGGCGTAGTGGGCTAGGGCGTCATAACTTGGTTCCCTGCCGCGGAATGCGGCCCAGGTTCGATCCCACCCCTGGGGGTGCGAATCTTAAGTTCCGGAACCGTGCCCACTCAGCACTGTGAGGAAACTGAGGAGCTTGCGATAGATAAGCGGCCCTGGTCATGAAAGCAAACTTTCCACGTATACATATACATATAATCAGGTCATGGGAAAACTAAAGCCTATTACTATCGTTTCAAAATAAATGACAATCCAAAGTGTAAGTGTAGCCAAATTGAACAAACTATAGACTATCTGATGTTTTAGTGTGGTCCGTCAGACACGGAAAGAAGAATCATCAAAAAAGCAATAAAATGGCAAATGTAAATTGGACGCTCAACAAAAAAGAACTTATACAAAAACATACTAAAATTTTTGTTAGGATCAAAGATAGTAAAAATTTTGATAATTGGTAAACGCAAATATAAATGTAAATTTTCAACAATATGCAACTGTGTACCTAAGCATATAGTATTTACTCGCTATGTAATGGAATATGCTTTTAAATAAAGTTCCTAAAAATTATGACCGTACCTTTATAGTCACATGTAGCTTTCTAGGAAGTAATGTGCGAGGAGTAAAAATGTAATCAATAATGGAAGCCCGAGTTCCAAGAAAATAGGCAACAATATGCCTTAGGATCTTGTTAACACCCCGCGCGACTCTTTACGTTATTGTGCGATGAGATAGCTTACAGTCGTATTTCCTGTATGTTGTCACTGTCCGTAGTTAATTCACCTATGGATCTTCACGAAGTAGAACAAACAACAACAACAACAAAAAAAAAATGCGGAAACTTCTGCAAGAGGTATTATACAAGTAAAGACAAAAGTTAAATCACACTGTCCCAGCCGTATGTGAAAAGTGAAAGATATATGTGAAAAGTGTTATGATAAGTCGTCCATTGCAGTCAGTGAGAGTGACCAAATTCATAAAAGTTTTGTATGAGTTGACATAGTAAATTTTCAGTGATGTGTGTAATGGGTTAAATCAGTAGTACAAAACAGAGAATACCAGAAATAAATAATTTTAACAAGGGTTGTAAGCAAATAGGAAATATTGTATATACTTCAAGAAAAAGTAATTTCATACTTTACTAATACACAAACTACAGTAATATAAGCTGAGGTAGCATTCTGAAGAGTAATTTATTTAGTAAACATATTTATCTTAATGTTATTCTGCACAAATTAGAAATGGTGAAATTAGAGCTTCATTTGTTTGGGGTATCAGGAACACCCCACGCGACTAGTAACGTAATGAAAACACGCGCGACCGTATAAGGATTAAGATATCTGTATGACAAATAAAATGTATATTTTGAATTTTCTAGTGATAGCCTATGTAGTCCTGTTTACTCTGGATGACTTTTGCATAACTTGTAAACCGTAAGAGATCGACAAAATCTTACGGCACAAAAAAATGTAGGTATCTTTAAAATGTATTATTTATCCCCAAATAAACGGTTTTTTTTTTTTTTTTTTTTTTTCCTTTTTTTGGTAGAGCAAACTATTTTGGAGATATTCCTTGTTATTTCTGTGAGCTTTCCAATACTTATGCAATCCACAAATGGAAGATCGTTGCTTAATCTCAGCCGTGCAAAGAGAGCGGAAGTTCAAAGATTAAACGATCTGACTATCGCTTAAAGCCTATCCCATATTAACCTTTTACCTACAAGGAAATAAGCAATAAGATAAGTTCTAAAAATGTTTATTTCGATTAACATGAAGAAGATAGGGGAACAAGGGTTTGTAAGAATGGTTAGTACAAGAATAGAAAAAGTCATGTGTTTCATGTCATTCTTATAAACTGAAGCTCCCAGGATCTCTCACAGCTCCGTTACCCAGTTTGGGGCGTATCTGAGGCCGTATAGGTGCAAATGAATTAATTGTTTGTTTTTAAATAACACTTTAAATTGCATTAACAATTTAAATTATTTTAATTTGTAATACTTAAGGTTTGAAAAATCACTGATTTATATATCCCTCTTCGATACTTCCGCTTTTCCACAAGCTTTAGCCAGTGGCACTTCGAACACGCAATTCCAATGAGAGATCCATTTTAACCTACCAAATACAACGCTTTTATAACACTGAGTTATGAACATCAACATGTTATACAAACGAGCAATAACTCATTAGCAATCCCTAGGCAAAAAATCATGAAACCAAATCATATATCTAGAGTCAATAAATTAACAAATGGAACTTGAAAAATTGAGACATTCAATTATCAGTTACCATGAATACCACTAGTGAAGTAATTCATTATACTCACTGGATAGCTAATTAATGAATGTAAATAGTGAAGTTAAGTAATTATTAAAAAAATAAGTATTATATTCCAAAACCATAAGCTCGTAGCTGTAATGGTTTGATTCATTGATGGAACCATTTTACTGATATTGTGATTTCCTCCAGTTTTGATCTGTGACATCACTAATTTCCACAGTCACTTAATCAGTTCAGTTGTTCCTTATACGTTCGCGATGTAATGAAACACTACGACGCAGCCTTTTCTTCCGGGTGGTCTCAACACAAGCGATACATTTCGTTGCAACAGAAATGCACTCGCCAAATATAATCAAGAGCCCCGCGCCGGGCAGTCGGAACCGTAGACAACATAAGCCGCGCATTCGCCCAGCGTAAACACTGTAACTGCTATCACCAGAGGATTAGAACTTCTATGTTTTGAAACCTCGATTGTTCTGCAAAGCTCTTATGATTATATGTACGCTTCTGATGCGACGAAAATCGTTGTTTTCCGAGCAAATTTGTGACAACTGGGGTGTCTTGCAGTGAGTGTTTTTGCTACAATGGATTAGAAACGACTTGCGGAAAAAAGGGAAATGGGTGTATAAACAGTGAAGTTACAATGGACACTGGAACAGTTTACAGTAGTGAAATTTGGACCAAAGTCATGCTATACATTTTATTTGTCTGGTAAATATCTTGAATATGTGTGATTAAAGTGAAAACTGTTGCAGGAATTTTTGAGAAAATGATCATGTTTTGATGTAAAGGTCAATTTGTCGTGGCAGGAGTTCTCTTGAAAGTCATTGTGTCGCATTTTTGGAAGTTGGGAGGGGAGGGGGGCTGAAATACCAAATTCAGTTTTTATCCTTTAAATTACACATATTCAGGGTCTCAAAACACGTACGTATTTCTGGTGAAATCTCGATATTAAGTTCTTAAGTGGATTGCTATATCCTCTCTATTTAAATATACGTTGTGGAGAAAGAAGAACGGGCATTCCAAATAAAATAAAGAAAAATCTACATCTCGTGAAACATTTAATCCATCATATTAAGCGCAATTAAAAGTCCGTACTTTTAACATTATACCTCTGACAATGCTGCAGCTAAATTGCGCCCATTTAAACAAATTTTATTTGCGAGCAATTACAGACCTGCCTTGCTGGCAGAGTGTATGCGCTTTACGGCACAGTTTAGTCTATTAAATTACAATAATTTTCGTGTAGTATTTCAAAAGCCGGGAATTTATGTATAATTATCTCTGCAGAACTCATCAAATGCAGGTAGTTAAAACCGTAGCAGGCAGAGATCAAAAGACCACCCCTTTTCTGCGGGGACACAGCCTTTTTTTTATATTCCCTTTTTTCTACACAAAGAACAGCTGCAGGCAAATTATCAGAGAGGCGATGAGCTCAGCTTTGTAAGCGGAAAATGAAGGCAACCGTTCTTCTGAAACAAATTCCACCACACTCCCTTCCAAAGAAATATAGGCCTATCAATGAAAGTGTTACGGACTTGTATGTGCATTTTATTCAAAGAACTGGGTTTGATGCCAGAAAAAATTCCGATGTGTAGCCCTCACATGAGCTTTCCTACACGCTCTTTTACAAACTATGCTTACAAAGTCTTGCCATTCTAGCTACATCTTGATAACTCAGATAAACTTTTAATTAAGATTTACTAAAATTGTAATGTAATACAACAGGTAAAGTGATTGTCAGATTTTTGGGGATTCTACACTGAAAATGTGAGCTTCTAATGTTTTCAGTCAATTTACCTGAAATGTATTTACAATGCTGCTTTATATAAACATCTGATGCTTTTAATAACACCATGACATCTCTTTTAGTTTTCAATTTATTAAACTTAAAGAGTGAATTTGATTGTCCTGTACCAAATGCTCCTTATGATGCAATTTTAAAAGCAGTCATTTTAGAGATGTTATGTAATATGTAATTTGGCTGATTATAACGCACAAATCTGTCATAATTTTGTTTTACCACACTTAGTTAAAAAAATTAAGTTTGGTCATGTAGAATTTCTATTTTCTTTTTTTAGTTTCATATAGGTTTAAAATTTGTCCCCTTTTCTACCTCATTACCTACTCCTTAGTAGAACTTACAACTTCTAAGACTTACAAGCCAGTGTCTACACCTGTCGGGGAGCACAGCAACCTATGGATCGGACAAAGTGAAGATCTGGAAGCGGGTGGTTAGTTAAGCAGCAGGTATGATAGTGAGGAAGAGGATAATATGAAATGTAGGGAAATCGATGATGGGAAAGGTGATAATGGAGGAATTGGTGGAATGAGTGGTGGGGAAAACCGGAGAACCCGGTGAAAAGCCGTTGTGATGCTACTTCTTCCACTACGAATACCATAATGGGTCCCTGGAACTCAAAAACAATTCCAAAGGAGGTTATTATTTGAGAGATTTCATTGTCTGTGTATCGAAAAGATACACAACTAATTTCTGAAGAGCTTGATGAAAACCCCATCGTGTGAAACGTTTTTAAAAAATCTGATGTGCTGCACTCACATGACTTTCTCTACTCTTGTGCTAACCATTCTTACAAATTCTTATTCCTATATCTTCTTCGTGTTAGTTAAGACAAACATGTGTACAAATTATCTTATTGCTAATTTCCTTGTAGGTGCAAGAGGGAATACAGTAGGCTTTGTGCGATAGTCAAACGGTTTAAAGCTTTGAGATTCTGTTGTCTTCGCACACTTAACATAAAAAAAATGAACAGCGATGACCCATTTATCGAAAGTTCTAAGTTTTCCGAAACTCACACACATAACAAGAAATATCTCCAAAATGGTTCACCCTACAAGAAACTTTATTGAGACATAAATTGTGTATTTTAGCAAGATCTACATTTTTTGTGTAGTATGATTTGGTCTATCTCTAACAGTTTACCAGTCATGCAAAAGTTGTCCAGAGTAAATACAACTTCAGGGGCTATAGCCAGAAGAGTCAAGATATACATTTCATTTGTCATAAAAATATCTCAAACGTATGGCATTTTAATCAAAATCGTTAGAGCCATTTTCAAGAAAATCAAAATTTTCGAAAAATCTTCCATGTAAAGGATAGTTTAGGGTGGGGCTATTTTCTTCAAAATCTTCATGTCTCATCCTTGAAGGACATTAAACTTAAATACCAACTGTGGTTTTTAACCGACTTTTCGTTTTTGAGTTATGCTGTCCACAGACTGACAGACACACAGACACACATACACACGGACCTTTTTCTAAAAATGCTTTTTTTTGGATTCAGGGATCCAAAAACATATATTTCCGGTGAAATCTCGACATCGAATTTTTGGGTGGAATACAATACTTCCCCTACTTACCAGTAGAGAAAGTAAAAATATTAAATTTCGAATCAAACAGAACATTTTTGTTCTGATCCTTAACCTACATTATAAAATGTATATTTATAATGTATAAAGTCGAAATAAATTTTTGATCTTTGACACCTATGTAGATTTTTTTGGTACGCGCGCACCGGTGGCACCGCAGGTGGTGAAACTGATGACACATGGAATGAAGATGGAACACCGGTGGAATGAGATGGTGGGGGAAACCGAAGAACCCGGAGGAAACTCGTCCCAGGGCTGCTTCGTCCGCCAACAATCATATATGCACTGCCTGTGATCGAACTCGGGCCGGGTCCGGGAGAGAGTCTAACCACTCGGCCGTGGCGCGGCCTATATGTAGTTTTGAAGTCACAGAATTCAAATTTCAATTTTTACGAGATCAATACCCAATTTCAATGTAGCATTCTCTACAGAGCGTGACACTATGTAATCGCTTTGAAATTCTTTGCACAACTATGACTTCGCATTTGAAGAAAGTATAAGTGTTTGAAAAATTAGAACCATAATGTTAATATATCGAACAAAAAAATGCGTAAACGGTGGGCTTTATCAAGATCTGCATCCTTTATATGTTTGGACATATATGTGTGTGTTATCCTGTGTAGCTATTATGGTTTACGCTGATCTAGTTGCCTCAGTTGGGTAGGCGCCAGCCTGCTGATCCCGGCTTATGGGTTCAAACCCGGCCCAGACCGTTGATTTTTTACTGTGCTTAAAATCAACAAACTGCAAAAGAAATCCTAGGAACAAAATTCCATCAGACGGCGCGGGATATGATTCTATTGTTTGTCGTTAACAAAGAAAGCATTTACTATTATAGTTTGCTGGTAATGCAGAAGTCGTTTACAATTAATATATCTTCATAGACTGTTCTCATAAAATCTACCTTTCATTTGGAATGAAAATACAAACGAGGGAAATAACATTTTAAGAGCCTACTGTAACTATATTCTCCTATCGTTATACTAGAACGAAATATGTAATAAAACAGTTGTTGAAATAAGTTCGTCAATTGCCATGATCAGATTAGCGCCACCGACCCACCAGAATTTTGTTTATGAGGACACTGACTGGGTTTGAACCCGCAGACTGGGGATCTGTAGGCTAGTCCCTAACCAACTGCTCCACCCAAACCAAGTTGATTAAAATGAAGCCGAAGAGAATAATAGTAACATACAATAGAAGCAGAATAATTTTTAAGAATAATTTATGCGCTAATGAGTAGAGAAAGTTATGTGATTACACAAATCTGATTTCTTTTTCTTGGCATTAAATATTAAATTGTTTTCCTTTGTAAGCCCTCATCACAAAATCTAAAATAGAGAGGCTTTAGAAAGACGATAGTCTTACGTTTTGGAAAG
The DNA here is from genome assembly GCA_030765045.1 of Tenodera sinensis. Lineage (NCBI taxonomy): Eukaryota > Metazoa > Arthropoda > Insecta > Mantodea > Mantidae > Tenodera > Tenodera sinensis. The sequence continues at coordinate 39,332,336 of CM060974.1, forward strand.
TTAACACTACGGAAAAGTGCAAAGAGAATATAGGATACCAGAAATCTGGATGAGAAAAGTTCGTTTTAGTATATCCAGTGCATCTGTAATTGCAGAGCGCTATAAATCGTTGCAAATTAGAATGAAGATAAAAGGTGAATTATATGTAAAAATGTTTTTAGTCATATTATATAACATAACAGGTTTTGCAGTGCCTGGAGATAAGAGTTTTCATGTAAATATTGACTGAGATGGAGTTGGGGAACAACAAGAGAACTGAGATCCTACAAGAAACAAGTTAAAAAAATGAAGTACCTTATCGCACACAAACTGTGACGTTGGGCTCGGCGCTCAACAAAGGACGGTTGGGGCCAAGATGCTTCGCTCTGCATGCCATGCCGGCGACCGGGCAAAGACGTACATTACCGGGCTGCCTCCCGGGATTGCAACAATCGAGGTGGCAGAAACAAAATGATTATCGAGAACGTTCTCGAGACTCCTGGGTGAGTCATTTTCGGTGCGTGTGTGTCTAGAAGTCGAGTGGAGAGAGTGAGTTGGAGAAAGAGAAAGTAAAGTTACGGACATGAGTAGGTCAGTGTGTCATTAAGTGTGAGATAGCTGTGCGTGTGTGTCATGGTGAAAAGATTCAACGAGCGTCGTAGTTGATTTTTTCTTCTTCTTTACCTGATTATCCTCCCTTTATGTATGGCGTGCACCCCTTATGACTTACAAGCCTAGGGTCAGACGCCTTTTGGGTAGCACAGGAGCCTATTGACCGGACAGAGTGAAGACCTGGAAGCGGGTGGTCAGCCAAGCACCAGCTATGAGAGTGAGGAAGAGGATGCTATGAAATTCAGGCGAAATCGAATATTGGAAAAGAGATAATGGAGCAATTGGTGGAAGGAGTGGCGAGGGAAACCAGAGAACACCTACCCAGACGCCGCTTCATGCACCACAAATACCACATGCGTGTCCCTGGGATCGAACCCGCGTCACCTAAGTGGTAGACGAACGCTCTAACCGTTTGGTAATGGCACGAGGTTTATTGTAATCGTAATTACGGTATGAGAGACAGAGGAAGTGAAGAAAGACACTAAAAGGGCTGTGCAAGGCTACGAGAAGTAAAAGTTGTGAGTTGTGATAGCCTGCAAGACTGTAGAATGTGTTTACCACTAAAAGGAAACTGTGTACTTGTGGTAAAATTTTAGAACTCGTCGAATAACGTTTCTGTCACAATATTAAAGTATTACGCCACGAAAGGATATACAGTAAACATACAAAAGTATCGATGACACCATTTATATGTTGTTGATGATAATATAACCTGAGAAAGCAGTGTAAATATTACTAGACCTTAGGAAATTCATATTCAATAGTTTTGTTAGCACTGTATTTCACCATTCACCAGACTCTAGTGTCCACTGTGAAGGTTTTATACTCAAATTTAGCGCACTGGACATTATTTGGATACGTTCAGTTAATCTAGATCGTAGTTAGCACTCCCCCCTCCCTTTGGGTTATTCGTAGGAGCCCCCTTCTCATTATTGGCTGGGATAAAGTACGCCTCCTCTTCCCAGAGCCGGGGTTAGCAGCAATTAATTTAACAAACAGCTACAGACCAATTTATCGTCCCAACTCCCGGGAACTGGTAGGATATGCAATCGCGTGAACCGGGATTGCAGCAAGAGTTTGTGAAACTCTATCCTGAAGGAACAAGTGACTTACGGCTTAGTCGTAATCAACTGAAAGGTCAGCTACAAGTTTGTGAGAGGTACAGCAAATCTTCGGAAAAACATACCCATTACGTTTGTTTACCCCACTTCTCGGAGTGGGGCACTGTTATCTGTTAGGGTTGATAACCAAGAAAGGAAGGCTTTAAAGGAATGTTAACTTATAAACAGAAGATCCACTATATCTCTACAAAAGAACAACAGTCAAAAGTACTTCTAAATTCTGATTTATTATCAGAGACCAGAATGCCTTTTTAAATGTGTCAAATGTATCTTCAATTTGAAAGTGAATCTAAACGAATTATACTTTTGTGATTGAAATGCCACAGTTTTATGTTGCCTTTTTAAATATAAATATGTATTTTACGCTTCTTCTTGCATTTATTTAATTATTTATCATTATTTACTTGGATAAACTTAGAAACATTTCAAAAATTCTACAAGGTGACAATTCTGTTGCAGTTGAAACGGATGCTACAATGATGCCATTTTTAGGTTTGTTCCAATAACCTCTGTCGATGTTGAGAGGTCACATGAAGACTGTGTTATCTGATAGGAGACTCTAATTGACCACAGAGAACTCTAAAAAGCATTTGGTAGTCATGTGAAACGAATAAGACATTGTAATACACAGGCTCTTTTAAAAATATTTCATTACATAATTACAATTACACAATTACGTAATACATTTCATAACAGCTGATAGACGACAGTGTTACAGATGGCAACTCTACAGATACAGCAAGTGAGGCGGCTATGTAGGAATCTGAATCTTCACTTCAGAATTAAGTCAGTCAAATTTTGTTCTGCTCCTTACCGTTGCATATTTTTCTGCTTCCAGTACTATACGTATTTTTGTGGTATGCTGTTGCCTGGTGATCATCAACAGAAAGGTGTAAACAGATAGCAATACAACGATCTTCAAGAAAATTCCCCCTTCCCCCCTCCCACGCAAGCAGACTTTATATGGAACATTTTATAACTTTGATTTTCCAAAACATGACTAGCGATTTTAATTAAAATATCATTTAATATATCTTCAAACAAATGAAACGCATATCGTGCATTTTCACAAAACATTTTGATACCTTAAATCACAGAATTTAATATGTCAATTGTTTGTGGGGATACCCATTTTCGAGAAATTCCTTGTTATGTATGGGTTTTAATTTTTAAACAGTTCCTCTTTGCTTAGATAGGACAAAGTTCGTCTTGACCATGCAATCACAATTGAAGTTCTAAGCCATCACATAGCGATCAGCTCTTATAGGATTTGACTATCATTAGGCCTACTCTAATCTCCTATTCTCCTTGCACCTACAGGAAAACATGTAATAAAATAATTTCTAGAAATGTTCATGTCGATTAACATGAAGTAGATAGAAAGATCTATGTATGTGTGTCTGTTTGTGAGTGACTGTGTGTGTGGCTGTGTCTATGTGTGAGAGGTGTGTAAGTCTGAGAGAGAGTGTGTATGTGAGTGTGGTGTGTGAGAGTGTGTATGTGAGAGTGTATGTGTATGCGTGTGTGTGTATATGTGTCTGTGAACTATCTCACAATCTTCCAAGGATGTAATCCGAAGACCTTCAAGAAAATTCTCCATCAGAAAACACCCTTTACATGAAAAATTTAAATTTTATTTTATATTTTTACTTTGTTGACCTAATGACAGCAAAACAGTGACACATCCTCAAAGATTGAAGATTTGAATCTAGTAATGATATTTCCTACCAGTTTAATGATTCTTTGTTCCCTGATTTGAAGAAGTTAAGAGGAATGTTATTTATTTAGTCACATTTTAATGATCTTTTCCATGCTAACTTAAAAACTATTCGCCAGAATTTAAATACCATATATATTGTCTTGGTGGTCGCGCGTTTTAAAGGACTCTCAAGGTTAGATACCTCATACCACTACGGTGCTAGGCAACGTTAGTGTTGAGAGTTGAGTGACTCAGCGGTGTTTGTGTCAAGGTTACGATAGAACAGAGCAGCTCGAGCTCTGAATTGTGATTCAGTTTAAGAAGAAAAAACGCAACATTAAAGGTAATAGGGCAATATTAACTGTTCCCTGACACTAGTAATACGTAGTTTAGGAATAAAAGGTGGAGTCAAATTTATCCAGGGATTCATACCTCAACTTAAGCTATTTGTGTACCGGGAGCTGCCTTGGAGAGATAAGCGAACGCACATGAATTTCACTAACCTGAATTCACGTATCCCGGTAATCCTTAAAGGCGATCTGAACTACTCCGTGAGCACACACCTTAATGCTACTGCGTAGCAAATTAATCCTAACAGAGTGCTTGATTACAATCCGGTACCTAATTAATACAGCGGCAGTTCCCCTTTAATATGCAATATCCCGGAGTGATTAAAACAGCTTCTGAGCGAAATGTGAGAAGTTCAATGACATCCATCACGGTAGCTTAGGGGTGGAGCATTGCCATGGAAACAGGGTACCCTTGGTTTGAGTTCCCTAGCCGATATATCATACTTTTCAAATATTATTACATTTTCTAACACTGTTCTGTATAAGAAATGATGTGTGCGTGTTCCCAAATAGATTTTTGGATTGAGTTGAACAGCGCAATCCATTTTTCTGTCTTGTCAGGCTTTAAAGAAAATCATGAATCAATTTGTATGCGTCCTAGACAAGAACAGTGTTCTACATACATATGCAATCTTTCTTACTTTTTATTGCGCCTCAGATAGGAAGTTGGTGTGGCTCAGAGGATACACTGAGCCTAACAGAAAAGCTTGGCAGAATGACCCCAGATTACAAAATCATTGTAAGCACTATTCTGAAAAATTTGAGAGACATAACTTGAGCTTTAAGTTACACTGTCTGTAACTGATTGTTGCCTTGGATTTTACAGCGAAGAATATGTGAACATTTTCACCAATATTTGAAACACATTGAAAGAAGACGAAAGGTAGTTGGACAGTTAACATGGTGGCGGTCTTCTATTGGTACCTGAAAAAGGAAACCACTTCCCATGCTCATGGAAGAAGTCCGAAAGGAAGACTATTTCTTCCTCTAAGTTAATATTAATTGTTGGTAGCTTTCGTGAAATGTAGGCACCATATGTTTACAATTCCGTAATTCTAATATGTATCACATTCTTAAGCATGAAAATTATGTTGTGGAATGGTATAAATATACATTGGTAAAAAGTTAGTAAGAAGACCGGTTTTCCATTTGTTTAAAAAATCTGCAAGTGATAGAATAAAACTGATAACATATTTGGAATTATCACCCCAAAGTGTAACAGTATTAAATAATACCGTTTGAAGTATTAGCAGAATTAGGTATTTTGGGCTAAGAAAAGGGGGTAAGCGCATGGACAGAACAGCCCAATGACGTCATCGTTACGTAAGATCAGGTGATGCTGGCTTTGAGGTGAAGGAAAGTGTTGATCGCGCTGTCACTCCTTGAGGTGAAGACTGTGTACCACATTTGTCACTCAACTCCGCGGCTCCTGGATATAAGTCATAGTAAAGGGATGATTCAGAAAGGTTGGCACGATCAAGGTGAACCACTGGTAAAGCGACGAAGATCCGAGATGTATGGACAGCATGTTAAAAGGGCATGACCCAACATGTCGTGAAGGAGCTAAAATGCGACGTTGTCACTGGAGATGACTGTTTGGAGGAGTAACCGTGCATGGCCGAACTTAGTTGGCTGTTTCAACTACAGTGGGACACTGTTTAAGAAGACGGGGTCTTCTAGGGAGTTGAAACCGTAACAACGTGATTTCCTTGTCGAGTGCAAGACATGGTCTCTGCGTCCAACTTATGCTTCACAGTAATATGGCGCTGGTGTCGACCCGGGAAATGGATGCAACAGTACATAGTGAAAAATAAGTACTGTGTGGGGAGTTTAGTAGGTTTAATGTTTACAAAATGGGCCGCTCGAGAAAACGAATGAAACAGTGCAATGGATGCAGTTTTTATTCCTGATTAGGATTTTTAAAGTTTTATTTGTCGCTCAAGCTTCGTTTTTGATTTATAAGCAAATTTCGTACGTGCAATGCAGCGGTTTTATTTCACGTATGTGGCGGATATTTAGGAAATAAATGTTTATAAACGAGTATAATATACGCTAGAATGATTGATCAATGCATATACGTTACAATTGTTGCATAAACACTGCCCAAGTTGTAAATATTTCGATAACACAGGACCCTGTTACCACACTCATTTACACACAATAAACCTAACCTAACACAGATAAAACGAAAACGAAGCTTGATCACCAAATAAAACTTTCAAAATCATAATCAGCAATAAAAACTACATCTATTGCACTAAGTTTTATTCGTTTTCTCGAGCAGCCGATTTTGTAAACAATCACCGTTTAGTAGCTAAAATTGGTGGTAACATTTGGGAAGAAAATTTTGGACCGGTTTTAAGAAAAATCCATGTTTTTAATGTTATGATTATTAATTCCGTGGTTAATGGGCTTGGTGAAGTAAGCCCGGTAGTAATTAAGTGTAGAGTATTTTGATAGAAAGCTTTTAAAGATTGCATTTTCAAATTAGTGGTGTAAGGAGTTGAGATTTTGATTTCATACATGTGGCAAGAATAAAGGTTTACTCGAACATTTTAAAGTGTTGTAAATGTTTCATAATTAATTACTGACTCATATAAATGAGTTCATGCCAGAATTTCTCATTTTAAGAAGTGCTAAATAATTAAATTGGTGCAGTGCAAGAGAAAAGTAACAGGTTAAATATTCAACTCATGCAGTTTAATGTAAAAACAAAAAGAATTGTTTTATGAGGAAAGTAAAGAGTTGGTGGTATATTTTAAAGGTTTGTAATTGAGAAACAAGAAATCTTATTGGATGCGTAGGCTTCCACGGCCTGTGTCCTGATGTGTGATCTTGGCTTCCGGTGAAGGCCGCGTCATCTTGGTCGAAATCGCCGACGTTTCGCTCATCTTGTCATGAGCTTCTTTTCGACCAAGATGACGCGGCCTTCACCGGAAGCCAAGATCACACATAAGAAATCTTATTGCTGATTGATGTAAATGTGCTTATGCGGGAAACTCCGATTTAGCCGGGGGGACCATTTAAGTTGTATAATTTAATTCTATAGGTATATGTTATTGCTACACTAATCTGACTCTGTATTTGATATGCCTTCACTATCCACACGGTCCTATGTGTTGGGCATAAGTAGGGTGTGTAAGAGAAAGGAATTAACGTATGCAAAGGGAAATTAAAGCCAAAAAATGGCGTAACACGGCGCAAAAGGTACAGGAAACTGGCATTCAAAACTAAAACATCAATTTTTAAAATGCAGAGCAGTGTTATTTAAGACGTATCTAATGGGAATGTGTGGCATCCATTCTGAGTACAACTGCTTTTCTATATGATGATTGACAGTCACTTACCTGACTAAATCTTTCTATTAAGTGATTCTGATAATGCATTTGTGTGTCTATTGCATCCATATGCTATACAATTGATACACCAATGACCTTTAACAGTGCCTTGGAAACAGACCAATCACGTTCGCTTATCTTATAATATGACCGCAAGATAGCGATTTAATCACATAAAACTTGAGCTCGTTACTGACCCATAATAGTATCAGTGTGCAGTGATTGATGCACACGTCATCCATGTTGACAGCAGTATCAATTGGAATACACGAGCAATAAGTCATGCCAGCGCATCTTCACTGCGAACAAATCAACAGCACAATGGATATATTACGAAGTCCAACTACCTCAACATCCACTTCATTTTCCGTTACCGAAAACTAACATACTTCACCAACTTTAAGGCGTGGGATCTAAAATTTGAAACATCCACAGTTTTGAAGTGTTTACTTCATGTTTGTGCACGCTAGAAGTAAATATACCAAAAGTCAGCAGAATAATAATTTGCTAAAAAATCTGATGTGTTGCACTCACATGACTTTCTCTACTCTTGTACTAACCATTCTTACAAACTCTTATTCCTATATCTTCTTCGCGTTAGTTGAGATAAACATTTGTACAAATTATCTTATTGCTTATTTTCCTGTGGGTGTAAGAGGAATATTAGAATACAGTAGGCTTTGAGCGACAGTCAAAGCTTTGAGATCCAGTTCTCTTTGCACGGTTAACATATAAAAAAATGAATAACAATGTTTCATTTGACAGAAGTATAAGTTATCCAAAACTTACACAAATAACAAGAATATCTCCGAAATGGCTTACTCTACAAAAAATTCATTCAGATAAATTGTGTTTTAGCAATATCTATATTTTGTAGTAAGACTTGGTCTATCTCATACGGTTTACCATTTTCGCAAAAGTCGTCTAGAGTAAATAAGACTACATTAGCTATATCCATAAAATTCAATTTATACATTTCATTTGCCATAAAATATTCCAAATATATGGCATTTTAATCAAAATCAAAAGCTATTTTTAAAATATGTTCCATGTCAAGGGTAGTGATAGTTTAAGGTGAAGCAATTTTCTTGAAAATCTTCGTGTCGCATCCTTAAAAGATATTAAACTTAAGTGCCAACTTTGGTTTTTAACCGACTTTTCGTTTTTCAGTAACGATGTCCACAGACTGACAGACACATACACACACGTACCTTTTTCTAAAAATGCTTTTTTTTATTCAGGGGACCTCAAAACATATTTTCGGTGAAATCTCGAAATCGAATTTTTGGGTGGAATACAATACTTCCTCTACTTTACTTCACGTAGTATAGAAAGCAATAAACGAAAACGAATAGGGACAGTCATATGATTTTTCCTTTGAAACGTGTTAATGGGAGAAATAGCGATGATATAAGAACGAATAGGATGATAACAATTTGTTTGTTGACTTTTATACAGTGTGACCAGTGGTGCTTGGCTGCTCCAGTAGAGGGTGGAAGTGTTTCCGACGGGGACGACAGCCGTCATGACAACATACTTAAAGTTTCATGTTCTCCCTCGTAGAAACCCTGTTCCTACCCAACTGCCGACCAGAGTGTTTCTCCAGACCGGGCATTAAATATTTACAGAGATTTGTGATCAGTTTCTTGCATATGGAAAAGAGAAAGTGAGGCTCTGCGTAGCTTGGCTTTGAGAACTTCACATTTGAATCTGTTACATTTGATGCAATGACAGCTTGAGAAATCCCACCTTCTGAATACCAGTGTAACAAAGTAGACAAAATCGAATCCAGTTACTTTTTCTATCACTTTATTCTCCTTCAAAAATTTTGCACAAATAGATAGTTCTTTTGTCGTTAAGTGTTTTCATTCCTTCGTGGTATTACAACTCACAACTGTTTTCCTCTTGGAACCTTGACTCACTCCTTTGTGTCTTATATTTACTATCTCTGTCTCTCAAACAGATGACTTTGACGATACAATCACTGAATTGCTTTGCTGTCTTCCTCGACAGCGACGGCTGTACACACTCACACACATACACAAACAGCTGTTTTGTTCCAGACTCATTGACAAACTAAATCTGACTGCCCCGAAATTCTCGTTGCCTCGCCTCCTTATATAATGACAATGACGTAACATTGATCTTTCTCGAACATCACCATTTCTGGAACTTCTAAAAATACGCTGACCACTAGACACTTCGCGAACAGTCTCGAAAACCCCTTTTGTTTCTGCCGCTCTGATTGTTCTCGTGTTTGCTCGCGTAAGTGGTGTGAGGTAGCTTGGCCCTGAACGTTGTTTGTTGTGCACCGCTACCGGTGTTAGGTAGCCACATGTTGTAGTAACTTCTGTATTTAGTTTATCTAAGCCGCAAGTTGATGTTACAATGATGAATTGTTTTGCGCGCCAGTGAAGTTTATATCTTCACAAAGTCTCGAACTCCTCTGGTGCATCCTTTGTCTGGCTGTAACTCGAGCACTGAGACTCCTATCCCAGGGTGTGCGTGGATGTGGTTTTTAGAAAGGATGACACGATTTTTGTTGCAAAGTATACTAATTCATTTTTCCAGTAATTAGAAATGAGACGTTGCCGACTGATGAAAAACTATGAAATAGTTTACTACTTCAAACCAAGCTGGAATCGTATGTGGAGACTTCGATATTGTAAATCGTTACGGTTGCCTTCAATCCCTTCCAAACGACAAACAAGCTCAGAGGCTCCGACGAACCAAGAAGAAGCAAGATCCGTCCAAGCAGAAAACTGACGCTACTTTCCTTTTCTCCTTAAATCCTTTCAACACCTGTCCAAGTCTCACTTCCCTATATAAGCAGGGATGTCGTCATTAGTTAATAGAATTTTATCTTTGCAACCAGAGAGCATAAAAAGCAAGTCAGGAGGCCTTTAAGTGGCAACTTTATCACCTGACTACTCAAGTTGGTAACCTGCTATAAACTTGAATATACTCGTAAACTTCACAATACAAACCTCAAAGTTATGACCTTTAAAGGAAAATACCCAATACGCTCTAAAATAATACTAGATGGGAAACCAACAGGTGTCCCACTTTGACTTACCAGGATGCCTATAAGTTATATGATAATGACATCTCCATTAAGCTAAATATGATATGTGGTACGATAAATACAACATTAGCAAACAAAACTAATACCATGTTGTAGCAATTTATACACTGCTCAAGTACTCGTGGTTTTCTTCATGACTCCGCACATAATCCATGGTCTACGCTGACTAATGAATCTGGTTCTGCTACGTTAATTAGTGGCGTCTAATTTACTTGTTGAATTCTACGAACTGGCTCACGAAATCCAGCCCTGCGTTAAAAACCGGCTTAACCATCTGGCAACCACAAGCTATGTATTCTAAAGTTATATATTATATTCCTCTGATATTACAATTTAAGGTTGTTTTGCTTGTTTTCCCTAGCAAGCCCTTATCGGTAATTAAGTATGATTATAATTACTTCATTTATTTATTCCAATTTAATGAGCTATTTCCCGAATCCATAATTCCAGTATCACGTTGGCAATAAAAAAGTACCTTTACTTTCACAGGTTTTGTTTTGTTCCCACCTCCTCTCTTGGGAAGCTAGAATTAGACTGAAAAAATCCAATGCCATACCCGGGATTCGAATAATGGTACTTCGGTTTTCCGTTCCGTTGCTGTAACCACGTGCATGGTAGCATGTGAGCTGTCTTTGTACAGTGGGCGCAAAATTTAGCCCAGCTGCCGAGCCTAGCAATTGTTTAACGTTTAGGCTACTCGGAGTAAGCAATATGATACCTCTACATACTCGCAAGTTATCACATACCTATAGTCTGCATCGAAAGTGTTCCGCATCTGGTTGTATTTTCAAAGAGAATACTAAATAACGCTTATTTATATTAATATGACAAAGACTTCTACGTTTTCAAGGAATTTGATACTCGCAGAATGGAAATAATTGCAAATATCCTCTATGAAAGAAGATACGAGTACAAAGGTAAAGGAATGAATGAATATGCGGTGTAGTGTATAACCAATGTTGGGATATTTTATTTTCACTGTCCCACGCTCTCTCCAGCATTCAGTCGACCATTTACTTCCTTGTCTGGCCATTAACTCGCTTTATAGCTGCCATTAAGATTTTCACATGTCTAGATCTGTTGCCATTTAGAATTCCCCAGGGGATTTGCATTTTTTCTGGTAAACCATTAGTTGATCTAAAATTCATTTTGAGATAACAGTGTGCCAAATGACAATGTGACAGATCCCACTTCTGACACCAATGTGGTAAATGACAAGTCGTTACTTTTCCTGCCACTTTATTTCCCTTAAAAGCGAATTACAATACCCGTTCCTGTTTGTTATCGTTAAACACAATTTACAACTCCTCGTGACCTTCAGCTCAAGCGATTCTGTTCTCTCGTAATCTGGACACACACTTCATGTCTTTGGGTTCTACTGCTCTCTCTAATAACAGATGGTTGCTTTATACAACAAACAACTACGACCTCACAATTAAATGTCCAAAGCTGTCTCTAACGATTTACACTCAAATTTCTCTCAACGCTGATTGTATATGAAACGAAATGAAATAGCCTATTGTGCCACTTGAGGGGCTAAGGTCTGCTACAAGAGGGAAGCTCAGGTCTCCATTTTGCTCACGCGGTGAACTAGTCCACGTGAGCTCAGTTTGCGCACCTTACATAATTAACATTAGATAGGTGTTTAGACACTACTGTCACTGGAATATGTCTTTAGTTGTCAGTGTTGGTCCTTTCGGGTTGTCTTCTCAGCTACTTCCATACTCTTCTGCATCGTGTTGTCATGCTCCAGTGTATTCCTAGCTGGTGTCTGAAGGACTCAGCCCATCTGATTCTCGGCCTACCTCAGCTTCTCCTTCCTGTGTAGGGGACTGCATATACACACACTTAAAATACTGTTAACAGCGGTCTCGTTCCAACACTTATGGACTTGCATGATAAAAACAGACTTCTCTCGCCGTCTCGGCTCGCTTATATAGGCTAGTATATGTAGTATATGTAGCACGGATTTTCCTCGAAATTCACCGATTGATAAACAAATCCAGCCCGCGAACAGTTTCTCGAACAGTCTGGAATAGCTTATTATTTTCCGACCCACTCCATTGTTACGCTGTTAGATGCCGCGTAGTGGTATAAGTTACTTTGAATTTGAGCATCTGTTTGAAGTACGGGCGGCCGGCGTAAAGGTGACATACATAGCTGCTAAGGTCTTAGGTTTGCATTCCTGGGAGTCATGACAGCTTCAATTAGAATAAATTCGACATTAAAAATGGGAGTGAGTTGGAGAATTTAATGTTGTGTCGGCTTGTTGGCATGGTCATGGCATTGGATTTTCCAGTCTCACTCTACCCTTTCCAGGTGACTTATCTTTACAGGAATTGCACGATATAACGCACTTACGTCCGCAACAGAGTGGCATGGTTTTTGAAAATGCATATAAAAGGTAGAAAATTATCAGTGGGAGAAAGAAAATGTGGTTTAAGTTTCGTAAGTTAAATATACTGCATGAACTAAAAATAAAATTTAACTTCAACCATTTTGAATGACTTCTTTGTTTTGATCTAGCGTGAATGCACATTCCAGGGTTGGTACTACTATCGTAAGCGCGACCAAAAGCACAACTGCAGCTTCTGTTGACTGACGTACTCACTTGCTGCATTCCTGCCAGAGACCATGACCTCGCGAACATACAGTACTATTATTGCCTACTTTATTCCAGGAATGTCCATTCCTATTATTGTCACACCTTTCGGTACTAATTTTGTTAACCCCTGTACTTATCTGCAGCAAAACAGACTAAAAGCTCTCTATTTTCTTGGAAACTAACACTACGATTTTTGGTATATAAATATCGGTGCTCCATGAAAGTGCTCCTATATAAAACCGAGCGCATCTGCAAGCTCAGACTCCAGCTGTATAGGCATATAAGCAGGGAAAAACAAAAGCAACTCATCTCGTAACATTTGTGGAAGCAATTCCAAAGCAAATGTGTGTGCAGCAAATGGGGAGGGAAGTCGGTTAGCAATCTAGAAAGAGAGAGGAAAGAACCGCATTTGTTTTTAAATTCCCGTTTCGATTACGCATCCCATGTCAATGTAAACGTAATCAACTGTTAAAACACTAACTATACAAAATACTCATTACATTTATTTATATTTCCTCATGCGGTTTGATTATGTTTTTTCAGTAAAAAGGTTCATTTTAAAAGTACAGACGTTATCAGTGCCATTACCAACAAGAGAGAAACCCGATACCAAGGGTAATTTTTGACGTTTTCCACAATAAACATTTATGATAACATTAGAGGCGAATCAAAAGAGTTAGAAACATTACCTACTGGAATTGGTGTTCCTTGAAAACGTAAACTGTTTAATTTTACATACATCGTATAATAAAGGAGAATAATTAGTTTTTGTTGCAGGTATCAATGAACTGTATAGCCTACTTCTGTGGTGTAGGGGTAGTCTGCATCCTTCACATTCAAGAGGTCTCGAGTTCGAATTTCGGTTAGAGCTTTACCTGATTAAGCTTTTTTCCAGGGTTTTCCTTATCTTTTAAGATAAATGTGGGTAACTCTAAGCCCTATGGACCCCGGGCTCCTTTGAATACCACCGTCCAATATGATCTAACCGGCTAAAGGACTTTAAACATAAAAAATAAGTTTATAAGAAGAACAAAAAAATAGGAATTTCGTTTTTGTTAAAAAGATAATTGCTTTAAATATTGCAACACCTACTCTCGGCAGCAGCGACAGCGACAACAGAAACAGGACGGTCGGGGCCAGGCTTATCCACACCCTCACGTGAGCAAGCGCGTGACTAACAAGCGACACAGCACATAACAAAGAATTGTTGGAACAGTCAAGAAGCGTCCGGAGGCCGGCTTGTTTTTAGAAGTTCGAGAAAGGTCTGTGTTGAGTCAACCTCGCTATATAAGGAGACGAGGCAACGAGTCAGAGTAACGGTTAAAGATATGAGTCGGTCAAGTGCGAGACAGCTGTGCGTGTGTGATATTGTCGTGAAAGATATGCAGCGTTGAAGAGAAGGAGTTTTAGTGATTGTATCGTCGGAGTAGTGTTTTTTTAGACAGTGAAAGGACTGGGTTAAGGTTACGAGAAGTAGCTATGAGTTGTAATACCACGACACACTGTAGATCGTCTTAACGGCAGTAGAAGGGACTGTGTATTTGTGCAAAAGTTTGGAAGGAAAACAAAGTGACACAGAACGTATTTGGACTGATTTTGTCTTACTGATGTCAGTAGTGGGAATTTTCGAGCTGCGATTTTGCAACATTTATTTTATTTATTTGTGGAATCAACCCCAGACATTGTAGAGCGGATATTGCATGCCACCTGCATCCTTCTGTATATTTGCACTATTTTTCCCTCCCTTCTGCATGTTCTAGCGCAAACCATTAAAACATTTCAAAGGTCCAAGGCTATAATTTGAACAGCATAATAACTATTAAATGCTCTCTGGTGTTTTATCAGAGATACCGATGTGGTACTAAAATATAAATTATAAGCACTTTGTAAACACTGACCTGCTCTCACTCTGACGTCACGGCTGAGAATAGCGCCTCCCAGGTTTGAAGCCTTGCAGCGATAGACAGTTGAATGCACGTCTGCTCGATAGTCCTCGGCCCGAAATGGCGGGAAATAGAGCGTACCATTTCCAAGCGTCTGCCTACAAAATAAAACATAAAAAGACAGAAATTAACACCTCATAATTACTTAGTTTATAAATACTCCACAATTTCAGCTCGAATCATTTGAAATGCTAACACGGCAGTCACGGGTTGAATATGTATACAAAATTTCATCTGCATATTAAAGTTATTTTCCGATAAATTAAATATTTTATTGTTACTTTCTACACTATGTCCTTCACCGAAAATACTAGTTTTGAGACTCCCTGAACACAAAAGTAACATTTTAAGAAAAACGTATGAGGTTATGTGTGTAAGTAAATAGCACAACTAAAAACGAAAAGCCGGTGAAATACCAAATTTGATATTTAACTTCATGGTCTTCCAAGAATGCAACACGAAGATTTTCAACAAAATCCTTTCCAAAAAAAAAAAATCTATTATTCCTATAGAGAAGTGTTCAAAAACGTTTCAAAAACGCCTCTGGCAATTTGGAGTAAAATAACATTTCTTTAACATATGTTTATATCAAATAATATCTTGAATTGTCTGAAAATAGACTATGAAGTCCTCTTGATTGTCAATTACTGGTCAACAAAATCTTACTGCACAAAAATATGGATCTCCTTAAAACACGCAGTTTGTTAAATATATACAGGCTGAACAAAACAGATATTTGTACCTGTAATTGTGAGCACTGTAATGAAAAAATCTGATGTGTTGCAGTCACATGACTTTCTCTACTCTTGTACTAATCATTCTTACAAACTCTTATTCCTGTATCTTCTTCGTGTTAGTTAAAATAAACATTTGTATAAATTATCTTATTGCTTATTTCCTTGTAGGTGCAAGGGGAATATTGGAATACAGTAAGCTTTGTGCGATAGTCAAATCTTTTAAAGCTTTGAGATTCCGTTCTCTTTGTACACGTAACATATAAAAATATGAACAACGATGACCCATTTCACGAAAGTTCCAAGTTTTCCGAAACTCACACACATAACAAGGTATATCTCCGAAATGGTTCACCCTACAAGAAAATTTATTGAGACATAAATTGTGTATTTTAGCAAGATCTACATTTTTGTATAGTATAATTTGGTCTATCTCTAACGGTTTACCAGTTATGCAAAAGTCGTCCAGAGTAAATACGACTACAGAGGCTATAGCCAGAAAATTTAAGATGTACATTTCATTTGTCATAAAAATATCTCAAACATATGACATTTTAATCAAAATCGTTAGAGCCATTTTCAAGAAAATCAAAATTTTCGAAAAATTTTCCATGTAAAGGGTAGTTTAGGGTGGGGCTATTTTCTTCAAAATCTTCGTGTCACATCCTTGAACGACATTAAACTTAAATACCAACTTTGGTTTTTAACCGACTTTTCGTTTTTGAGCGATGCTGTCCACAGACTGACAGACTGACAGACTGACAGACTGACAGACACACAGACACACACACGGACCTTTTTCTAAAAATGCTTTTTTTGGATTCAGGGGGCCTCAAAACATGTATTTCCGGTGAAATCTCGACTTCGTATTTTTGGGTGGAATACAATACTTCCCCTACTTACCAGTAGAGAAAGTAAAAATATTACATCAATATTGGCTTCATTTGCGGATTTTTAATTTTACTTATTAAGAGCAATATGTTTTCAGGTTGATTGGTACCTTCAAACAGGCGTACCATAAAAAACGACGTAGAGGCAATGCTGTATCTGAACTGAGTTCGAATCATCTTTGGAAGGTTAATTAGCTCACATTATCTAGGCTAGTGGATCACACAATGAGGTACAAGCAAAATGGTTAGTCTATGTCATAGGCGTTGTTTATTTCGGACATAGTTACGACCATGTAAAAACATCTCAGATAGTAAACTATGCTATTGGTTTGTGTGAAAAGTGCTAGACGAAGAGAAAAATAACTATCACATTGAAGTGGATACCCATCAAGGCATCATTTGTCAAAATATCTGCACCTATTCTCCTCACACACACGCACGCACGCACGCACACGCTCCTAACAGTTGTTTCGTTCAACACTCATAGTGCACCGCAAAAAGTCTCTTCTCTCACCACCGTGCTCGGTTATGTAGATCAGAATGACATAGCACGGATAATTTTCGAAATTCACCTTTTCTTGACCCTCTCACAAGTAAGCCAGCAGTAGAAAATTCAACCACAGTCTGGTAAAGCTTTGTTCTGTAGCTCTATTGTCGTCGGTCATGTGATTACGAACCGTGTAGTGGTGTGAGGTAGCTTGATGTTGAGCGTCAAACACGTGGCCGCCCCAGCTATTTATAGGTACATGTGGAGGTAAGCACTTTCAGAAAGCAGATAATCCTTGTCATTGGTTTGACTTTTCAAATAGTTATACTTTTCTAAAATAGGAAGTCATTCATATATTAAAATGCTTTTGAAGCAACTATAAAAAGCGCTGATCATCGTTAATTACTTTTTTTACTGCCAGTTGTTTTTAAACATTAGAAGTAAAAAGTAATCTAGGAAGCTATTATCCGTCCTTTTAAGTCCTGACCATCTAAAGAGGATAGAATGTTAAAGTCATCACATAGCCACCAACTCTTGCAAGATTTGACAATGATTTAAGTCTGCTATAATCTGCTTTTTTAATTTTACCTAAAAGGCAATGTGAAATAAACCCATTTCTACAGACGTTGATGCATCATTAAGTAGATAGAGTTTGTTCACTGGCAGCAATGCAGCCGGACACTACGCCAGTAAACAGTACCAGAGAAATAGCGATATTGGGAACAGCAGTTCTGCTTCTAATCGCGTTGCCAACCTTGAAATATGCATTCACGCTAGTTTAAAGGAAAGAACTCCCTTAAAATAGCACAATTTAAAGGCTATTTTGAGTCCATGCGGCGTATTTAGCGTATAAAATGTAAACAATGTTTTCAACTACTTTCTGTTTCTCCCACTGATAATTTTCTGCCTTTTCTATATTTTTCAAAAACCTGCCAGTCTGTTTCGGTCTTAAGTTATATCGTGCAATTCCAGTAGCAATAGGTCATGTTTCATTTCTTTAAGTATTCATTTTACCTTGGCCCAAACTAGTTCTATTGAATTGAGATCACACAACTATGGGTGCAAGCAAACGACAGTGTGGTCCAATAAAAGCAAAATAACCAATAATAACGTTATAAAAATTGAGGAAGAATTCAGTCTTGACAACTTCTCATTACCTCCCGCACGATCACAGCATGAAGTATTAAAATTTCGGTCACTTAATAGCATAGTAATTGCTCCTTCAAGTACAGGTAATGAAGGCAATAGAAGAAGACCAGTAATAACTTTAAGGGCCTCTTTAGATTTATAGGTTTCGATCATCCTATAAGAATTTGTCTTACATATAGAACTGTCAATCTGAACCCCTTTGTTCTGCAACCACAATATCATAGCAGCTTTTGGAGCACTTCTAGACAGAGAATTGTCTACCTCTACATGACTTTTAACATTATTTTATTAAATATGATGTGTTTCATTCACATAGCTTTCTCTACTCTTGTACTAACCATTCTTACAAACCCTTATTCCTATATCTTCTTCGTGTTAACAAATGTAACACATGTAAACATTTGTACAAATTATGTTATTGCTTATTTCCTTGTAGGTGCAAGGGGAATATTAGAATACAGTAGACTGTGAGCGATAGTCGATCTTTTAAACATTTGAGATCCCATTCTCTTTGCACGCTTAACATATAAAAAATGAACAACGATGTTCCATTTCACGAAACTTTTAAGTTTTCCGAAACTCACACACATAACAAGGAATATCTCCGAAATGGTTCAGTCTACAAAAAATGGGCATAAATTGTGTTTTAGCAACCTCTACATGTTTGTATAGTAAGATTTGATACATATCTTACTCTTTACGAGTTATTCAAAAGTCACCCAGAGGACTACATGGGCTATAGCCAGAAAATTCAAGTGATACTTTTCATTTACCATAAAAATATCTAAAAATATGGCATTTTAATCAAGATTGTTAGAGCTATTTTTAAGAGGGTCAAAACATTCGAAACATGTATGTGAGGCGTAGTTTAGGGTGGGGCTATTTTCTTCAAAATATTCGTGTCGCATCCTTGAAAGACATTAAACTTAAATACCAACTTTGGTTTTTAGCCTATTTTTCGTTTTTTCAGTTATGCTGTCCAAAGACTGACAGACACACACACTCACAGACACACACACTCACAGACAGACAGACACACACACACACACACACACACACACACACACACACACACACACACTCACTCACTCACGGACCTTTTTCCAAAAATGCTTTTTTTTATTCAGGGGGTCTCAAAACATACATTTCTGGTGAAATTTCGGCATCGAATTTTTGGGTGGAATACTTGCCAGCAGAGAACGTAAAAATGAACGATGTTCCCTTTCACGGAATTTCAAGTTTTCCGAATCTGACAAATAACAAGGAATATTACCAAAATGGTACAGTCTGAAAAAGAAATCCACATAAATTGCGTCCTTTAGTGAGATCTACAGTGTTTGTTTACGACTTATTCAAACGTCATCCAGAGTAAACAGGACTACATTGGCTATAGCCAGAAAATTCAAGATATACATTTCATTTTTCATACAAATATCCTAAACATGAGACATTTTAGTCAAAACCGTTAGAGCCATTTTCAAGAAAATCAAAATTCTCGAAAACTTTTCCATGCAAATGGTGTTTTCTTCAAAATCTTCGTGTCGCATCCTTTAAAGACTTTAAACTTAAATACCAACTTTGGTGTTTAACCGACTTTTCGATTGAGTTATGCTGTCCACAGACTGACACATAGACACACACATCTTTTTCAAAAAAAGGCTATTTTTGGATTTAGGGGGTGTCAAAACATACTTCCGGTGAAATCTCGACATGGAATTTTTGGGTGGAATACAATAATTCTTCTATTTACCACTAGAAAAAGTAATTAAGAGAATTTTGCCACTGGTAAATGTAGCGGGAAGAATATTGGAGGTAAGTTGGCAACCTGTCCAGCAGAGTAGTGTTTGAGGGGATGTTTACAAAACTCAGGTTACAGTGCCTGGAATATTTGTCCCCTGCCCCTCATTTCCCTTAGACCATGAGCTGGTGAACAGACAGTAGAAGAATAAATCTATATAATAGCATATGCACAAGAGTGTGTGGAGAAAATCATTGTAAGTTCTGTTTCAGAGGAATGAATGAAATTTGTCAGTCCAAATGAAACGTTTGGTGGAGGATTTTCATTACTACCACATTCCCTTTATTACTGGACTGCAGCATTACAATAACTAATACAATGGTGGACTAATGAGAGAGAGAGCTGTATTTGAGCGTATTCTGATGATTACATGCATTGCTGGCTGGTGTAGCTCCTCAATTACGGTTGTTAGATCAGCTCACTATGTAGGGTTTCTTGATCAATGGACCATTCTCTTTGTGGCTTACGTCCACGAGACACTACTCACTCAATGGCACGCTTTGATTCTATAGAAAAACATTTTACCTTTGATACACATGTACAGCAGTCAATGACGACGCAACTTTTCGTTCCCACATAGCATTGGTATTGCAACCGCTTTTGTTGGTATCGGCAAACCCTACAGCCAATTTCTTAAATTGCTTTTTACCTTCCCGACCAGTTTATACTACACAGAGAAGCCATCGCATTCAATCCAAAAGTTTCTGTATACGGATTTCACGGCATATAGACATCTTGAAACTTCCTGAATAATGATAATGATAGTGATGATGACGACGATCACGACCACGACCACGGCCACGACCACGACCACGACCACGACCACGACCACGACCACGACCACGACCACGACCACGACCACGGCCACCACCACGGCCACGACCACGGCCACCGCCACGGCCACGGCCACGGCCACGGCCACGACCACGACCACGACCACGACCACGACCACGACCACGACCACGACCACGACCACGACCACGACCACGACCACGACCACGACCACGACCACGACCACGGCCACGGCCACGACCACGGTCACGACCACGGCCACGGCCACGGCCACGGCCACGGCCACGGCCACGGCCACGGCCACGGCCACGGCCACGGCCACGGCCACGACCACGACCACGACCACGACCACGACCACGACCACGACCACGGCCACGGCCACGGCCACGACCACGGCCACGGCCACGGCCTCGGCCTCGGCCACGGCCACGGCCACGGCCACGACCACGGCCACGACCACGACCACGACCACGACCACGATAACAATAACAATAACAATAATAATAATAATAATAATAATAATAATAATAATAATAATAATAATAATAATAATAATAATAATAATAATAATAATAATTCAGTATCACATGGAATAGAACACCTACAGATAGAATACCTACAGCATGTGTGCTTTATTACGGAAGACAGGACAATTTTCTAAACTATACCACTGTTGATCAAAGGATATCAAGTTTTAATTTAACCATGTGTTTGATACTAAGATAGAACCCACAAAAGTTTATCTGTCCTCAGTAATTCCTGTGGGAACCTGCCATTTACACCAAAAAAATTGATTTAGAGAAAACGTATGCAAAGCAAAAATGGGAAATCAAACTGGTATGTATTTGCAAAGAAGGAGAACGCATGACTTGAGCAAACAGAACAGACCATATTATTTAGCAGTAGTACCAATTTGTAAAGCCAGTTCCCCTAAAGAATGGGCTATAATTTATTGCTCCTTAAAGTGTGTAATGATTTGGGCTGAAGTGTTTTATGCTTTTCTTTTTCGCCGAGATGATGTGGATTGCGCAGTAGAAAATGGCTTAACCAGTGTAATTTTTAAAAATCGGATGTGTTGCACTCACATGACTTTCTCTACTCTTGTACTAACCATTCCTACAAACTCTTATTCCTATATCTTCTTCGTGTTAGTTCAGATAAGCATTTCTACAAATTATTTTAGTGCTTATTTTCTTGTAGGTGTAAAGGGAATATTACAATACAGTAGGCTTTGTGCGATAGTCAAATCTTTTAAGGCTTTGAGATTCCGTTTTCTTTCCACACTTAACATATAAAAAATTAACAACAATGTTCCATTTCACGAAATCTTTAAGTTTCCCGAAACTCACACACATAACAAGGAATATCTCCGAAATGGTTCACCCTACAAGAAAATTTATTTCGACATAAATTGTGTATATATTTCTATAGTATGATTTGATCTATCTCCAACGGTTTACCAGTTTTCAAAAGTCGTCCAGAGTAGGTACATAATACAGGGGCTATAGCCAGAAAATTCAAGACATGCATTTCATTTGTCATAAAAATATTTCAATTTTAATCAAAATCGTTAGAGATGACGAACATTTTCGAAAAATTTTCCAAGTAAACGGTAGTTTAGTGTGGGGCTATTTTGTTCAAAACCATCGTGTCGTGCCCTTGAAAGGCATTAAACTTAAATACCCATTTTGGTTTTCAACCGACTTTTCGGTTTTGAGTTATACTGTCCACACACACACACACACACACACACACACACACACACACAGACATTTTTCTAAAAATGCTTTTTTTTTGGATTCAGGGGTCCCAAACATATTTCTGGTGAAATCTCGACATCCAATTTTTGGGTGGAATGCAATACTTCCCCTACTTACCAGTAGAGAAAGTAAAAACATATATGAACCACAAGTATTGTAATATCAGCATTTCTTGAATTTATCAAGAAACTTGAAATCACATAGACTTGAGGTTAGGCACCCCCCCCCCTCTCTCTCTCTCTCTCCCTCTCTTATTTTCCTTAAACTCTACTACTTCAATGTTTCCATGATTAAATTAACTAAACGCAAGAGAAGGAGATTTGGTCTCTATACAATACCAACCTGAATTCCTTTCAATACTTGAATATTAATAATTTTGACTGTGGGCTTTGAGATTTTTGTTCTTTAATATTAATATCAATCTTGTCCATATTACCTACAGAAGAAAACAAATGCAAATAAATATACAACGATCATTATCATCACATTTTAACATTCACTTCCTTTTTTAACAAAAGAATATCCATAATCGTTGATAATTTGCAACTGAGTCATAATATAACAAAACATAATTAGTAATCCTCTCAACGAGTAACGGAAACGATAAGTTAAATGAATGAATGAAAAATAAACGATCATAGTTATAGTAAATGTCATAATGCACGCATACCCGAAAATGGGACTCGGTCACGGCGCACAACAAAGGACGGTCAGGGCCGGTTTACCCCACCTCACTGATCGTACGTGCATCAAAGGCACTCAAGGTCGGCTGCGTCAGGTGACTGCTTTGAACACGCGACAATAATTAGAGCGACGGAACCAAAAGGGGTTTTCCAGATCATTCGAAAAGTGTCCGATAGCCGGCGTATTTGTAGAAGTACGATAAACAACCATGTTATATTATCCTCACTATATAAGGAGGCGAGGCAACTAGCAAAGTACCTACCTAGTTCATTGGTTACAGACAGGAGTCGTCTAGAGTAAGTTTTTAGTGTGTGTGTGTGTGTGTGTGTGTGTGTGTGTGTGTGTGTGTGTGTGTGTGTGTGTTTGTGTGTAAGCAGTTGATGTGTCTTGTGTAATCGCTTTGTCACTGTCAGCTATTTGAGAAACAGAGAAAGTGAGCCAGGGTTACGAGAAGAAAAGGGTTGTGAATTGTAATATCACGATTGACTGTAGATTCAGTTAGAAGATGAAGTAGCAAAAGTTGTTGGACTGGATTTCTATAGTTTTTGTCACAGTGGTGTCAGAAGTGGGATCCGTCGAATTGTCATTTTTGTTACAATAATACAAGTTTTTGTTTCACTGTCATCGTATTTATGATGGTCTTTAATTATACTTCATTAAATGTTAATTTAAGTGTGATGTGCAGCGCATAAGCAGTAAGAGAAAGGTATTTATTGTTCCAAAAGTATGCGTAACAGAAAGTATATTTTGCCTCTGCTGAGGCAATTCTTAAGGTTAGCTACCACGAGCGTCAACTGTCAAACTGATACATATTCTCTATGCTTATTGCCTCTATTCTCTACCGATGTACAAAGGCTTCGTGGCTGTATGCTAGTACGAGATTGTGATGTAGACTTCAAGTCACATGATTAGCCTGTGCGTATCACAATCCGACAGCACTGCTGTCACTGCCTGGCACGTGGCTGTCCGGACTCTACCCTTCACCATTACCCCTTCCACCCTCTCAAATGTTTCTGTCGTTGCTACACTAATGAATCTTGAAGCGATTAATCTAGGATATTTACAACAGTAGTGACAAGTAAAACGCGCTCTCTTTTCCACAACCTTTACGAGCGGCAAATAGAATCCGTTTTATTCTAAACCATTTAGCTGATGTGAAAAGAGACAGTTTATTTGACAACTGCACATACACAGGTAATATATATGGCAGGTGTATTCACTTCAAAAGGTCTTAATGTTCAAAGACACTAATTACATGATAAATACTGCACAAGGAATGACGATGAGTAATATTCAACACTAGAGGCAACATTTTCATTAACAATTTTTACTTTCTCTACTACGTATAGTGAAGTAGAGGAAGTATTGTATATATTGTATACCACCCAAAAATTAGATGTCGACATTTCATCGGACATATATATTTGGAGGTCCCCTGAATCCAAAAACAGCATTTTTAGAAAAAGTCCCTGTTCGTGTCTGTCAGTCTGTGGACAGCATAACTCAAAAACGAAAAGTCGGCGTAAAACCAAAGTTGGTATTTAAGTTTAATATCTTTCAAGGATGCGACACGAAGGTTTTCAAGAAAATTCCTCCACCCCAAAACTACGCTTCACATAGAAAATGGTTCGAAAGTTTTGATTCCCTCAAAAATAGCTCTAACAATCTTGATTAAAATGCCATATATTTGGGATATTTTTTTATGAAAAATGAAACGTATATCTTGAATTTTTTTGGCTATAGCCCATGTAATCCTGTTTACTCTGGGTGGCTTTTGAATAACTCGTAAACCGTAAGATATAGACCAAATCTTAATATACAAAAATGTAGACCATGATAAACACAATTTATGCTCAAATATATATATTCGGAGACATTCCTTCTTATTTGTCTGAGTTTTGGATAACTTACACTTCATTTAAATGGAACATCGTTATTCACTTTATATATGTTAACCGTGCAAAGAGAACGGAATTTGAAGGCTTTAAAGGATTTGACTATCGCTCGAAGTCTGCTGTATTCTCATATTCCCCTTGCACCTACAAGAAGATAAACAATAAGATAATTTCGAAAATGTTTATCTCAACTAACACGAAGAAGATATAGGAATAAGGGCTTGTAAGAATGGTTAGTACATGAGTAGAGAAAGTCATGTGAGTGCGACACATGAGATTTTTATAGATGTGTCCTTTTAAATAGTGCGCTTCTTAAATCACACAAAACGCTCATCTAGGTCAGATGTGTGTACTCAAGAACAATTGGTAGTGATTTTGGATCAAAAATAGATGTCTTTTTTACTTAATATGAGTCTGCATAGTTTTCAGAACATGTGTGTTTGCGACAGTTACGTGCATTTAAATGGAGTTTTAAATATGGCGGCCAGGCCCTCACACCCTTTTAAACTGCACAACATTATCTTCGTTTACAATTTATCTCAACTTGCTTTTTCGAAACCTTAGGTACACTTTTCCAAACAAAAACTATAATAGAGCTTTGATTTTTTGTGTATAGGCAGAAATTAGTGCTCTGAACAGCCGATTAAACTTTCATGAAATTCCACAAAAGGTTTTTATACATAAAAAGCTTAAAAACAAACAGTGAGAGATTATTTACTGTTTAAGTTGCTATTATTGATTAGAATGTCTTAATCGTTCACCAGCTATGTTGAATATGTTTGTAAAGCGAATGCAAAATTTGAAATGTGTTACTTTAAGATTGTAGGACAAAAATACACCTAAAGAAGGTGCGAAAAATTTGGAAAACTTTTTGTTTATTGGAATATTCATAGACTAAAAACTACTAACCTTACCTATGTTTAGAGTATGGTTTCTGAATCAAAAAAGGCTGTTTTATAAGCGGTAAAAGCTACATTGTGATAGGTTGTATAGTTTTCAACAAATACTAACACACTTTGGATTGAGATTCTGGATGGAAATTGCTATTCTGGCACTTAAACTGCAGAATAGAACTTCATGAACTAAGTCAAGAACAGACAGCCCTAGGAAAAAAAAAACAGTTTGAAGGCAGTTATGGGGAATAACATAAATACATTCGGTAAAAGAACACATTATTATTTGAAATTCTTAGCTGAATTGACTCAAAAGAATGAAAACAGTGTGTCATACAAATAGCGGCAACAGGTAAAGGGCCATAAAATAACTGCGACTATTCAGAAGCAATCAGAGGTATTTTAAACGATTACATTAATCACTATTCTTGAAAATATATATAATACTCATGGGGATAACTGACTGTAAACAGCTGTTAAATCTGTGGGAATAACAATGCAGAAAAATCATAAAAAGCTGGTAAGATAAAATTTTATTTAGAGCTGTAATGCGGAAATGCAACAGCAATTTTCCATACTTGATAGGATTTACAATTATTTTAGCAGCAATAAATTTTCGCGCAGGGCACTATTTTTGAGTTACGATGACAAGGAGAGCGCACAGGTCGTAAACTACGTAATCTGGAAGCAAATCGAGAATGATGCAGGCAGGGGAGGGAGTTGGTGTTGAAAACCGATGTTACAGCAAACAAATGAACAATGTTTTCCGCACTCAGCTAATGGTGAGAGTAAATATAAACCCAGCGATTTATCGAGCACGTCTGTACGCTTAGGAGTGCAAGACAAATAATAGTCAGCATGAACAAGTGAAGCAGTGGTTATGTAAAATATTTTCTACTCCTAAACTGTGTTACAAGGTAACCAACAAGAAATTACACATTTTAACTAATTATATAACAACACATTTTTTGGTTCCATTTTAATAGGCGAAATATTTTCTTCTTTTTCTTAATGTTCAGCTTATTATCAAGAAGACAAATTTACAAAATTCTGATGTGCTGCACTCACATGACTTTCTCTACTCTTGTACTAACCATTCTTACAAACTCTTATTAGTATATTTTCTTCGTGTTAGTTGAAATAAACAGTTGACTTTGAGCGATAGTCAAATCTTTTAAAGCTTTGAGATGCCGTTCTCTTTGCACACTTAACATATAAAAAAATTAACAACGATGCTCCATTTCACGAAAGTTTTGTTTTCCCAAACTAGTACAAATAATATGCAATATCTCTGAAATGGTTCACTCTATAACAAATTTTATTCAGACATAAATAGTGTGTTTTAGCAAGATCTACAGTTTTTGTACAGTAAGATTTTGTCTTTATCTTACGGTTTACGAGTTATTCAAGTCACCCAGAGTAAACAGTCCTACGTAGAGACTATAGCTAGAAAATTCAAAATATACATTTAATTTTCATAAGAATATCTTAAAACATATTGCATTTTAATGAAGATCGTTAAAGCCATTTTCGATAAATTTTCCATGTAAAGGGTAGTTTAGGGTGGGGCTATTTTATTCAAGATCTTCGTGTCGCATCCTTGAAAGACATTAAACTTAAATACCAATACTTTAACCATCTTTTTGTTGAGTGATGCTGTCTACAGACTGACAGACAGACTGACACTCAGACACACATACATATACATGGACCTTTTTCTAAAAATGCTTTTTTTTTTTTTTTTTTTTTATTCAAAGTGTCGACATCGAATTTTTGGGTGGAATACAACACTTCCTCTACTTAATAGTAGAGAAAGTGAAAATTGTGGTGACAATTCATACATAGAGGCAATAATTTATCATATACCTGGTCATTCTTTTGTTTTGTGCAATTTATCATGAGGTCACATTTAGTCAGTGTCGCCAACAGTATTCCCATAAATCGCTGAAAAATAATTCCATCTATTGCACATTACAAGCGATTAACAATCAAAACTCTAAATAAAGGCCAATTCAATGTATAGGGTGAGGAAAAAAGTTCGAACGGGCTGCGCAGTGTTTAGCCTGTCCGCATCCTCGGTACCCTTTACCATCTGCCGCTATCATAGCATCCCCTCATAGCATCATTTCAGCATCTACTTTCATAAAGCTGGTAAGTAAAACAAAAAACATTATGATAGCGGCAGATGGCAACGAGCGCCGAGGTTACTAACAGGCAAAACACCGCGCAGTTCGTTCCAACCTTATGTTTTTCTCCGGGTGTATTATAATAGCAAGAGAAAATCGAAATAATTTAATTCCTGGATTTTGTTTTGCTTGGTTGGTGTAAGTCGAACTGCACTAATTGTAATGAACATATTTTAGATTATTTTTATAAAATTTAATGTTTGTTGGCCAAACATTTGCGATATAATATTTAAATTGACAGTTTGATTATGAAATAATACAGATAAATATTATCTGACCTTCCCAAATAACTTCTCTTGCTCCACATTTCCTTCTAAAATAAATATAACTAATAGTAAACCCCTGTAGATATGTTCTCTTGCAGAATTGTGGTACTTAATTTATTATGGCTGGTGAAATATTCGTTCTTGTTCCAGCAATACCGTGGCGACAGTACCCGTTTACTTTCGTATCATTTGCGAGCTCGCAGTGTTAAGGTAGAGCGCATGCAGGGATAAATAAACAACATATCAGTTCTGAATGGTCACACACAGAGGTATACCGGTTGTAAATGGAATGTAGAATGAAGCATCTGTCTCGCTTGAATTTTGCCAGTGGTGATATTGACACATTGCTTATGCCTTAACGCAGCTGTTTGAAATGCTGATGAATAAACAGAAACAGAATTCGTTCGCCTAGCGTCACTTCAAAACCAGGTAAAATGGGGACATGCTAGTAATGCCACTCCCATCTTTTACTCCATATACACCCAACCCAACAGCTACTCCTGTCCTCTTCCTGCATCCAAACTGGAGGGAACTGGTGGCCCCACAATGGCACACCAGGTGACAGAGTGGGCGCGGCCCCGCACGTACGGCCCATCCCGCCCTAGGTATGCAGGAAGAAAGCCTGCCCACAGACACCAAAGCTTGTGTTAACTATACCCTTCTATACTGCACAGATAAAGTCGCACTAAGCGGCTAGGTGCTGTGCAGATAAACATACCGTACAGGAGAACCTGCACGACCTGCTCTCGAATGCTGGAAGGTACTTTACACACATGATTCAGAGTGCATCCCAGAAAAGGGATGGGCACGAGAGGAGAGGTAGCGATTGAACTTGCCTTACCCACCCCACATTCTCTTACCCAGTGACAAAGGTTGTTTTGACACAACAAGCGCTCCAGGTGGCGTTGTTCCACCTGCATAGTAGTAATAATTTCTACGCTGTTATTAACTATTTTGTTTATATTAAACATATTTTTCACACAATAATCATTACAGTCACCTACTGTGGTTAGACAAATTACATAATCTTGAAGTTTATCTTACACAATTTTATGTTATGGAAGCTATATTTTTCTTCTTCTCTTTCATTTGTGTTAGCTCCTTTGTTTTATTATTCTTTAGAATTGTTTTCTTTGTGTCGGGTAGTTGTCTTTTTAACTGTCTTCTATAAGCTTATTATTCGCTACACTATTTTCATTTTAACACTTCGCTGCGCTTTTAATTTAAAAACACAACCATCTTAAAAGCTTACAGCTGATTAATTTTTATTTTTTTCACTAACTCTTCCAGATAGAACTTTGTAGTACTTTTGCATAATTTCAAATTCTTTTTCTTGAAGTAAATGATCTTGTGTTTTATGCTTCATAATCACTTTCTCCAAGTTTCACCCCACTAAACATATTGTTGGTTTTACAAATTTTCAAATATTCTTCTATCTTCTAAAAAAATTCCGTTTGTTATTTTCGATGCCCCAATAGATAAAAATTATAGTAACAGAAGGCATGCGTCATGCGATATGATTTTAATCTAAATATATTATGTAAAAATAACTATTGGGTATTGGTGGTTGTTGTGTAGAATTTAGCAATTGAATATAAAATGTTATGTAGTCATATCATATTGAGCTTGCAAACGTTGTCTGTGCTTGCTCTTACTCACGGATGTCCAACCTTCTTTCTTGGGGGAAACTTGCATAATTAGCGGCTGCCTTCCCACCTCCGACCTTGTGTAACATCACAAGCAGGCAGTCAGTATCCATTGACGGACACAAACAGGCGATTACAACCCTATGCATTTTTCGTGCAGCGAGGCTCCACAAAAGTTGCAAATGGAGAACATTCTTCTCCAAAATACTACGACCTTCAAATGTTTCACGAAACAAGGTTGGGATTTATTTTAGTCTTCGCCTTCTGACATGTTTCCTAGACATCGAATGTTTGCCTCCAACCTCATTTCACTTTTTTGGTCTACATATATTTGCCAGTAGAGTTTCTCCAAGTTGAGTCCTTTTGTAAATGAAACTCAAGGCTTGTAAAGTGTTGCTTTCCTGATAAAAAGCTGGAAATTAAAATAGCCTATAGCAAGAAAATTCAAAACATAAATTTTATTCGGCAGAAAAAGCGTTTTAATCAAAATCGTTACAGCCATTTTCGATAAAATAAAAATTTTCAAAATATTTTCCATGTAGAGGGGAGTTTAGCATGGAGGAATTTTGTTCAAAAGCTTTGTGTCCACAGACACACATACACACACACACACACACACACACACACACACACACACACACACAAAATCTTTTTCGAAACATGCTTTTTTTGATTCGTGGGACCTCAAAGCATATATTTCCGATGTAACTCGAAATCAAAATTTTGTGTCAAATACAATACTTCCTCTACTTACTCTACGTAGTAGAAAAAGTAGAAACTAGTAACTTCAAGGACTATCCTCTTCACATCTTCAGATTACTCTTTCCCTGATCTACCCTATATTATACTAAAGTTCGTGGTTTCCAGTTTACCACCGAACTTGTCAACGCCCGACGGTTTAATGGAATAGTTTTTCATGTTACTCAAAAAAGTTTATCACTGAAAGCACATAAAGTTCGAAAGTAGCGATTAAAACGGATAAACATCTCTGCAAACAATGTCCACAGTATATAGTGCAATTTTATTTGTTTACTGCCCATTAGAGATCAGTAGTTCCTGCTGTAGCTCTCTTAAATGGGCATCACACCACTGTCACACAGTCCAATGAATTCCACGCTATACGTGCGTCAGCCTTGTCATAGTTCAATCAATATGCCAAACGGATGTTGCTATATGATCTTCTGCTGTCATCAACTACGTATTTGCATATACTGCTGGATATCGCCTACGTATTTCTACTATTTCTGCTACTAAGTATAGCAAGTAGAGGAAGTATTGTATTCTACCCAAAGTTCGATGTCGAAGTTTCACCGGAACTTTTTATTTTAAGGCTCCCTGAATCTCGTAAAGACAACTTTTTTTGATTCGAGTGTGTGTGTGCTTGTGTGTATACGAATGTTTGTGTGCGTGCGTGTGTGTGCGCGCGCGTGTATGACTGATAACAGGATAATTCAATTTTGATATTCTCAAAAACGGCTCTAATGAGTTTGATTAAAATACCAAATGTCTAAGACATTTTATGCCAAATGTATACTTTGAATTTTCTGGCTATATCCCCTGTGGTCATATTTACTGGACAACTTTTGCGTAACTGGTAAACCGTTAGAGATAGACAAAATCATACTATACAAAAAAAAATGTAGATATTGTTAAAATACACAATTTATGTCCAAATAAATTTTCTTGTAGGGTGAACCATTTCGGAGATATTCCTTGTTATGGGTGTGTGTTTCGGAAATGGAACATCGTTGTTCGTTTTTAATATGTTAAGCGTGCAAGGAGAACGGGACTTCAAAGCTTTAAAATATTTGACTATCGCTCAAAGCCTACTGTATTCTAATATTCCCCTTGCACCTACAAGTAAGCAAGCAAGCAATCAGATAATTTCTGTAAATATTTATCTCAACTAACACGAAGAATATATAGGAATAAGATTTTGTAATAATGATTAGTAGAGGAGTAGAGAAAGTCACTTGACTGCAACACATCAGATTTTTAATTTACTTCTACATTCTCTGCTACATGCCTTAAGCGGAGGAATTGTGTTCAAACACAAAAGTCCATACAGAGATTTCATCAGCTATGTGTGTGTTTTTAAAATACTTTATTTTCTCTGTTACGTGTGGTACATACCCAAAAAGTCCAGGTTAGATTCGCCAGAAATATGTATTTCCAAGCGCACTGAAGTAAAAATATGCATTATTAGAAAAAATATTTCTTTGTGCGTGCGTCTAACTCAAAAATAATTTAAAAAATCAGTTAAAACCCAGTCAAAGTCGCCGTAATATGCAATATTTTTATAAAATTTCTTCTCAGAAATGTTTCTAAGTCTTTTGATTCAAATACCATATGATTAAGATATTTTTATGCCAAATGAAAAGAACATTTTTAATTTTCTGGAAATGTTAACTTCTACATAACTCGAAAACCCTAAGAGAGAGACAAAATCTTACTTCACAAAAACTGATGATCTCATTAAAACACACAATATATTACAAATTGCTATTTGTTTAAGTTTTACAACACTTAGTTTTCTTAAAAAGGAAGTCGTCATCCATTTTTTATGCCCTGGACAAAGAAAAAGACAAAGAGAATTAAATTGCAAACCACCATATAGCGACTAATTCTTTAAAGACTTGCAGTATGCAAAAGGAAGGAGGAACATAGAACGATTGATTAAGATATGGGATTGAGACCAGAAGAAATCGACAAGGGTAATGGCATTTTGTGGGAAATTCCTAGTCCCTAATAAAATCTGCATATCAAACGAACTACTCGAAAGAGTAAATGAATTTTCATATCTAGCATATAAAGAATCCCTTTTGGATGAAGTAGATATACCACATGGGATTCTTAAGTATACCAGAAGCATGGGGATAATAAATAATGTCACCGCGCCCGCCGCATCTAATTGCCGACAACAGCAGTGTCACCCATCGCATTATTGACCGCAAAGAAGTCGAAGAAAAGAGACAGAGAATGGCCACATTGTTGGGGCGCTTGCCGAAAGAGAGAAAAGGATAGAGACTTCGAGATTCTTCTGCTTTGTATTTCACCGCAATAACTGAACTTTCCAGAATAGTGCCTGGGAGATATAAATAGCGGTAAAGTGCGACAGAAGAGGCAGTCAGACGTATGTGAAGCGTTGAGTAGTCGTGCCGACGGAAAGAAGAAACGTATGTGAAGCAATGAGGAGTCGTGCCGACGGAGAAGGGACAGTTCTTTGTGTTACGAATTCGGAGCCGTGCTGTTGGAGAATCGGAAAAGACTTTCTTGCTGTTGCAACGAGTGTACAAAGTTACTGTTTAAGGAAATAAAAGTGTTTCTTTATCTCGACTACATCTGTCTTCTTTACTTTACACCCCACCAAAAGTCACAATAACATAATGAAACCCTCAAAAGTACAGCGGCAATCAAGATCAGTGACACCAGTCGTCCCCGGCGTTGAAGTAAGTGGTCCCTCGTCGCGATAAGTTTGTAACAACTCACCGTTCTGCCGAAGATGTGGTGTTCTGGGCGCCAGTGAATATTCAATCCACAAATCTCCCCTCGTTGTTGTCCCTAGCCAAGCTCAAGCAATGTGACTAACTCTGGGTATGCGTGGGTGTTTACCCATTGAAGACAGCACAAGTTCGTGGTGTAAATTAGGCTTAATAAGTTCTTTTATCACGGAGAAATTGCCAACCGATGTAATATGAAAATAATAATATTGCTGATTATGACTCGTAGAACGGTGAATATGTGCAAGCTTCCAGTTTTGCACATGGCGGGCAGATAATTCTGAACGCACTACAAAAGACGCAGTGTCGCAGTCCGACCTGTGCTTCTACTTGATAACCTCACCCTAGACGCGACTCACCTTTCACTTTTCGGATAGCGAGTCTTCCTTTCGACCACCAGTATCATCCAGTAGGTGAGCCTAGCATTTCCTGGAATTTTAACTAGAGTAACGCTGGCCTTAGGTCACGTAGGCACTTTCGCTAATGACTTTTGCAGGTTGGGACGACAAAATCGATCAACCTAATGACATGTATGCTAGCAACAACCCTTTCACTAAAGAGTTAACCAGCTCGACATATTGAATTCTATTTTAACGTATATTCGTAAAATTTTTATTTTACTATTATTTATTTTCTTTGTTATTACTTTCTCTACTGGTAAGTAGTGGAAGTATTGTATTCCAACCAAAAATTCGATGTCCAGATTTCACCGGAAATATGTTTTGAGACCCCTGAATCCAAAAAAAAAGCATTTTTAGAAAAAGATCTGTGTGTGTGTCTGTGTGTCTGTGGACAGCATAACTCAAAAACGAAAAATCGGTTAAAAACCAAAGTTGGTATTTAAGTTTATTGTCATTCAAGGATGCGACACAAAGATTTTGATTAAAATGTCATATGTCTGAGATACTTTTATGACAAATGAAATGTATATCTTGAATTTTCTGGCTATAGTCGTATTTACTCTGGACGACTTTTGCATAACTGGTAAACCGTTAGAGATAGACAAAATCTTGTCATACAAGAAATGTAGATCTTGCTAAAATACACAATTTATGTCTCAATGAATTTTCTTGTAGGATGAACCATTTTGGAGATATTCCATTTTATGTGTGTGAGTTTCGGAAAACTTAGAACTTTAGCGAAATGCAACAATGTTGTTCATTTTTTTATATGTTAATCGTGCAAAGAGAACGGAATCTCAAAGCTTAAAAAGATGTGATTGTCGCACAAAGCCTACTGTATTCTAATATTCCCCTTGCACTTACAAGGAAATAAGCAATAAGATAATTTGTAGGAATGTTTGTCTTAACTAACATGGAGATATAGGAATAAGAGTTTGTTAGAATAGTTAGTACAAGAGTAGAGAAAGTCATGTGAGTGCAACACATTAGATTTTGTTTTATTATTTTCTTATTATTCTGTAGTATCATAGTTTCGGCTTCACCAGTCATGTGTTGCGTTAATGATGCATGGACATTGACACCAAAAAATGAAAACAGTATATCAACAAATGAAATGAGACTCATGTGATCAACAGCTGACTACACACAATGAGGCAATGAAGTTGAGCTAAAGGAGTTACAAGTTGTTCCTTTATATCCAACAGTATCAGAACAACTAGAAGAAGCACTTATGCCATATGCACTCTAGAAGGATCCCTCAAGCTGTGCTTAATTACCGCCCTAGGGGAAAACTTTGTCTGGGCCGCCTTAGGAAACGAAGGTTGGAAAATCCAGCTTTGAGGCCGTAACAGCCCCTTGACCTAAAACTTGAGTGGAAGAAGGAGAAGAAGAAGAAGAAGATAAATCAACAGGTATAATCTGTGAACGGCGGAAGAAAAAACAAAAGAGAATCACAACTGCTTGAGCAATACTTTGTTCATTTGTTATGTACTTCCGTAGATGTCTGAGACATTACAATAAAACCATGTCAAAAATCAGGAGCTGACACAAAATTTACACCTATGTTCTGTTATTGAATAATAATAATCTCTAAGCTATGGATTTAGCTTTATAAACATTAATTCCTAAACTGCTGCGAGCTCATGGATAATTTCTGTGCTGTATTTATTGTATGTTAATTGGATTATAATTGTTATTTACTGTAAAAACATTCATAAATGCTGTTGGTATATGCTTGTCTCATCAACGTCAAAAACAACATCCAGAGCTGTTTATGTTTGTACAGGCAGAAATTCACACATGCCTCAGATTATCTCTACGTATTGTTATTTATTTAAAATATATTTACAACAATAACGCAAAATAACACTGGGGATATTGCGTATACAAATATAAATACATTCCTCATAAGCAGATATTGTTTTTCTACACATCCAATTTTATCATGTGTTGTTATTCAATTGTTATTTCTTGAGAGAGACAGAGAGAGAGAGAGAGAGAGAGAGAGAAAGAGGAGTAAAATAATCTTCGTAATTCACTGTAATATTCCCAAGGGGATACTCTCGTTCCAAATGCGTTTTCTTTTCTAAGTAAGCAAATTTAGTGACGTTTCAAGAATATTTCATACATTAATTTATCATACACTATTTACTGACTGGTCATTCTCTCATTTAATCATCGCTGCCAACAATATTCCCATAAATTGTTGAAATGTTATAATCTATTAAGAATCAGAGCTCAAAATGGAGGGGAGTTAGAAAAGATTTGGTGACTTATCAAATTATGAAAATGAAAAAATAATTCAAAATTGTATACCAAGTGATGTGCAATCAATTAAATGATTTTTGTAATGTGTTTAACAGTTGTTATTTTAATAATTAATGTATTTTTATAGCAAAAGTTATTTGTTAATGTTAAAATAAAGTGAGATTTATTTGAGATTATCAAGTAGTGTGTTATAGCAACAAGAGAAGATCGAAATACATATAATTCTTGGATTTAGTTTTCCTCTGTTGGCAGTTCTGATTAAGTCGAATGGCACTAATAGTAATTACATATTTTTAGGTTACTTCTATATAGTTTATCAATTTTTGGTCAAATTGTTGCGATATAGTACTTAAACTCATGTTTTATTTATGAAACAGTCCAGATAAATATCATTCGATTGTCTGATTTCACATAAATTCTCAAGCGGGACGATAGTCGTCTTATAATATTACTTGGGATAAACTGCCATTAGTTTAAGGTGCTTTAACCGGTTTGATCATACCAGACGATGAATGAAATGTTCAAATGAACCGGGGTCCATTGAGTTTAAGAGCTACATCGTCAAGCGTTTTAGGGGTAACAGGCCAGCCTCTGTTCCCGAAGGCGTGGCTTCGAATCCAGCGAATGAACGATGAACTTTTTCGGTGTTAAAAATCATAGGTGGTCATTTTCAAGATATACTTAGATTTGAAGCATAATTCTAATATGCAGTGCATAATAAGTGGGTCTAGGTCAAATGTGAGCAAAACCCAAGGTGGGGAAAAGATGGTTGCGGAGCACGAAAGAAACAAGCGAAAGAGCCAGGATAGGGGATGACAACAGTGGATAGTCGGGAGGGAGCGAAAGAAAGAGTGAATTCAAGAACAGTTACAGAAAGAAAATGTCAATGAGGGTGACGGGAAAAGGGAGAACTAAGCAAGGGATATTTCGCCGAGTAACAAGGTTAAAAATGGTTGGGTAATCCATAAATAAGGTAGTAGAGGGCTTTTATACGTGGTATAGTGAAGTAGTGTAATTCGGATAACGAAGATTAGTGAAGTGTACAATGTAAACTGGTTAGTAAAAGTTATAAGAGTGAACCTGATAAGAAAAGTTGAGAAGGTGGGAGAGTGAATAGCGTTGGGGGATGAAATAAAACAGAAATAAGAAATAAAGGCTGGGAGCAGGATACGATTGGTAAAAATGTAAATATGTGTAATGTGTATGTCAGAGGCATTTATACTGAATGGCTACCCTAACAGTAAAGGGGCCACAGCCCAGCTTAGGGGTAGCCCAAGATGATCAAGATTGGTTCTCGAGGGCACCACTCGACAAAATTTAAATTTCTTGCTGATGACATTAAATATACAACCAGTTTTAGTATTTTAAAAGTAATTTTAATATTATTTTCATTCAAATGTGACTTGATTTATATGAAACTAGTTTTAAGCTGTAATTTCAGACGAATTAACTTAAGACTTGTAAGCTCTACAAGATAGAAATAAATACGGTATCTATGCATATATAAATAGGCAAGTGTCTATTTGGTGTAAATAACAGCAACGATTACTCCTTTAAAATAACTTTTAAGTACACAGGTGTAGATATCTCCTCTGAACTGTATCAGAACTTCAACCAAAGGAAACAGCTTGTTCCAATCTTTGAGTCTAGGGGGAAAAGCTTTTGTCGCTGGTCTAGTATTGGGCATCGTACACCAAAAATAAAAAGCTATAGAAAGAAAAAACGCGTTACATAAAACGAACCGTGGAATCAGGATACGCTCATCCAATCTCGGTAGTGTGTACTAAAGCCAACAGACTTTGTGAGGGACCAGGAATGCGCAAAACATTCTGCCTTTCGATGTCTGACCACAAATAGCTTTGATAGAGGTACTGCTGCAGTGTGCTGATTAACTTGGAATATTGGATAACATCACCTATGGTTTCAGTCAATCAAAGTATGTACTGCAGCTTACGTAGTAATGTTAGGATATTTAAATATCTGATGTGTTGCACTCACATGACTTTCTCCATTGTTCTGCCAACCATTCCTACAAACTCTTATTCCTACATCTATTTTCTGTTAGTTGAGATGAACATTTGTATAACTTATCTTATTGCTTATTTCCTTGTAGATGTAAGGGGAATGTTAGGATACAGTAGACATTGTGCGATAGTCAAATCTTTTAAAGTTTTGAGATTCCGTTCTCTTTGCACGCTTAACATATAAAAAAAATCTGATGTGTTGCACTCACATGACATTCTCTACTCTTGTACTAACCATTCTTACAAACTCTTATTCCTATATCTCCTTCGTGTAAGTTAAAATAAACATTTGTACAAATTATCTTATTGCTTATTTCCTTGTAGGTGCAAGGGAAATATTGGAATACAGTAGGCTTTGTGCGATAGTCAAATGTTTTAAAGCTTTGAGATTCCGTTCTCTTTGTACACGTAACATATAAAAAAATGAACAACGATGACCCATTTCATGAAAGTTCCAAGTTTTCCGAAACTCGCACACATAACAAGGTATATCTTAGAAATGGTTCACCCTACAAGAAAATTTATTGAGACATAAATTGTGTATTTTAGCAAGATCTACATTTTTTGTATGGTATAATTTGGTCTATCTCTAACGGTTTACCAGTTATGCAAAAGTCGTCCAGAGTAAATACGACTACAGGGGCTATAACCAGAAAATTCAAGATATACATTTCATTTGTCATCAAAATATCTCAAACATATGACATTTTAAACAAAATCGTTAGAGCCATTTTCAAGAAAATCAAAATTTTCAAAAAATTTTGCATGTAAAGGGTAGTTTAGGGTGGGGCTATTTTCTTCAAAATCTTCGTGTCACATCCTTGAAGGACATTAAACTTAAATACCAACTTTGGTTTTTAACCGACTTTTCGTTTTTGAGCTATGCTGTCCACAGACTGACAGACTGACAGACACACAGACACACAGACACACACACACGGACCTTTTTCCAAAAATGCTTTTTTTTTGGATTCAGGGGGCCTCAAAACATGTATTTCCGGTGAAATCTCGACTTCGAATTTTTGGGTGGAATACAATACTTCCCCAACTTACCAGTAGAGAAAGTAAAAATGAACAGCGATGTTCCATTTCACCAAAGTTTTAAGTTCTCCGAAACTGACACAAATAACAAGGAATATCTCCGAAATGGCTCACTCCACAAAAACAAAAATTATTCAGACATAAATGGTTTGTTTAGCGAGACCTGCAGCTTTTGTACAGTAAGATTTTCTCCATCTCATATGGTTTACGACTTATTCGAAAGTCATCCAGAGTAAACAGGACTACAGGGGCTATAGTCAGAAAATTTGAAATATATATATTTCATTTGTCATAAAAATATTTTAAGAATATGGCATTTTAATCAAAAGCGTTTGAGCCATTTTCAAGGAAATCAAAATTTTCGAAAAGGTTTCCATGTAAAGGGTAGTTTAGGGTGGGACTATTTTCTTCAATATCTTCGCGTCGCGTCCTTGAAAGGCATTAAACTTAAATACCAACTTTGGTTTCCTACTGACTTTTCGTTTTTGAGTTTTGCTGTCCACAGACACACACATGGACCTTTTTCTAGAAATGCTTTTTATGGATACAGGGGGTCTAAAACATATTTCCGGTGAAATCTCGACATCGAATTTTTGGGTGAAATACAATACTTCCCCTACTTACCAGTAGAGAAATTAATAATAAGCAAATCACGCATAATTATAAGAAGTCCCAAATTTATTAAGGGCAATAGCTTGAAAAATATGTGTTTACTGTCATGTGAACATAATTATATCAACGAATGACTAGAACAGATACAAAAGTAAATTAAATAAGTCTACAGATTATCTGTGGGCTGAAGCCGTCTCTGTGGTGCGCAACCTATGTCCCACTTTGCACCTACTTTGATGATTTCTCTGTCTCACCTGCTGCATTTTTAACCTTGAACACCTTGGGTCTCAGGGTATGCGTGGATGTTGTTTGTAAAGACAAGCCAGTTTATTTTGCTGGAATTGTTGAATTTCTGTTAAAACTTTTCTAAGTAGAACAGCTATAGTTTCCGACTGTTGATTTTAAAAAATTATGTTCACATTTCCTTTAAGAATGCTGCAATAAACTGCAGAAGGTTTATACTGAAGGTTCACTAACGTTAGTGGCTAAAGCATTTTGAGTAACCGTCACTGTGTGCTAAATTCCACGGAAATTTAAACACGCTTAAAATCAGATTCAAACGCATGGAAGCAGCAGCTGCACGTCCGATTTGTGTGAAAATTCACGAGCAGGTGTCTAAAACCTCTGTGTACGCTACGTTACCTTGTATCCGAGACTTTACACTTTTACCTTTCTAATTTCAAGAATTCCAACCTACGTGTCTTTACAATGCTAACAAGACTCCCAGAATCCAAACATGTCTCTCAACACGCATTGCTAGTGAAAATTTCTCTGTACAATATATTAATGCTTGTTTCTTTCTCTTTAAATGATTTCACCTATATTATTTCACAACCCAACAGTTCTAAGTAATCCACTAGAGATAGAGTCGTAGCCAAGGCTAATTGGACAACAGTAATTAAATAAATCTCCACCAATTCTTAAATAAATATCCTCCCGTTCGTGGCCGAGAACAAGTGCTGCCACGCTAGCCTACTTCTCCCCTGCAGGGACAGTAA
The DNA here is from genome assembly GCA_030765045.1 of Tenodera sinensis. Taxonomy (NCBI): domain Eukaryota; kingdom Metazoa; phylum Arthropoda; class Insecta; order Mantodea; family Mantidae; genus Tenodera; species Tenodera sinensis. The sequence goes on from CM060974.1 coordinate 39,373,092, forward strand.
GCAAGCGAAATATTGTGTTCTACCCAAAATTTTGATATCGATATTTCACCGGAAATACGTGCTTTTAGACTTCCTGAATGAAAAAAAAGGGCATTTTAGAATTTTTTTTTTTCGCATGTGCGCGGTGTGTATGTCTCTGTGAACAGCATAAGTCAAAAACGAAACGTTGGTTAAATTCCAAACTTAATATTTAAGTTCAACATCTTCTAAGATTACGACACGTATATTTTCGGAAGATCCCCCAAGATCAACCTATACTTTACATGCAATATATTTGACAATCTGCGCATATCGCAACAGGAAGAAATTAAAATGCACAACTATGTGATTCGCAGACTTCTCATGAGGTTAATGCATAGCCATTAGTTTTTGTTTTACACTAATTTTATACAGAACAAATGTTTTCCCTACACAGTTCTCGGAAAGCATACCGATCACTACACTTGCCACATATCTACCACTTACATCTGTAGACTCATCCATTGAAACCCTTATTTTCTGACCAATGACGCCTTCTCGAATTTTGGAAATCATATTGTGGTACAAAATTGGTAAGTATTCTTTGCGTATCTTGCTAGAAACGATCTAAAGTAGGGATTGTGCAAATTTATAAATGGAATGTTCGCATGCATCATCAGGTTACATCAATCTTTATTGATTTGTGACCGAATGATAATTGTTTGAATTGGTTGTGTGTTTTACTATTACAGTGTCTTTCAAAATAGTGTTTATTACTTCGTAATAATTTGAAATTACACATGGCAGATATAACACCTCCTTCTCGAAGAAATATATCGCTTTCAAATTGTTGTAATAAATCTTGGTGAGCGAGTTGTTTTAGGCATCGCACTATGAATCGCTTGACACACGCAACTGTCAGCTGAACACACTAGGAATGGTGAGGTTCCGATGCACGGAACTGTACGGTGAGAGAAGGAGATACGTCACACTCTATGTCGTGTTAGGGACTGCACTCCCACGGTCTAGTTATTAGACATGTTATTCGTCATATTTGAAACTAAAAATACGTGAAATATGCGCATTCATATCCCTAACACCTGTATGTACAGAGGTATTTTTTAGAGGTGGCGTGTGACGTAATGTTGCGCAGTAGTTCATAGTCGAGTCCACTTGTCTACTGCAAGATAAAAGGGGTGTCTGGTTAGTATCTCTTCGAGTTCTAGCCCACTAGCCAGCAGGCTGCTGGTGGAAACTTACCCCCACCAACGCTTTGCGTGATGTCACTCGCGCACATCCGAGCAAGGTCACGCGCCACCTCTAAAAAATACCTCTGTACAACTGTAGCTCCTGCGTTTTCACATTTAACTGTTAAGATAATACATAGATGAGAGAAATAATATCAGATATCCTCCACTTCATGGAGCAAGAGACAGAATTGAAGGAATGAACGAAGATGTGGTGTAGTGCAAAATCGTGTAGGAATATTTGACAGGTAATCCTCCAGAATCAGATGAGAGGTCAGATACGTTGTGCCAACTATAACTGATGAAATCAAGCTTGAGTTAAATTCAAATGTGCTTTAGTTGTAGGCTTTTTTGTGTCGTTAATTTTAATGCCGTATTTTCCGAAATAAATTGCTTTTACGGGTGATCTGGTTCACCTAGTATTTATGAGGCAATCAAATGATTCAGGGGTTGGGTTAGTAACCGTCATCCAATTACATCCCGCGGTATAGGTAGTGTGGTTTTTTCCACTGATAGAAAACCAAATCTCTGCAACTGGTGACTACAAAATGAAACATGTTCCAGTTGCGGCGCAGTTCGTCTCCCAGTGAACTGGTTAAAATATTTCATGCCTGTTTTGTATGCATTACTACCATACAGGGTTCGAAAATGAGACGGGAATTCCCCTTAGAAACACGTGCACATTACACTTGCTGCAACACGAGACTCCCCTGGTTGCTACTAACTTAAGATACTGCTTAAATGTTTCAAACAAAAACCAGAGTTTAAAAATAATATGTAACTGGATGCAGTGAATATCTTACTGTATATTCCGATATGCAGCACCGGAATTTAGGTAGTTTGCAGCCCCTTGACAGTGCTAAAATTTTCTGCCTCCCTCCCATTTTCCCCAAACAATATAAGCAGCTAACGGGTCATTGTGGGTTTAAATTAGTTTTGAATAAGACGACAATACTTGTACATTATAACAATTTTCTATATAGGATGTCCCAAAATTAGACCAACAAACTTTGGGAGCTGATAGACAACATTATTTTAAACACTTTTTGTTAATGAAAGTTTTTTGCTCCGGTGCTTCGTTTAAGCGCTAGCCGAGTTAATGCCATAGATTAGTGCCTCCCACCCAGCTTAAGTATTTATGGCAAAATCAACAATGTAAATTAGTATTGCATTTATCTTAGTAAGGCACACAATCTTAATCCAAGAAACAAACACAGAACACATAAACAAAACACAAACGTCTCATTGTTTATAGTTAATCACAGTTTTACTATTCAAAATTAGACCAACAAAGTTTTAAATCACAGAAATGGCTGGTGTCTTTGCGAGAGTACGGCAGAATGGGGCACGCCGATGCACTCTTTGTGTTAATCGCAATGGGCGTGCGTTCCAACATTTACTTTGAATAGTAAAGCTGTGATTAACTGTAAACAATGACATGTTTGTTTTGTTTACTAGGATTGTGTGCCTTACTAAGAAAAATGCATTACTAATTTGCATTGTTGATTTTGTCAGTAATCTCTGACATTAACTCCTCTAGCGGTTAAAAGAAGCACCACACCAAAAAACTTTCCTTGACAAAAAGTGTTTAAATGACGTTATCTATCAGGCCTCAAATTTTGTCTGTCTAATTTTGGTACACTCTGTATACTTTCTTCATTTTAAACTGAAATTAAAAGAAACTAACGAGTAAACTGTGACAGTATTAAGGGAAGGTTGTAAGCTCTATGCTTGCAATGTTAATTTTAAGAAGTTTAACACCGCTTTTCACAGAAACTATTTGCTCTGGAAGTATGAAATTTGGTATACATATAAATCAATACCTTCTAACTATACTGTCATTTTAATATCACATAGACATGTTGATTTATAGTTTTAAAATAATTATAATGAATATATTACTTTGTTCATCCATTTTTAAACTGAAAATTTTCTAGCATTCATGACTTCAATTAAAGACCATCAGTACTACCAAAAATAACCCAGAAATTAGTGGTAAAAGTTTCATTACTCTAGAATAAGTGGTTCCTGAGAAAATGGGACAAATGTATGCAGAAACTTAAGTTTGAAGAAAACCTCAATCAAAATTAAGGGAAGTTGTAAGCTCTCTGCTTGCAATATTAATTTTAAGAAGTTTAACTCCATTTTTCAGAGGAACTATTCACTCTAGAAGTATGAAATTTTGCACACATATGAATCAACGCTTTTTTAAATCACTGATTTTTTATATCACATAGACATAATTTCCACATTTAAAAAAAATTACGAATATATATCTTCTTTTAATTCACATCCGTTCTTGGACAGTTAAATACATTTTAAAGAACCTTCTGGCAGGTTTTTAGGGGTTATATGTGTGTATGTGTGTGTGTGTGTGTGTGTGTGTGTGTGTGTGTGTGTGTGTGTGTGTGTGTGTGTGTGTGAATATAATTGAATAGTTAACAACGGATTCAAAACAGGTGCAGGAGTATGGGGTGTCATTGTTGGCACGAATTGTAGCATCGGGAGGCTCGGGTCTACAGGGCAACTCCAAAAGCACTGTCTCAGCAAAACAATTTCTAACGAAATTTACGTGGAATGTCTCTTTTTTCCCCTCCATTCCCCTGAGGCCATGATCTGTGGAATGACATTAATGGGTGTTTCCTTGTATTTTTATCGCACAATGACAGGCTCCATAAACACCTTTGCTCTGGTTTCATATTGCCAGTATATAATAGTTATTTTATGTTCATAATTCAATCCAATTTTTATGAATAAAAGCCACTAAACTGTGCACTTCCTACATGTTCAACATTCACATGCTTTTATGGCTACTAGTAAACTCACTGAACGCAATCCAGTCCAATCCTATCCAATCTAAAAACAAAACCAGAACGAGTGATTACCTGCACCGCACAGGAGGGTGGGTAGTTAATCTAACGCGGACATTTAGAACAAGGCAATCAAATCGTGCCGAGGGAAAATAATTGGCATAACACTCAATGCATCAAACACTCTTGCACGTTGAGCCTGGAATTAAAATCCTCATAGTCTGGCATCCACATGAATATGACATATCTGTTGCGAAGTCACTTTGAGATTAACCACAGATCTCCTTCGGAGTTCTTTTAGACAAGACCTTGCACAGTAAGATGCTATTTATAAAGACTAAAGTTTTTGTTATTTATTCTAGCCAATGCAACGCAAGCTAATGTAAATTGTTAATAGGAAACGGCAATACAACTCAGAAACTGTGGCTTTTTAGACAGTTTCGAGCTCATTGGGCAAAATGGGCCACTCCACTGAAACACGTTCTTGCCTCACTCCACCTGTCATCTCTCCCCTTCAGTCTCTGCCACGCCTGATTCAGTGGCGAGTATGGCTCTTTCATAAAGCTGGTAGAGGGAATTTGTTATAAATTACAAGAACAAGAAAGTTTGGTGTTTAATATACAGATTTCAATTTGCAAATATAAAACGTTACGATTTCGAAAGGTACTTTCTCAATACTCGTATTTCTAAACACATAAAGGAGACGATATGATTTCACTTTTTAGGGATTTAGTTTCTTACTAGTTTGGTAAATATGAACTATATATTTTGTGTTTCAACGTTTGAACATAATATTAAGTTTAAAATCAAAGAATCTACTTTGTTTATCAAATAGTTTAAAAACATGTTATACCTAAATAGCAATGACACTTTACTGCTTTATTTATTGTGAAAGAGGAACAATTTAGTATCTAAGATATTACGTGCATAAGATAATGGAAGGTCATACACTTGAAGATCATGTAATTTACCTAAACACAGTAATAATTGTTGTATGTAAAATATGCTCAATGTAAATAAAACAGTTAATAACACTGCAGAAATTATTACTACCACGCAGGTGGAACGAACCCACCACTGCATTTGTTGTATCTAAGCAACCTTCGCCACTCGGCAAGAGAATGTAGGGTGGGTAAGGCCAGTTCAATCGCTGCCTCTCCTCTCGTGCTCATGCCTGCTCCGCACTATATATTACACATATGTAGGTCGTACGTCAGACCCCAGGGAGAAAGGGATAGGATGGGAGCGCTCTGTGAGATGTGCCGGAAGCTGGACTAGGAGCGACAGCAAGCGTGGGGATCCCTAATGTGAGCGGAAGGTTCTTCACCCCAAATTCAGGGCTTGTAACATAGCTGCCAGCTCACGAGGTACGATACTGCCCTATCTCAGCAGGGCAAGCGACTACAGCGCCACCCATACAGTCCTCACAAGGGAGCGCCATCGTCACTCATCGTCAATGCTACAGGTCCTGCCTTGCTGTTTCCTCTGAAGATGACGTCATTCCAAAATACTGGAAAGTCAGACTGAGAGACTGCCCGTTGTTACTGGGTCACCCAACCCAGCACCTCATAATTTGTTTAGGATGGAAGGGTGGAGCTCTGGGATGTCGAGGTTTTCCTTCAGTCACTCTTGCATGTTTCACTCTAATCTATTATATCAGTGTGTGGGACGTTCTGGATCTGCTGCTTTGGTTTTTCGAAAAACACAAGACTGCGTAATTCAATAAAATTTATTCTCCCAAAACTATTTCAGTTCACTCGCTACCATGTTGGTTTAAGTGGGTGCAAGAATGAGCTTTCAGTAGCACGCCGAAAAAATGTATATTCTGGCCTGCCTCCTCGCACTGCTTTCAGTCAGCTTCAAGTGAGTTCTGTGTGCCTTTTTCTAGCGTTATATCAGCTTACCAGAAAGATCCATCCCTTTGTCCAGATTTGATTCACCGAAGGCCGGAAAAGGATACCGCTAGACTGTGTGCTAATGGCCTGGCATGAAATAATTCTATCCTCATGGTTTTACCGAACCTTGTCTTACACGTATTCAATAAATGATTTTATTTGTTAATAACTATTGCCATACGCAGTGCTTTAGATACCTACCTTATGTAATTGCTGGTTTTATCAATGGCACATTGTTTGTGACGTCATTTAGATTTTATTTACCAGACTAATGATTAAATGTATAACTCAGACTAGATGTAGAGCATAAAGGTAAAATTAATACATTTTTAATTCCTCAAAGGTTTTCATATGTTAATTTTTGACTAAAACATGTACAAACAGCAGATTTAGTATTGACCATTAAGCAACGTAAGGTAAAAATAATATTCTTTTATCATATTTGGATCTATGACTTGCATAGAGGTATATAAAACTGTAAAATATGAGCATAGCTACTACCCAAGCACAGAATAAATTTATAAATGTAGTAGTGTGTAAAGAGAAGTAAAATAATAGCATGATAAAATAATTACATTACATTTTCAGGTTTTAGTATTTTATTGCATTTATTATGCTCTTCGTGATCCTAGTGAACATTTTAACCAAAGCATTACATTGCTCACCTTAAATAGTATTTGCTTAAATTTAGAACATCTCTTCTACATCAGTGAGCAATTTAGATTAGTACATAAGGCATCAACTAAGATAAGCTATCTGAACCATTTTTAAAGTTGAAAATAGGCTCGTAGTTGGAACTTGGGCAATAGGTACTAAAAGTTAATATAGCCAGGCAAATAGATATTACAGAAATTCCATAGTAGGTACTTTTAGCAAAGATAACCATTAAAATAGGAACAATAATACATTAATTTGCCACTTAAAAGAACATTTTGACATAATAGAGCGTTATAGTAACATAAAATAGCTATTTACCATATATTAAACATAGTAAATACCAGTATTATCTTAATTATCAGCTGTAGGTAAATATCTGCCGTTTCTTTGCCCTTTTGTTAGTTGTTTCTCTTTTTTGGTTTATTCTTTTTACTTTCTTTACTAAATGTCGTAAGCATTTTTATAAACAAGTCCGTGTTTGTTTAATCTGTATCATTAGGAAAGTCCATTCATGAGACAGGATAATAAATAAATCAACAAACTTTTGTTAAATGTTTCATCCCGCCCTTGAATATAAGTTGTAAATATAAACCTACAAAGCAGAAAATGAAGTGAAAATCTAACCTCTCCCGTAGACTTATTGGTGCACATGTAAGATTAGAAAGTAGGGGGGGGGGGATAGTTTGACTGTGTTTGTGATGACTTAGAAGTCAGTGTGGTTCACCTCCCTCAAGAGCCAGCCGGAGGTCAAAAGGAATACAGAATAACAGGGTTAGCTAGGAGAGAAGGGGCTTTCAGAAAAGAAGCTTCTCTCCAGCAATCTATCTGATTTCGCCTAGGGAACGTCAGACAGATGACAGTCTTATGCATCACATACAAGGCATTCTTAAAGAAGTTGCTTTACATGCTAGCGTAAGAAAACACACTTCATATCAACCTCAGATATTAAATAAAATGCACTTTCTGACTCTATGGGTAATGCATTCTAAAGGGGATGTAAACAGTTTTGTGTGTGTGTGTATCCTATTCAAATGTTAGGTATATTATCTACTATAGCTCGGGGCAATAGGCACTGTAGCTTCAAAATAGGGACTAACATGCTCACTATTAGTAAGGCAAGTCTTGAAGTAGGCACAATTATTTATTGATTCCAACTAACAATTCAATATCAAAAGGTAAATAGAAATATATGTTTCACAACCCCTGAATACAAAAATGTTTCCGAAAAAGCACCATAAGAGAGAGACAGAATGAGACAGCGCCGACTAAATAATACATTTTGTATTTAAGTTCAGCATCTTCAAAGGATATGACATACATTTTCATGAAAAACCTTATCCAAAATATCCCTCTATATCAGATACTTCAATAAGAAAAAGAGAGGGAGGGGTAGCAACTGCTCCCACACCACATCACTGAGCGACACAGGCTGTTCAAGTCGAAGCTGTACATTACACAGTAAAAATACACGCCACATTGTAATAGTAAAAATTTGATGTGTTGTACTCACACTTATTCCTATATCTTCGTGTTAGTTGAGATAAACACTTGCAGAAATTATCTAATTGTTTATTTCTTTGTGGGTGCAAGGGGAATATCGGAATAGAGTAGCACTGAGATTCCGTTCTCTTTGCTTGATTAACAAATAAAAATAAATAACGATGTTCCATTTGAGAAGTATAAGGTCTCCAGAACTCACACACATAACAAGGAATATCTCCGCAATGCTCCACTCCACAAGAAATAATTTGGACATAAATTGTGTGTTTTAGCAACATCCACATTTTTATAGTAAGATTTGGTCTATCTCTTACGGTTTACTAGCTATGCAAAATTCATCCAGAGTAAAGAGGACTTCTTGAGCTATAGCCAGACAATTGAAGATACACATTTCGTTTGCCATAAAAATAACTCAAACATTTGGCATTTTAATAAAAATTGTTAGCCATTTTCTAGAAAATAAAAAATTTCGAAAACTTTTCCATGTAAAGTGTAGTTTAGGGTGGAGCAATTTTCTTTAAAATCTTCGTGTCGCACTCTTGAAAGGCATTAAACTTATATACCCACATTTTTTTAAACCGACTTTTCATTTTTGCATGCACACACGCACACCATGTAGGCGAGGTTTCAGGGGACCTCAAAACATATTTCCGGTGAAATCTCGACATCGAATTTTTGTTTGGAATACAATACTTCCTTTACATATAAACATAGTAAAGGAAGTAAAAATGAGCCTCATTTATGAAGATATCATTTAGTTCTAGATCGACGGCCATGCTTTCTCAATACAAATTCATTTAAATCAGATTTCAAAGTCAAGCAACTTAGCCGTATAACATAAACTAAATTCATACCCATTGACGTACACTTAGATCTACTTCTCACATGATTAAATTTTGAAATACGGCAACTGTCCCTAACAGCTTGTTGGATGGCGTCGTTGAAAGCTTGTGGCGATTATTTTATTTTCTGTTGGAGAACTGGGATTTCAGTTCCTCAGCCCTATGTTTTTGAGTATATCCTATGTGACAATAAATAATAAACCTAGCCTGAGAAATCCCTTAAGGGTAAAGCCCTCCTGATGTTTCCAGCGATGTGCTCATATCTACCTCTCTTGGGTGAGCTATCCCTAAGAAGTGTAATTTTGGAAGTCCTATACAGGATGGAAGTGAAATGATCCGTCAGACTTAAACAGCAAATTTATCACGTTGTGAATAACAAGAAAGTCTAATACCAAAATGTTGAAAAGTTTATAGTTTTCTAGAAAAAAATATTTTTATCAAAAAGGTTTATCATCTGGCTGATGATTGAAGGTTCTTGATTTATCACTATATTAATAGAAAATTGAATAAATGACAACTTTTTCCTTTGGCATATTTCAATAGATTCAACGGTTTTTGTGTAAATTAAGTTTAAAATAACCCAAAATTAGTTGCGTTTTTGTTGCTCTATATGGACAATTGGTTCCGATAGCTTAGATCTTACTAAAGAATACGTATTTTATATCAAGGAATATATTGGTAACAGTAATCTCTAGAAACTGCATTTTTTTTAATTAACGTCCTCCAACATTGTGTCATATCGGACGAATGAATGAAATGAAACGGGTGAGATGATGCTCAAATGAGCCCGAGGTCCATGGAGCTTTAAGTTACCCGACATTCGTCTTCTCAGGGTATGGAAAAAAAACCTTACCCGGATAATTTACCCTAAGCAAGATTCGAACTCGCGACCTCTTGAACGTGCGGCAGACACGCTAACCATCACGTTACCAAGGCGGGGCACTTCTTGTTGGTTTGAATTTTCAAATAATTGTACTTTTCTGAATTGGAATGTCGTTAAGAACTATTTTTCTCGCACAGAGCAAGGAATTTCATAGAGTTACGCTCCTTAAAAATCTGACCACATCCTTAAATCATGATTATTTAAACTGCCTGTGATCGTAGTTCAGGGCACATTCAAACGATACTGACCAATAAAAATACGACTTTGCTCACAATTTTTAACTAAAAGAACCTAACAGGGATTTATTATTTACCTTATAGAGAAAGATAATGAACAAAATTACTAAAGTTAATTACTTTGTATAAAATTACGAAAAAACCCACATCAAGAACAGAATAGCTGCATTTTCCACACAAAACTACCTTTGAGAACGACACTATTCACTGAAAATAAAGTATACTTTAGTTGCCAAGTGCTTGCACAGAAACTCCGTATCCTAACGCGGTATGAAGATGTTACGTCATTTATATTGGCTGAGAGAACATGCAGGGTATGCCACTGAGGTTTCAAAGGTTAGAGGTTTTTAATATCGGGGATGAGCAAACATTTGAAAGCTCTTGATCTTCTTTTGTTCTGTGAAAGAAGTTCAATTCTCTGTCGTCTTGCAGCTCTGTAATTCTCAAAGACGCTTCATTTGTTTCTTTATTCCTTTGTTATTCAAGATGGGAGTCTACAATTTACAACAGCCAGTTCAATATGCAGAAAAGGAAAATATTTCAGCAGTTTAACAGCCATACATTTTTTACTTTCTCTACTAGTAAGTAGGGGAAGTATTGTATTCCACACAAAAATTAGATGAGATTTCATCGAAAATATATGTTTTGAGGCCCCCTGAACCCAAGAAAAGCATTTATAGAAAAGTGTATGGTGTGTGTGTATGTGTGTGTGTGTGTGTGTGTGTGTGTGTGTGTGTGTGTGTGTGTGTGTTTGTGAAAAAAGAAAATTGCTCCACCCTAAACTGCCCTTTACATGCAAAATTTTTCAAACATTTTTATTTTTTTGAAAATGACTAACGATTTTTATTAAACTTACGTATGTCAGATATTTTTAAGACAGTCCCGCTTCCTCTGGGTGAACTTTGTACAACTAGTAAACCCTAAGAGGTAGACAAAATCTTAGCATACAAAAAATATAGATCTTGCTAAAATACAGAAACTATGTCCGAATACTTTTTTGTAGAGTAAATTATTTCGGAGATATTCCTTGTTATTTGTGTGAGTTTTGGAGAACACACTTCTGTCGAAGAGAACATCATTATTCATTTTTATATGTTAACTCTGCAAAGAGAACGGAATTTGAAAGCTTTAAAAGATTTGACTATCACTCAAGGCCTACTGTGTTCCCATATTCCCCTTGTACCTACAAGGAAATAAGCAAAATTATAATTTCTGCAAATGTTTATCTCAACAAATACGAATAAGATATAGAAATAAGAGATTGTAAGAATAGTTAGTACATGTGCACTAGTGTGTTAGTACAAGATAAAATCCACTGTTGTTAGAGACCCTGCTCTCTGCTGTCGTCTATCCTCAGGTGCGACCACCCCTTGTCTCCTCTTACCTCTACGTATTAAAAATAATAACATTAGTAATAATAGTAATAATAACAATAATGATCATTATAATAACGGTAATATAATAATTATGATAAATCGTAGACAACAATGACTAAGATAATGGGGGAAAGTTGCGCTTGTTAACGTATATTTCTTTTTGCTTATTTCTCCATATTTTGTATCTTTCAATATTTGCCAAGGATGATTTATATTTACTCTCTCCAAAGGAAAAGAGATTGGAACACGCGCATGCGCAAACGCATACGCACACACACGGACGTTTCTCTTATACTGCTTTTTTGGATTCAGGGGGCCTCAAAACATATTTCCGGTGAAATCTCGACATCACAATTTTGGGTCAAATATCCCCTGCATAGGCGGATATAATTTTTTACATATATAAACTCGATGTCGCAATTTCATTCCGAGAAATTTAAAGCATCTGGTTCTCTTAAAACAGTTGTTCGGTCCAGTACTTTGTCGTTCAGTAACTAAATTAATAGTTTGCATGTATAATAACCAAAGGGTTCGCAAGGACTTGTAATTCCAGGTGCACCTACACTGAACCATGCATAAGAGAGTTCCCCTCTAAGATTAATTTCTAATTTATCGCTGATGCTGAATATTCTGGTCTTCAAGATGAAACTCGAGACTGCTGAGTGAGGTAAATAAAGGGCGGAAGTGGTGGAGGAACCTGCATCCTACTGGGCTGCAACAAAACGCGTCAGCAATATGGGCAGTATGTCTGCACAATTTCTACTTTCTTTACCATGAATAGTAATTAAGGGAATGATTGTATTCCACCCAAAAATTCTGTATCGAGATTTAACCAAAAATATGTTTTGAGGCACCCTGAATCCAAAAAAGGCAGTTTTAGAAGAAATGTGTGTGTGTGTGTGTGTGTGTGTGTGTGTGTGTGTGTGTGTGTGTGTGTGTGTGTGTGTGTGTGTGTGTGTGTGTGTGTGTGTGTGTGTAAAACTATGAACAGCATAACCCTTCTTTTTCTTTATCTGATTACCCTCCCCTTATGTAGGACTTACAAGCCAGTGCCTATAGTCAGACGCCTGTCGGATAGCAGAGGAACCTATGGACTGGACAGAGTGAAGACCTGGAAGCGAGTGACCAGCCAAGCACCAGGTTGAGAATGAGGAAGAGGATAATTTGAAATGCAGGTGAAATCGATAATTGAAACGATGATAATGGAGCAGGTGTAATGAGTGGCGGGGGAAACCGAAGAAATCGTATAAAACGCGCCCATACGCCGCATCGTCCACAACGAGTATCACAACCTGGTGCGAGGGATCGAACCCAGGCCGCAACTGTTTCTCAGATCTGCTTTGAGGCAAAACATTTGAGTCAGATTTTTATACAGTTTTTGTTTCACCTAGAAAACACTTTAACATACTGAAAAGAACGACATACTTAGACGATTTTGAAAAATTCACAGCTAAACGCTATTCTTACGCATGCTGCTATGTCTATCTCTTTCACGCACAAGCGTTATAGCGCACTCTTATTGGCTACTGCCATGTGCATCGATCCCCGGTACCAGCATGGGGATTTTATCTCCTCTGGGAGGTCTGGAACGAGGTGCACTCAGCCTCGTTAGGTCCCGGGGGGACCAATTGAGGACCTATTTGATGGAGAAGTAGCGGCTCAAGTTCGAGAAGACGTATAACTTGCCGGGAGGGCTCGGGGCGCTGATCACGTCCCACCTCCAGTACTGCACCCCACCAATGATGCCTGTAGTGGGAAGAGGTGGGGGACGTAGCGGCTGGGCGGCAAGCCTTGGCCCTTAATGGGCTGTTGCGCTAGGGGTTTTTTTAATACCCGTAAATGACACACATAAATCTGTGCGCGCAACTTATGAAACCCCAATTCATCCTTCGAAGATATAAAGTTAGCTACCACTAGTAACATAAATGAAAGCTTTGGGACAGTGTAATACAAGTGCAAATATTTTCGGTGACTCTCCAGCAACGTTCAATTACCTAAATAATAACACAGTTTCAATAATAATGCTGTAACAATGAGGAGTATAGTTTCAAAAAGCAAGGAATACACATGTTTTAGGTGTATAAAAGGGCATTCTACTATTGAGGGCAACGAAACAACTGACCAGCTGTCCAAACAAACCTCTCGTTCCAGCTCAATTGATCAACAAGTGAAATGTCCGATATCATTTGTCAAAATGTTGTTAAAAGCAAAGATGGTCAGCTAGTGGGATTTTAAATGGCTGAAAAGCAAACTTAGAAATCATTCATTCCCACTCTACAGGACAGATTAAAATGTAAATACATTGTGTTTAAGTTTTAGATCACTAGACAATGCCAAGTTACAGAAGATTTAATGCACATTTTATACTATTAAAGATTGAAACAACAAATAACGCATTTGGAATCTATGTATAAGGTTAGGAAACTGTAGAAAATATTCTTTTCTATTGTTCTCTTTTGGAAAGGAGTTAGTGATGATATTTTGAAAGTCCCGTCGATAGCACAAGACCCAACAGGAACCTGTTTATCATTACGAAACCATTCTTCTTTCAAATCTGAAAACAACTAACACGTTGAATTTATTGTAATTACTTTGCATATCGAAATGAATACGTACTAAATTCCCTGGCTGTAAAAATCATTCACTATCTTTATCCTCAAGAAAAATAGTTACATCTTTACACTGATGGTTTCAAGATGGACAATACTGTGACAGGAATACACTGCAACTTAGTTACACTGAGTTTTTTTTACAGACTCCAACCTAGTCCCTAAACCTGCCAAACATCCACCAGCACCTCAATTAGGCTAAACCAAGCCAACTTCCATCACCATTTTGCTAATCATCCAATTCATCTGCATTTCATATAATCCTCTTCCTCACTATTATACCTGGTAGCAGGCTGACCACCAGCTTCCAGGTCTTCACTCTGTCCAGTCCATAATTCCTCTGCTCCCCGCCAGGCCTCCAAGGCCTAGGAGCTGTCCTCCATGCGGAGAAGGTAATCAGAATTAGAACAAAAATGAAACGATGAATATGGTGAAGGGAACATGTTCAACATTTAATAGTAGGGAGAATGAGATTGATTTATTATTGAGTGTTCAGGTATAGACCAATGGAGGAGATAGTTGATTTATAGAAAATGGTTAAATAGAAATGAAGATTTAACAACGAGAAGAATTTTCTAACACCAATTAGAGCTAAAAAGTGTCGGAACTTTGTATGAAATGTAAGAAACAAGTAAGTGTTCAGTGAACGGGACGGTTTGAAGGGCCAGACTTTGGAAATGCTGTAACTCTTATGTTTTTTTATGTATTGTCTGATGCTTAGCTAGGGCCAATATCAGGCAAATAATTAGCATGGCGCTTGCACTAATAAATAAATAAATTCTAGCTGGTTTCCAGTTCCAGTAGCTGTTGTATTGCATTTTTAGAACTTGTACAGAAATAAATAAATAAATGAGTAAATAAATTAGTGAATAAGTAAATAAACAGGCAGGCAGACAGAGAGGCAGACAGAGAGGCAGGCAGACAGAGACAGACAGAGACAGACCCAGAAAGATAGAGATAGAGACAGAGACAGACAGACAGACAGACAGACAGACAAAGACAGATAGACAGACAGACAGAGACAGACAAAAAGACACAGACAGACACAGACAGACACAGACAGAAAGAGACAGACAGACACAGACAGACACAGACAGACAGATACAGACACAGACAGACAGACACAGACAGACAGATAGAGACAGACAAACAGAGACAGACAGATAGACAGACACAGACAGATACAGACAGATAGAGACAGACAGAGACAGACAGAGACAGACAGACACAGACAGATACAGACAGACAGAGACAGACACAGACAGATACAGACAAAGGCAGACACACAGACAGAGGCAGACAGAGACGGACAGACAGAGACAGACAGAGACAGACAGACACAGACAGACAGAGACAGACAGACACAGACAGATACAGACAGACAGACAGACAGAGATAGACAGAGAGACAGACAGATTAAATATAATTAAGCAAACAAACTGTACAAAAATTTATGAACTTAAAACTTCTCATCAGATGTAATTGAAATTGCGTAGTTTTGCTATGAACTAAACACGTAAGTAACCGCGACACTTTCAAGAAATATTAAACAAGTATGGAAATTTGAAAAGTCGGTCCCAATATCCCTTAAATCTCAATTTGACTAGTAGACAGCCACATTAGCTGGTTGTGTAGTCGTATGCATATTGAAGGCGGTGGTTTCTCGCAACCTCTTGACTCTCTGGCTGATGTTATCATTAATACTGTTTATATCCGTTGGGAATCTTGATGAACAGTGAGCGAGTTCGCAAGTCGTCGTCGGAGGAGGAGGCGGCAAGCGCTAATGTTCGTCACTGACGTTGATTTATGTAATATCCTCGCGTTCAGGTTGAGATTTCCTCCCAGGAAATCATCAAACACACCAACCTCGTCAGGTTGCTGCTTACGTTCCTTTATTTCAGTGTCACATCATTATCTCTCCTCACCTTATATCTTTTCACTCTGCTTCTTCTTCTACAACTACCTTCATTTCCTCTCTACTTTCTCCCGTACCGCTCTGATACTCTGCTTGCATTATGTTTCCTTTCATTAAATTTTTTCCCTTCTGTTTTTAAGGATTTTGTTTCGTGTAGGCTTGAAAATGAAAGAAAATGGACTCAAACGCTGTGAATAGAGGTAGCTTAGACTGTTCGATTTAAGGCAGCATTTTTCTGAACATTCTTCTTTACTTTCTCTTACTCTTCTTTCATACATGTTTTGAGGTCATCTGTAACTAATAAAATCACTTACTCAAAAACAAAGGGTTGGTAAAATAAGCTTGATATTTAAATTCAGCATCTCCCAAGTATGTGACACGAATACTTTCAAGAAAATCCCTCTACTCCAGACTACACTTTGTATGGAAAACATCTCAAACATCTTTATTTGCTAAATTAAGGAAAATGGAAGCTATTAACAGTGAAGCAACAGAATTTAACCTAAGAACACATTACAAACTAAAAGATTCACTTATCTTAGTAATTTTGCAACTTCTTCAAATCTGACTAGTTTCAATTTCCACTTTGATCCTTCAAAATAAATTTAATATACAAAATGTATCTACAAATTTTTCTAAAAAGGATAAAACTTCAAATTATAAAAAATCTGGCATTTATCAATTTAGCTGTTTGAATTGTGATATATTGGTAGAACTGATCATCATTTAGAAACCAGAATGGAGGAGCATTTTAAAAATATTAAGCATAAAAAGATTGATAAATCAGCTTTGGGGGTTCATTTTTGGTCACTTAATAACGAAATACAGAGGTTAATTATTAAAACAATTAAATGGACCTACAGATTTAATGGTTTGGGAAAACATATTCATTTTAAAAAACAGGAATTGCCAATAGATTGTAATTATAAGCTTTTGTTTTCAGAGGTAGGCGACCAATGGACGTTGAGCGTCGGTAACTATGGTAAGTTGTTTGGATAGCTTTGAAAATGAGTTGGTGCAACTTGAAACTAGTCAGATTTGAAGAACTTGCAATATTGCTAAGATAAGTGAAGTTTTTACTAGTTGCGCAGACTTTAATGGTAATACCTTAACGTTAAGGTCAAACATTACTTCCTCTACCTTTTCCTTTATAATATATGCGTAAATTTTAGAATGTTTAGTTGTAAATATGTCACCAAACCTTTATCGTTTACTGCTGCAGTTATCATGGAGACGTAAAGCTTCAAAGAATGAGTTATTCGAGCTTTTTCCATTTAATGCTAGGATGAGTCATTTAGCCACAAAATAATATTAAATAATTGGATTCCAACGTGTCTATTGAAATAAATTTGTGGACATATATTTGTCAAGCGCAGAAAGCGGAAGACCAAGAATGATGACAGTGCTAAGGACTCGTGAATTTGCTCGGAAAGCTTGAAAGAATTGCACTCCTCACCTCATTACTTGCAATAACAGACCGTAGCGAAACCAGTTCTCTAACCTGGTTTGGACTTTCACTCGTCGTAGGTATAAAAGCATGCTCAACATTAGAAGCCTGTTAGTAAACAAAGAATTCACTTCTTCAGTCCTACTCTGTTCCAGACTGTGTAAATAATGTATTCAATAGTGTTCAATTATCTCCTTTAACCTTCACGGTAGATCAATTTGTTATTTCACTGTTTTATTTGTCATATTTGAATCTACCATCACGCAAAGGTGCGCACAAAATCTACAAAACAAATACATCTTGAACACAGAATTACAGCCCAACAAAATAAATGTTTCATTAAACAACAAACAAGGACCAGCTTTAAATAGATTTGATATCATTTCAGTTAACTATATTCTTATACTATACCCAAATGTGTAAATGAGTAATAAAGATTTTCTGTATTAACTCTAACAACCCGACCCTTATTACAGAATTTATACTACCATTGGTAATTGTGAGGGATGAGAAATAAATAAATATTAATTCATACTACGTACACGAATCACATAATACCAACGGGTGGGTACCTTGACGTTTCATTATTTCTCAAAAAGACTAACAAGAAAACTTTGAAACAATTCAGTAATAGAAACAGTGATAATAAACATTCACTGGCATGCCTTTCATCAAAAGTAAAAGGAATACATAATCAGAAAAATTACAGAATGAGGGCATAAAGTGATCCCTGCTGCTAGGGTTAATTAATGTAAATTGAATAGCAGAATAATCTTTTTTAAGAATAGTCAACAGAGATGCAACCATTTACAGTTTTATTACGTATGAGTTTACTTTACTTGTTGCCACATTTTACGGTTACCAGTATACAGTTTTTCCAAAACAACACCAGTGGCAGAGCTTTGCTTTAGAATTTGAATATACCTATGCATGCGTATGTTTGAGTCGCATTATAACTTTTTTCAATTAATTAGCTTTTAACGTAATTAAATTTCACGTTGTAGCTTGAGGTCAGCATGTAAATTATTGCTAACGTTAATGCTCAGGCGCAAGCACTTTTAATTGTTATTAATGCTGAAGGCGATTTTTCCTCTATAGATCCCCGAGCTACAAACTAAAGCCGCACCGCACCGCACCGCTGTCGAACCCCGGAGGTTTCACGCTCTGATGAGCAGGACATTCATCTCCAGCCCCATTTGTTCCGCTTGCTCCCAAGAAGGATCCAAGGTGTGTCTATGGCATTAACGGATAAACTATTCCTTTTTGAAACAGTGCAGAAGCCAAGCCACTTTTCTCATAATAAAGGCATTTATTGACGGGAAGTCAAACAACGGACCTTAAAATAGACAGCAAAACTCTTCACTGCAGGGATAAAAATACTAAAAGAAGTTAACGATGCACCAAAGTGAAAAAGATGATTTTCTAAAGCATTCAAGCTAAAGGCTTAATTTTTTGTGCATACATTACCAGAAAATAAAGAAATGTGTGTACCAAATTTCATTCCCATATCTAATCCCATTCCTTATATGCTAATTTATGTTCATTTTATTGGGTATATTCAAAATCTATTTCCTCCAACTCCGTGTGTGTATCTATGTGTCTGTCAGTCTGTGGGCAGTTTAACTTTCGGTTAAAAACCAAAGTTGGTATTTAAGTTTAATGTCTTTCAAGCGTGAAGATTTCGAAGAAACATTCTCCACCCTAAACAACCATTTAAATGGAAAACTTTTATTTTCTTGAAAATGGCTCTAACGATTTTGATTAAAATGCCACATGTTTGAAATATTTTATGACAAATGAAATGTATATCTTGACTTTTCTGGCTATAGCCCATGAAGTCCTATTTACTCTGGATGACTTTTGCATAGCTGGTAAACCGTAAGAGATAGACCAAATCTTACTGTACAAAAATGTAGATCTTGCTAAAACACACAACGTGCGTTTGAATACATTTTTTTATAGAGTGAACCATTTCGAAGATATTCCTTGTTATTCCTGTGAGTTTTGGAGAACTCATACTTCTGTCAAATGGTACGTCGTTGTTCATTTTTTACATGTTAAGTGTGCAAAGAGAACGGGATCTCAAAACTTAAAAACATTTACCTATCGCTCAAAGCCTACTGTATTCCAATATTCTCCTTTCACTTACAAGGAAATAAGCAATAAGATAATTTGTACAAATGTTTATCTTAACAAACACGAAGAAGATATAGGAATAAGAGTTTGTAAGAATGGTTAGTACAAGAGTAGAGAAAGTCATGTGAGTGCAACACATCAGATTTTTTAAAAATTGTATCTATTGCTACCTTTGTAACCAATTAAATGAAGGGAATTGTGATATAGATAATAGTTTTTGTTTAAAAAAGTAATATTGCAAAGTGTAGAAATATCATAAAAGACAACGCATTATGTTATTTTTTTTTTAAATTGTATAAGCAATATAAAAATTCCAAACAGATGTTTTACTACCCATATTCTGAACTATATTGGAAAAAAAAGTTTGGATCTAGCTAGATTTTTGTAGGAGAAGAAAGATCTTGAATATAAGAAAGTAACAAAAATTCGTTTCCGGGAAAATGAGTTAAAGCTAAACGAAATGTTTGTCATACCCATTTAAAAGGCAGAGGCGCACAACTTCATAAATGACGTCCAAAATATGCTCCCCCGTCCCTAGGGGATTAAAACTTCGCAGATATATTATTTAAGGTATGGTGCATCTTTTACAATAAGAATCCAAAAGTCGATTTTTTGACCAAAAAGGCTAAAATATCACTTCGGTGTTCCCTTAACATAAAGTATACCGTGACAAATGATACTTTCAGTTACTTATCCTGTCATTTTATCTTCTAAAACAGAATCACTAAAAGCAAGGTTTTCTTCGTCTTCTTTGTCTTCCTCTTTGTGTATAGTATAGTATAGTATCCTGTTGACTTTAACTCTTACTCCTGCTGTCAATCCATCTCCTAGCGGGTCTTCCTCTTCTCCTTTTCCCATCTAAAGATCTGTCTTCTTTTGCTCTTAGACAGTTTCCCATACTGCTAATGTTTTCCTTCCAGTATTTCCGTCCCTCATTAAATAAATTTTGTTAGGAGTGTCTCCTGAATTTGGCAATTTTCTCTGATTTCTATATTGTGTATTTTATCTAAAAGTTTTTCCTTGAATTGTTCTTAATATTTTCAATTTGCATGCACTTAGTATTTGTTTTATTTTTACTGTATCTGCTTTGGTTTCTGCTATCTAAGATTGGTCTATTGTTTTATAAATGCGGACTTTAAACTCTACCACCATATACTTATTTCGTTCAACTATATCTTTCGTACATCCTGATATCTGCACTGTTTTATCGGCATCTGTTTTTAACTTCTCGATTTAAATGTTTAGTACTTGTTATTTGAATAGCTGAATAATTAAGTTCTGCAACCTGTTCAGTAATTATTCTTTCCACTTCTAATTTGTATATAAATGATTATTTCGATACTGTTGTGCATTTAATTTTTTGTGTGTTTATTTCCATATTACATTAACCTGTTTGCCATACAAACTTTTATTTATCATAATTCACAATAACATTAGATTGTTTTGGGAATTCCCTGTCGGAGCACATACAGAACTGCTGGAAGATTATACAATTCAAGGAGAAAGCTAGACCACGGATTTATAGTCCAACCTAATCTGCTACTATGCTATAATGAAAAATATCTGCAGATTTAATTCGTTATTATTATTACTATGATTACTATTTCTATTACTATTGTGTTCCAGCAACTAACGACGTATAAGGTATGGAACGCACACACCTCGCCTCGCCTTCACCTGGATGGATTTATAGTAAGCTACCACCCCCAGGCGGGACATGAGGTGAAGGGAGACCACAAGACCGATAGAGGGCGGAGACGGAACAGTGCCATAGAAACGTGCGGAAGACACTAACAGTTGGACAGATGGCCACCTGGCGCAGGTCAAAGCTCCTCACCACTATCCAAAGAGGGCGCCGAAAGAAACCTAACAATCTATTAGCTTCAGGTATCTACCAAAGCGGTAGATCAGACTTTCCTGCTTGCTTTTCAATTCGAAGAATTTCTTTGAATGCTCTACCTTCGGTTAAGCGATAGGGTAAGTCTTAAACCTAAAGAACAAATATGCAAACGTATAAACATAGCATCATTGCCTGTGATACTAAGATTAAATAAATACTTGAGAGTGCAAATGTGGATGAAATGACATTTGCTATGAGGTCAGAGGTCGGGTACGTGATGGGATTCATTTTCAACTAATGATGTAAGGTGTATATATTGGCGCAATGCATGATACGTGCTTTCCTCCCGTGAACTTCCTATTAGACAGATACATTTTCCGCATGCTGGTTTTAAGGATCGTGAACGTCAGCGGAAGGGCTTGAAATGAAATCTAGTCGAGAATTAATGGGCACTGCACTGTTTGAGAGTACCATTTCCTCAGTACTGAAATGCGCGGTTTCAAAGCTGGTTTAGCGCGCTGCAGGACGTATTACAAGATCTTAATCTTAATTTCTTGTGATTATGGTAAGTCATCTTAATATACAAGCTGTTAGGAGTATAAGTGTAGAAAACGAGATAATTGGTAACTTATTATGTGTCAACAATAAGGTGTATTAATTGCTTTTCCTCTTCGTCTAATAGTTTTTCCACAAGCCAATTACAAAATTTACTACCTGATGTTTTTTGAATGGTCATAACTGCGCCGCGGAATAAGCAATGTCTGTCAGACCATCTATTTTGCTTCACACATCAATGCGTGACCCACTGGCCTAGATAATGTGAGGTCACTGGCCTTGTTATTTGCAAGATGCGTAGAGTAACTTATTTCTGACATAGCTTCGGTTACGAGGGTTACAAAATAATTCATCACTTAAAAGACGCGAAGGAATACTACGAGCAGCTCTTTCAGGTGTGAAGTATGTTGACAACGTTGTGTTGAGGTTGTTCAGGGAATGGACCTGATTTGTGGATGTAAACAGGCCGGGCGCTTTTGTTTTCGTGTAATGTTTTGCGAACTAATGCTTCTGATTGGCCTACAGTCGCACATTAAACACGCAAGGATAAGGCACGGTATGTGTTTATGTTCTCAAGACGCACCGTTATGAAGTGTGTTTATATACTGAACTAGTGAAAGTGATACCTACACAATCTGCAGTGTTGCTAGCTTTTTTCGATAAACTAAAATACCTCAAATGAAAATGGTTTAAATTAATGTAATGACTTCCCTTCCATGCGCTATAACTCCAAAGAGATTTAGCAGTAAAGATACATCATTAATAATAACTTCAGAAGGTCTTGATTGGCAAACATACTGCTAAAATGTATTATTATACTCTAAAATAGACAAACCAAATATAACTCGAAGTTGTGTTATTCTTTAGACAAAATCGCTCGCAACCAGCAGTCGCTGGTGAGTTTTTTTCAGAATAACACAACTTTGAGTTAGATTACTTATGATAAATATGTATTCATTCGTTCATTATTCACGATTCCGCCTTTGATTTCTTGTACTCTTGGCATTTCTGAAAATATTTCCCCATTAGCTTATTTTATGACGCATAGGTGTGTTAGTGTTATTCACAATTCCACCTTTTTGCTTGTACTTAAACGAATCGTTAGCACTTTATAAAACGAGGACAGTTTGATAGTCAGTGACATGAGTCTTGCATCTATTAACAGGCAACCGTGTGAAATCAGTTCACACTCAGCATAAAAACACACTCACAAACAGAAAAAAAAGAGCTCATGCCCTCCGGCGACCCATAAGTAACGTAGCGTAAATTGCCACACTACATTCGGGATAATGAATATCGGGGCTCCCCGCTGCTTTGGTGACGTCAAACAACAGCGTTGAATATTTCTGTTTGACTAAAGCACATTTCACTGAACTATGTTATTTGCTCCATGTTTCAGTCGCAGTATTTTTCAGATACATATATGTAGAGCTTGGTAAATATGCACTAAAAGAGTTAAAATAGGCCGGAAAATAGGCACTAATATAGACACTATTAGTAATGAATGACATTGAAGTAGGCACAATCATTTCTTCATTGAAGAAAACAAACCTATTTTGACAAGTCAGAACAAATTAGCAATATCAACTATTAAGTAGCCACAATCCATATACTATCATATTTATTAAAGCTATTAATATTAAATTCCACCATCTCTTAATGAAATACAAATTTAGTAAAATGCAAGGGTACTATGATTATTTATCGAGGATTTCATAGGGGTTCTTTACCTTTCTTTAACCCCCTCTAATGACAGTGGTATTCATGCTATACATCAGAAACTACACGAGGTCGGATTATAAGTCTATAGCAAGCTTGTAACACAATTCGACAAGTTTCAGAAACTGTGTAAATTCATAGAAATGTAATTAAATTTTAATGCCAACTAAAAAGGCAGCTTATTCTATATACAGAATGTCCCAAATTTATACCGACAAAATTTGTAAGCTGATAGATAACATTATTTTAAACACTTTTTGTAAAGGAAAGTTTTTTGTTGCGTTGCTTTGCTTAACCGCTAGACGAGTTAAGGTCAGATTACTGCTTTTCACCCAGTTTAACTGTTTACGAAAAAATCAACAATGCTTTACTATTCAAAGTAAATGTTGGAACGCACGCTCATTGCGATTAACACAAAGAGTGCATCGACGTGCCCTATTCTGCTGTACTCTCGCAAAGACACCAGCCATTTCTCTGTTTTCAAAGTTAGTCGGTCTAATTTTGAATAGTAAAACTGTGATTAACTGTAAACAATAAGATGTTTTTGTTTTGTTTGTGTGTTCTGTGTTTGTTTCTTGGATTAAAATTGTGTGCCTAAGATAAATGTGATACTAATTTGCACCGTTGCTTTTCCTGTAAATACTTAAACTGGGTGAAAGGCAGTAATCTATGAAATCAATTCGTCTAGCACTTAAATGAAGCACCGCAGCAAAAAACTTTCCTTAACAAAGAGTGTTTAAAATAATGTTTGTTATCTAGCAGCTCCCAAAGTTTGTTGGTGTAATTTTTGGGCACCTGTACAATGGAAGAAAACCTTTCATTTGAAAACAGAAACCTATAACATAGTGTAATAGACAAACATGTTTAAAGTTATTTCGATACGAATTTTAATTCCTAAAATATAGGGAAAAAATGTGGAAGCACTAAATATCTTATATTTTTAGTACAATGTTGCGTTATGTTTACTGCAAAGCATAACAGGTTTTTGCGATTCTACGGACAAAGTTAAAGCTTTTTTATCACACAGAATCGTTTAAGCCAATGAACGCTGTTTATTTCAAGCAACATTTGCAATATTTTCCACAATAGCAATTTGGAGATAAATCTAAAGAAACTTAAACCGTGACTTTCTTACGAAGTGTATCTTACCCTTGGACCCCTCCCGCCCCCCTCCTCCTCGCCAATACCTTTGCCCGTCCCATTGCAGTGTCATGCCTCTTGCTCCGTATTGCAACTGTCATTGGTCACGAATTACACCTTATACCTTGCTAGACTCGTGTAAGACGATAAACTGGGTGATGGTCTCAAGAAGTGCATATTACTAAATTGGTTTTCTGTAAGAGCATTCTAATGGAAAAACCTGTAATCCAGTTCTAAATAACTTCTCTCTTGAACACTTGTTCAGTTTAATTCAGCACAACGGTATCTTTAACTTTTATAAAAGTGATTATTCTGTCGATTACACCACCAATCCACTTCATAAAATAATACAAATATTCTAATACATTCACACGGCTTTCTCTTCTTCCTCTCGTTTATTATGGGCACACAGGTTACGAGTACGGATCTTAACATTTTTACTAAATTTTAATCTTGCAGTAATCAAGTGTTAAAAACTAGGTGGTGTGTAATGACCTTGAAATTTCATACTCCTTGCAACTGTAAGCAACAATTGAATATATAGATTAATTTAAAAGAATGGCGAAGAATTGAACAATTGAAATGATCAATACAGGATATTTCCAAAGTGGCTTATATGCCACAAAAATTTATTTGAAATAAACCATGTATTTTATACAGGTTTACACTCTTTGTGTAATACAACTTCGTTTATTGCTGGACGTTTACTAGTTGTAGAAAATTTTACAAAATTCCTTCCAAAAGACGCGGACTTCACAGGTTACTCAAAATATACATAGTCTGCCATATAAATGTCTTAAATATGATCTATATCCTTAAAGGAAGTTTAAGAAAGTAAAAAGGTTTTATAATTAGGAGTTATTTCCGGACTGCTGGAGTTAAAGTTCCCCGACGTTTCATCCACGGCTGCGGCGGACATCTTCAGTGGCGCGATCCTAGTCTCCTCGAAGAAGTTAACGTGGCATCTGAAGTGTGGACTCTCTGAGCTACTTACAAAGTAGCCAATCGAGATAAATGCTTGCAGAAAATGTTTCCAGGAGTCTTCTTTAAAATCTTTCTCTCGCATCTTTAGAAAATGCAGAAATTAAATACCAGTGATTTGTTTTTGGGTTGAACGCAGTATTTCTTTTTACCGAGCGAGAGTAGGTGAAAAGTGTGGAGTAGTGTAGCAATGCAGGTATGGCTGGCTGTTGCAGACTTAGTGTCAGAAAGGGCAGCTCTCATCGATCAGACAACATGCTAATGTCGTGCTGTCAGTAATTGTCACAGTAATCATCATGTGACGTGCCATGCCATGCACTATATCTAAACAAACTGTTTTATTATCCTGTTGACAGCTTTCCATTGCTTCCAGTTGAACATGCATTCCATCCTTGGAGATAGAGTACGTCATTACAGGTAACATTGTAGGCCAGTTCCAGCTGGTTTCGAAATATAGACCTCAACTGTCTATATCCACACAATGATACCTACTACAAAATAGCAATAGGAAAGAGAATTGTCACTTGTTTACTTCGATATCGAGATTTCAATGTTTTTGAGGTCCCCTGAATCCACAAACGAAAAGTCGGTTAAAAACCAAAGTTGGTATTTAACTTTAACGTCTCTCAGGGATGCAACACGAAGATTTTGAACAAAATTCCTGCACTTTGAACTACCCCTTACATGAAAAATGTTTCCTTAATTATAATTTTCATGAAAATGACTAACGATTTTTATTAAAATGCCAAATATTTGACTATTTTTATGGCAAATGAAATGTATATCTTGAATTTTCTGCCTATAGCCTATGCAATCCTGTTTACTCTGGATAACTTTTGCATAACTGGTAAACTGTAAGAGATAGACAAAGTCTTACTTTGCGAAAAATGCAGATCTTGCTAAAACACTGACTTTTGCAGAACTTTTGTCACAGTCAGTATTCGCACACTCTCCTTCTACCTACAAGAAAATAAACAGTAAGACAAGTACTGCAAAAGTTTTATCTCAACTAACACGAAGATATAGTAATGAGTCTGTAAGAATGGTTAGCACAAGAGTAGAGAAATTCATATAAGTGCAACACATCCGATTTTTACGTATAGAGTACTAGAATTTGACTGTGTAATAAAATGTCATAAAATCGCAATAATCCACCACAAGTTGAGGCGCCTATAAATAATATAGCTCCTGAAAAAAAATCTGATGTGTTATACTCACATGACCTTCTCTGCTCTTGTACCATTCTTAAAAACTCATATTTCTACGTATTCTTCGTGTTAGTTGAGAAAAACATCTGTAGAAATTGTCGTATTGCTAATTTCCTTGTAGGTACAAGGGGAATATTAGAATACAATAGGCTTAGTGCGATAGTCAAATGTTTTAAAGCATTGAGAATCCTTTCTCTTTGCACTCTTAACATATAAAAACTGAATAACGATGTCCCATTTGACAGAAGTATAAGTTCCCCAAAACTCACACAAATAACCGGAATATCTCCGAAATGGTTCACTCTACAACAACAACAACAACAACAACAAAAACAAAAAAAAAGGACATACATTGTGTGTTTTAGCAAGATCGACATTTTTTGTACAGTGAGATTTGATGTATCTCTTACGGTTTACCAGTCATGCAAAAGTCATCCAGAGTAAATAAGCTACATGGGCTATAGTCAGAAAATACAAGATATACATTTCTTTTGTTATAAAATATCTTAAACATATGGCATTTTATTCAAAATCCTTAGAGCCATTTCAAGAAAATCAAAATATTTGAAAAAATGTTCCATGTAAAGGTCGTTTAGGGTGGAGAAATTTTTTTTTAAAATGTTGGTGTTGCGTCCTTGAAAGACATTGAACTTAAATACCAACGTTGGTTTGTAACCAACTTTCCGTTTTTGGGTAATGCTGTCCAAAGCCTGACACACACACACGCGCGCACGCACACGCGCACGCCTTTTTCTAAAAGTGAATTTGTTTTGGATTCAGGGGTCTTCAAAACATATATTTCCGGTGAAATCTCGACGTCGAATTTTTGGGTGGAAAACAATACTTCCTCTAGTTTACTATACATAGTGGATAAAGTAAAAATGTTTTCAAATTATTGTAAGGAAGTTGCGTGATATACCTTTGAACAGTATTATTAATACTATATTATTATTATTGCTATTACTATTATCATCATTATTATTGATATACATGTGTACAAATTACTAAGTATTGTCGCATTGAAAAAGAACATTCATGCAATGCTAAGCGTTATGCCATGGAATTGACCGAAAACGGAGATTATTCATTAATTTGTTGTTCTTGACTGATGTCACAGTCCCAAGGACTTCGGTAAGTTCTTGTTAGTTCAAGAGGTGGAATCAGGACTGAAAAATTCAATTCTATAGCCGGGATTTGAACCATGGATCTCGTTAGTTGCTGTAAGTTTGAAGGAGAAAAGAGTTGATTTAATAAATGCGCGTTAATTTGTGTGATTGAAGGGAGTACACCAATTATCACACAGTGAAGTGACCTGGTCGAGTCAGTTTGTTACACTATATAGGAGATATCTAATAATATTTATTTCATATTAGTTATATTGTGTTATTGGATAGTACTCTAATGACGAACCTCCAAGTCTTTACACATGGTTACATGTTAAGTTGCATGGCTACATTGCTAAAGAAATGTCTGACTTCTCGCCTTTGCTGTTTGACTTAGTCACTTTTTTAAGTTATTCCAGATTGATCACACTTTAGTTATTTGACCATGCATTTCCTAAAGTTACAGCAATTATTTATTATGAAAAGTATACTAGCTAGTTGGTTTTCTCTTTCTCTCTCTTTCTCTTTCTCCCGTTCTCTCTCTTCCGTTTTCACTCTTCCTTTCTTTTTCTCTCTATTTTATTTCTCTTTCTTTCTCTCTCCTACTTCCTTTTTCTCTTCTTATCTACATCTTCTACTTCTTCACTTCATAGCATAGGCTATCAAGTGCCTGTTCCGCCTTCAAAGTCCTCCAACCATCGTTTCCTGGGTCTACCCACCAATCTCCTACCTTTAGAATAATATTGCACTATTTGTTTAGGAAGTCTGATATCTGGCATTCTTCGACATGTTATTTCCACTTTTGTTAGAGATTTTTTAACATTTCATTTATATTAAGAATTCCTAACTCTTCTGTTATACTTTCATTTGTTATTACGTCTCTCTTCGTACATCCCTTAACACTTCTTAAGAATTTCATTTCTGAAGACTGGATTTTACCCTGTTGCTTTTAGTTAATGTCCAAGTCTCACTTCCGTATATAGTAAAGGTGCAGTCGTAACTTTTTAAAACTTTAATTCTGTTTCTTTACGAATTTTTTTTCTAAATTTTCTATTAATTGTTCCATACTCTCTTTAAAATTTGCATATATTATTGTCTACTCATACTTCTTATCATAATGAACGTCACTTCCCAAGTAGTTAAAATGGCTTACCTATTCTACACAACGATTAATTACAACTATTTTTGTTCTAATCGGTTCTTTCCCTATGAATGCAAATGCTTTTGCTTTTATAAAATAAATTTTCGTATTATGTGGTTCACAAATGTCATCACGTTAAAAATATTTTTTTCTAGACCTATCGACCTACCCACCCACCCAGCCACCCAACCACCCACTACCCTACCTACCGTCCCTCCCTCCTTCCTTCTCTCCGACCCTCCCTCCATCCTTCCTGTCCCCCTTACTTTTTCTTATCTCTTTCTTTCTTTTTGTACGCATTCGTGCGCTCAAAGTTTCGTATAATAATCTAACAGACACCCCGCTGCAGCGCCCCATTTGTGTTACATTATTTACTGTACGCCAAGTTACTTCTATTTCGCTGTTATAGTAAACAGGTCAATATATCCCTTGGCCAGATAGTAAGCAGATTAACACTCCATCCCCCCTCTCATACCTCAGACCCCACTCTTCCGGTACTAAGACAAGATCGTGGTGCTGTTATTGCTGCTCTTAAAAGTCTATTTTGAAACTTTTGTAATGGTCTTCAACCATATAGATGCGTTCTCTAAGCCCATACTGGCCAATTAGTACGTGATGTTGAAGCTAATATGACCCTAGAAATCAAAAGCCGGGTTAAGAGTCAAGCTTATATGATGTTCATTATGAGCAAGAATATGGATACCTTGCTGCCAGTGCTTCCTCTCCTTCACTTTTTGGGGTAGGGTACGCAGATTATCAATCAAGTGGCTTAAGAGAAAAGGGAGGCTGCTTAGAGAAGCCGGAGCTACAATTTAAATTATTAACTTAAATCGCCCCGTTCGCATATGAGCAGCTATATTTTAGCACTCAAGTATATGTATGGACTGATAGCGGTTGAAGGGCTACTCCAACAACCTCACTAGATATTAATTTTCATCCTCTTAAAGGCACTGCAAACACAACATTTGGTTCAACTAAGCTCCTCAAAATCACAACAAGGGATTTACTCTGTTCGCATCATCTATCAAAAAAAATCTGATGTGTTGCATTTACATGACTTATTCTACCCTTGTACTAGCTATTCTTACAAACTCTTATACCTATATCTTCTTCGTATTAGTTGAGATGAGCATTTGTACAGATTATGTTATTGCTTATTTCCTTGTAGGTGAAAGGGGAATATTAGAATACAGTAGGCTCTGAGCGATTGTCAAATCTTTTAAAACTTTGAGATCCAGTTCTCTTTGCACGCTTAACATATTAAAAATGAACAAAGATGTTCCATTTCACGAAAGTTTTAAGTTTTTTGAATCTGACACAAATAACAAGGAACATCTCCCAAATGGTTCACTCTATGGAAAAATATATTCAGACATAAATGGTGTGTTTTAGTAAGATCTACATTTTTTGTATATTTAGAATTTGTCTACCTCTTATGGTTTACAAGGTAATCAAAAGTCATCCAGAGTAAACAGGATTACATAGGCTATTCCCAGAAAATTTTCATGGAAATCAAACTTTTCGAAAAATTTCCCATGTAAAGGGTAGTTTAGGGTGGGGCTATTTTCTTCAAAACCTTCGTGTCGCATCCTTGAAAGGCATTAAACTTAAATATCAACTTTGGTTTTTAACGGACTTTTGGTTTCTGGGTTACGTTGTCCACAGACTGAGAGACTGACAAACACACACACACACACACACACACACACACACACACACACACACACACACACACACACACACACACACACACACACACACAGAGACCTTTTTCTAAAAATGTGTGTTTTTTTTTTTTTTTTTTAAATTCAGGGGGTGAAATCTCGACAGTAATTTTTGGCTGGAATACAATACTTTCTTCTACTTATCAGTAGAGAAAGTAAAAATTACTTTCAGGTACAGCTTATGTGGTCTAACAGTTCCTTACAATGAACCAACCATACACAGTTGCTATTGAAGTTTTAAAACATACCTTTTTCGTGCAAGATGAACCTAATTTCAATTTCAAAAATTAATTTACATGCTAAATTTAATTATTCCACATGGCGACGGCTTGCTATGATAAAACCAAAACCAAAAACCATTTTTGCGGGCTCAGGAGACATCGAACATGTATTTGCTGTAGAATATTGAATTTTTTGATGAACTACAATACCTGGAAAAAGAAATAAAACAATGTGACCTAATACTTGCGAAAAATATAAGAATAAGAACATTCAAACATATAAACAAGAAAATCTGGGAAATGGCTAATGCTACAAAAATTATAGATTGTGGCTTTAACGAGAGCTACACATTTGGTGGTAAGATAAGTGCGTACGGCTTACCCTTTATGAAAAGACCATTCATAATTAGAGGATACTTTCAGAAAGTTCCGAAGTGCATTTTACTTCTCATGTCATGTAGCATTTTCATGAAAGTCGTTCAAATTTTGATAAAAATAAGAGACTTGTTCTTTCACGTAAAGGATTTTCGTGCCTCATCTATGGGAAATTCCGGACTTAGCATTTACTTTGGTATGTATACGATCATTCTTTTATTTTCCCTTTTTTCCATTTTTAGAAAAGGGTCCATGTGTGTGTGTGTGTGTGTGTGTGTGTGTGTGTGTGTGCGTGCATGCGTACGTGAGCGCGTGTCTGTGTCTGCGAACAAAAAAAAAAAAAAAAAAAAAAAACGAGAACTTGGTTAAAAACCAAAGTTGGTATTGCAGAATGATTATTTAGGGATGCGACACGAAGATTTTGAGGAACATTCTTTCACCCTAAACTAGCCTTTACAAAGCCAATTTTTCGAAATTTTTTATTTTCTTAAGAATTTCTAACGACTTTGCTTAAAGTACCATATGTTTAAGATATTTTTATGGCAACTAAAATGTATATTTTGAGTTTTCTTGGTATAGCTTGGTATACTCTTGAGTTTTGCATAACTGGTAAAAAGTAAAAGATAGTCCAAAATTGTTGATCTTGTTAAAACACACTAGTTATACCTAAATGAACTTTTTTGTGGGGTGAACCATTTCGGAGATATTTTTTGTTATTTCTTTGAGTTTTGCAATACTTATAACTTTTCACTTTTTTATCTCATGGTTGCGCAAAGAGAACGGAGTTGCTTAAAAGTAATAAAATAATTTCTGCAAATGTTTATCTCGATTAACTTGATGAAGATATAAGAATGAGAGTTTGTAAGAATAGCTAGTACAAGAGTAGAGAAAGTCATGTGGGTTCAACACACATGTTTTATTAAGGGGTTTTAAAACGTGTATTTCAGGTAAAATAAGTGGACATGACAGAGAATATAAAAACACCTTCAGAGTCAGTAAAAACAATTTTGATCCAGCACGTTGTAAAACTCATAAGAAATTGCTTCAAGTAGGAGGTTGATATGCTCTACGAAAGAATGTTGAGAAACTATGACTTGCTACATTCCAGACACAGAGGGCCTGTATTGCGAACCCAGCTCTGAGATTCAGACAATCTGCTTCCAATCTCGAAACGCACAAATGCTTCTTTCAAGTCCTCCGACAAAGGCCCCTTGCATGTGACATGTGAGTGAGTGGGCTGCTATGAAACCTATTCATTCAGCAGACTTCAAGAGGGATATGTTTTTGCCCGCTCTTCACTGACATCCAACATTTTTAGATACCAAGGCTCGTACATTTCATAGAGTAAGTTTTAGGTCAAAGGGGTTCTGTGGCTTAACAGAGATGAGTATCAAAACGGCAAGGGTTAAAATCGTCCAATCGTCCTAATGTGTTACATTCACAGGAACTTCTCCAACCATTCAAGAAAAGCTCGTTCTTTTATATAAAGGTTAATCCAAAAGACTTCGAACCGGCTGCGCTGTGTTTTGCCTGCACGCGTCCTCGGCGTTCGTCGCCAACTGTCACTGTCATATAACTGCACCGATGAAACCATACAACATTTTTAAAACTACTTTTAAAGGCTTTACTTACCAATGTTATTTAAGGAGATGCTGAAACTGGGCACAC
This sequence comes from Tenodera sinensis, assembly GCA_030765045.1. Taxonomy (NCBI): domain Eukaryota; kingdom Metazoa; phylum Arthropoda; class Insecta; order Mantodea; family Mantidae; genus Tenodera; species Tenodera sinensis. The sequence goes on from CM060974.1 coordinate 39,406,278, forward strand.
CTGTCTTCACATTCTAGGAACCTCTTTAGGAAACTATCCATCACTCGCCGTAGTTCACGTGGAGAAATACTGACGAATATTTAATTTTAATTCTTCCAGGTTGTGTCGGTTTATCGTTTACACTTTATACGTTTAGTTACCCCAGAGATAGAAATTGCAGATCACATGGAAATCTTTCTACAAAACGCACTTTCACTTGGCGAGCTGACTGAGTTAAAACATACAAATCACAAATAAATACACGCTGTGCAGTAGAAAACAAATTCTGAGCTATAATATACTTTGTGACTAAGTACAGGAAGAAATAATAAAACACACTGGTCATAACTCGATCCACGTTCTCACGTCAGCTCAATACTGCACTTTCAGAGCAGAGAAGAACTAGTCAACCGTGTTTCTGCGTGCGCAGTGGTTCGGATGTTTCTGAGTCTCTCTGTACTTCACCTGAATCAATATTAACTTTTAATTCATACTGAATGACAATAGGAATAGTAGAATTCAGTAGGATTAAGCGACAGTAAAACCCTTTAAGAACTGGCCAGTATGTAATGTCTTTTAACGTCCATTATCTTAGCATTAACCAATAATGGCTTCCAATTTGAGGAAGTGTTGGCACTTGAAAATTCAAACCAATAACACGAATATTTCGGAAACGCTTAACTGTACAAAAACTATTTACATAAATTGTGTACTTTGACATGATCTACATTCTTTGTAGAGTAACATTTTATCTATTTCTTACGGCTTACCAGTTCTACTGGCTTCAAAGACTATTGCCAAGATATTAAAGATATACATTTCATTTGCCATAAAATATCTGAAAGATATAATAAAACTGTTAGAGCCATTTTTGAAAAAAAAAATCAAAACTGTGGTCGACAGCTGAGGAATTTAAGGGACCCTCAAAGTGAAAAATTACCGACAAATTGTAATATTGAAGATTTTTAGTCATGTGCATATAAATTTCCCCAAAAACGTCAGTAATCGGGTGGCAGTGAAACTATTTAGATTCCGTCATTTTTAAAAGTCTACTGCAGGCTTTAAATACCATGTGCGTTACATTTAAACGCCCCTTTTCTGCATATATTTTCGGTAGTATTGTAATAAAGTATGGACCAAAAGGGGCTCCAAAACAACCAAATTCAGAAGAAAGAGGTGAGACTTCTAAACAAAAGTGGGAAAGTGTGACATATCAAGCAGGGTAGTTTTATACCAAACGGGTAATCTGACTAATAATCATGATACATATGTGTAGAAAAGTAGGTTTTTCACGACTTTACATTTTAATAAACTATTTGCTCTATGCACATTAAATTTTATGCTATGTTCCTAGAAGTTTGCCAGTATGCGCTTCATTTATATGACTTCAACTTCAGTCTTTGGTTTCTAAATTTGTTTAGCCTTAAAAAATTAAATAAAGAAGAAGGTTGAAACATATTTTCAATGTCCATAAAAGCAAAGAAATTAATTACTTTATAAGTAATTAATTTTTTTGGTGTTTTTTGGATAATAGAGTTTATAGAGTAATAAAACTATTGTGATATTTTAGTTGTTGAAGTACATGGAGTATTTTCAGTATTGAGGTATTTTCGCATTGTGAATAAGTTGAGTAATTAATTCCCCCAAAACTATAAAACAGACTGAGCTGGAACTTTGTGTGGTAGTTCATAAAATTAACACCCTTAAGTACTGATTTCATACCTATAAAAATCTGACGTGTTGCACTCACATGACTTTCTCCACTCCTGTATGAACCATTCTTACCAACTTTTATTCCTAATCTTCTTAGTGTTAGTGGAAATATTTGCAGAAATTATTATCTTTGTACGTACAAGGGAAATATGCGTATACAGTAAGCTTTGAGCGACGTCACATGTTTTAAAGCTTTCAAATTCCGTTCTCTTTGCATGGCTAATAGGTAAAAAAATGAATAACGACCTTCCATTTGACGAACGTTAAGTTTCCCAAAACTCACACTAATAACAAGGAATGTCTCCGAAAACTCTACCAAAAATTTATTTGCACATAAATTGTGTATTTTAGCAAGATCTGCATTTTTGTACAGTAAGATTTGTTTAATCTCTTACGGTTTACCAGTTATGCAGTCATCCAGAGTAAACAGGACTACATGGACTATTGCCAGAAAATTCAAGATATACATTTAATTTGTCATAAAAATATCTCATATATGGCAGTTTAATCAAAATCGTTAGTCATTTTGTAGAAAATCACAATTTTCGAAACATATTCCATATAAAGGGTAGCTTAGGGTGGAGGAATTTTTTTCAAGATCGTGTTACATCCTTAAAATATGTTAAACTTAAATACCAACTTTGTTTTTTAACCGACTTTTCATTTTTGAGTTATACTGGCCACAGACTGATGCCAGACACACACACACCTTTTTCTAAAACTTTTTGGGGGGATTCAGGGGGCTTCAAAACACACATTTCAGGTAAAATCTCGACAGCGAATTTTTTGGGTGGAATACAATACTACTGCGTAGTAGAGAAAGTAAAAATATAGAAAAATTAAATTTCAGTCACAGGGTCGTATAATGTAATATCGGCATGTCCAGTTTGTTATCCCAATCGAAGGGAAAACTGAGAATTCGTGATTTAAACTTCAGCTATAACATTACAATTTTCAATCTGATTCTATATTTTCAACTTAAATGTATTGTTTAATAAGAGTGAAACACTGGGTTGTAAAATAATGAAAATGTACACTTCTGTCTCTCTCTCGGTCTTTTTTTCCTTCATTAAGTACGTCATTTATAACATGCTATATTGGTCATTCAATAATAATTTAATTACTGACAACAATGTATGTGACGCCATCAGCGGTAAATGATCCAAGCCGATAACAATAAGAAAGAAGACAACTGACGTAGGTATGTCATCTGAGAGTTTGAAGACAGTAAGATTTCTGTAATGAGTTTAGTTTGTCGACAGTTATCTTTACAGTAGTTTTATAAAATTTTTAATAATCAGAACAAGGATGTTTCATTAAAATTAATATTCCAAGAGACAAGAATGCTCGATAATGTCATGTAATGTTACTGGAAGCCGTAGTGAGGTAGGGAAGATGTTCATAAAAAATGTGGAACTGACAGACGACAATCAAGTGAGGGAAGACTATCGTTGGACTTGTATTGAACTAACAAGGTAAGTTGGAATTGCTCCTGGTATGATTATTTATATACTTAACAAGAAGTTAAATATGCGCTCGATGTGATCCATATAATCTTGAAGACTAAAATGTGTGGCAAGAATGGAAACATCTATGAACGTGAAGGAGAGAATTTGCGTTTAGGTATCATAACTTAAGATGGAACTGGGAAATCCTGGAGCATCCTTCATACTGCCCAGATATGGGCCTATGTCTTCAACCTTTTCCGAAAATGAAATTACCACTTACAGGGGTGCGCTTTAGAACCACATAGGCAATTATAGATGGTCCCTATTTCTCCTTGAAAGTTACTATGCCTACTGACGCGTATTCTGATCAGAGTACGGATAAGGGTTTTTACCAGGGTTTTATCTGATCGTGAGAAAACATGTTGGGTAACTTTACGCTGTATGGACTCTGGGCTTGTTTGCGCATCATTTCATCCATTTCACTCTTTCATCATGGCTTCCAAACATCTTTTTTTTCTTTTTTAACACAGATGTTACCATTAATTTACTGATGAGATTAGCTAATGTGGGAGAGAGCCATTAAAATGTTCCAATGAAATGTCCAGTTCTGAGAACTGGCCTATAGAGTAGGAGTTCGATGCCCAGATCGATAGTAGCTGTGACAGGCAGTTCGGCGAGAGGATTATCATGAATAATTCCGCGCGGCTTATGGGATGATGACAGGTTAGCACATCAAGCTCAGGAATTGGAAATCTCCGCACGAACCATACGGCTTATCACATAACCTCCCAAATTATTCTGGACAGCTGCATGCATACGCATAACGCTGCAGGAGTGTGAACGTGCTAAATCCAAACTTAACGTGCTACACTGATATGAGGACCAAAAACAAAGAAATACAGAATGTTTCACTTTGTATCTCAGAAACGCTAAACAATTTTATGCTCATTAAGTGTAGCATGGTCTATGTTTCAAATATCTATTTACTTTCTTCTCTTCATGGAGTAGGAGAGTCTCCTGTTCCATCCTCAACCTTCCAACTTGCTCTTGGTCGACACATATCTCTGCTTGTCGACCCATACCTGCTTCGCTAGTCATTCCTTGTTCCTAGATGGTTCGACCAACGAATTGTGTACTCCTTTATTTTATCCATAATTGGATAAAACTGCGCATTTACCGGCAATCATCCCACCATTGATGTTGTACGGCTGCGAAGCCTGGGGATCGGCGGCACCCTCCACCATACGCAAACTGCAGACAGTGCAGAATAGGGCGTTGAGAAAAATATATGATACCGGGTGTAGATTCCCATCTTACATCCTTCACAAACACTCCGGACTACCCTACATCATGGACTTGGTGAGAAAGTGATCCCGGACCATGCACACCAAACTGAATTCCCACACCAACCAACTGGTACGGGCATTAGGTCACTACGACCATAGAGCACCTCGTAGAAGGAAAAGTTACCGCTTTCCTAAGGACGCCCTTGAATAACAGTAATGCCTCACCCCCCTTCTAACACTTCTCACCCCAACACCTATTCCTGTCCCCCTTCCTGCATCCAAACTCAGGTATGCAGGAAGAAACCATGCCCACAGACACAAAAGCTTGAAAAAAATTAGAACACCTTACATACTGCACAGATAAAGTCGCACTAAACGGCTAGGTGCTGTGCAGATAAACATACCGTACAGGAGAACCTGTACGACCTGTTCTCGAATGCTAGAATGCTGGTTGCACCTGCATTTGTACAAATTATCTTATTGCTTACTTCCTTGTAGGTGCGCGGGGAATATTAGAATACAGTAGGCTTTGTGCGATAGTCAAATATTTTAAAGCTTTGAGATGTCGTTCTCTTTGCACGCTTAACAATAAAAAAAAAAAAAAAATGAACAACAATGCTGCATTTCACGAACGTATTTAAATTTTTTCGAAACTGACACAAATAACAAGGAATATCTCCGAAATGGTCCACTCTACAAAAAAAAAAAAAAAAAAAAAAATGTATTTAAACATAAATTGTGTGCTTCAGCGATCTGCATTTTTTGTCCAGTAAGATTTTGTCTATCTCTTACGGTTTACGGGTTCTTCAAAAGTCATCCACAATAAACAGAACTGTTTGTGAGAATGGTTAGTACAAGAGTAGAGAAAGTCATGTGAGTGCAATACATAAGATTTTTTTTTTTCGATTTAGGGGGTATCAAAACATATATTTCCGGTGAAATCTGCACATCGAATTTTTGGATGAAATACAATACTTTCTCTACTTACCAGTATATAGAGAAAGTAATAAAGATTTTCTATTACTGTAGTATACCATGTATACACTATTCACCTGGACGCGTGGCCGTATTGTGGGGAATAGTTTGTTCTGGGCTGCGCTGTTTCTAATCGGTTCCTCACTTTTCGCTTTCGTTCCTCACTTTGTGCTGGCTCATCGCGATCTGTGCTATTGTTTGTACTTATTTAGTGAGTGTTACAGTCTGTCAGTGGTATTATAACATAAACATTCTTTGTATACTTGTGGCGGAAACTTGCACTACTTCGCTGGTACTAGATTCGCTTATTTACTGTTGAAAATAGGTATCATCATAAGGTATTCTGAGGCAGATGTATTATTATTATTATTATTATTATTATTATTATTATTATTATTATTATTATTATTATTATTATTATTATTATTATTATTATTATTATTATTATTATTATTATTATTATTATTATTATTATTATTATTATTATTATTATTATTATTATTATTATTATTATTATTATTATTATTACTATTATTTTTATAAATATGTAGATTATAAGGTTTGATTGGAAATGCTACATGTTGACATTGTAATATACGAAATAGAGACGTACTTCCGCGAAGGAGAGTTGTTTTTCGATGCCAATTTAGGGACAGAAAATCGTAATTTGGAATGTGTATATTGACAGAACGGCTTTGTGTGAAGAGCACAATGCTTGGTCAAGGCCAAAGAGGTTAGAAGTAACGGTGAATTTTGTGCATTTCGTGAAAAACCGATTTAGGCTTCAGAAGGTCTTCAAAATTTGGTGCAAAAGATGAAGTGCGCAGTCTAAAAAGATAAGCAAGGTGATTTTCACTTATGTTGCTGTGATACTGTAGTTCATTTTTGAACATTTTTGTTCAAACAGTGGATCCAAAGATTGTCATTAAACTAGATGCAAACAAACGTAATCTCGGATACTCATATCAGGGCAGAGACCTAAATAATTTCACCCTTCTTTCTCAGTAGATTTTACGGTCGTGGAATTCTGCAATGCAAGAAGTTTCATATTTTGTAGTGCGTGTGAAGCCTCCCTATACATGGAAACTTTAAAGGTGTAAAATAATTGGATTACAGTTTCAAACAGTGAAGAGAATCTGTAGCACCATGGCTTCAAAAGTTCGTTGTATTTTTCCAGGACAGTAACACTTATCGTGAAAACGGAGCGTAGGCAAGGGAAATGGTATAAATCTGCAACTACTAGATTTATAAATCAAGCACTTAACTTTATCGTCTTCAACTCGAAAAAATAATATATATTAGTCTATCTATTCAACTGTATGTACTACGATGCTCCGCACCATCCGCCTCTGACTACTAGGTCTGGTTCTCTTTGCCTTGGTCTGTGGAGGGGGAAAATAACATGTAGGGCAAGTAAGCGTGTGCTCGCTTATAGAGCACCCCTGTTTTAGATTCATTGGGTTCTAAAATAACTACCCCTGAATTCTTTTCCACAATCATGCTAACATGTATTTATCCCTGCCACTTTTTAGGTATGTTCCAAGCATTCACTCGCGTAAGCAACCACATAGACCCTTTCCGCATTACTTCATGTTCACGATACCAATGTTCACGTTTGATATTTCTTTAAACAGGATATGTTTTATACACCTTAAGTGCTTTCCGTTGTAACTGTAATCGCCTGCTTCCAATTATCGAGCCAGCCTGTAAGTAATTTAAGTTGTGAACAAACCACGCCAAGTCATGCAGACGCAACCCACTCTGCAGGTGATATATAAGTAATTTCTGGTGATCTAGTGTATGGAGTAAATGGTGTGACTGCTGTGTATATGGCAGTTTTGTGTGAATAACTCCTACTTTCAATTTCATATCCGCGTCTTTCTAATATTCCTTTCGGTAGTGGGGGTAGTGCAATTGTCAAAAGGACAAAGGACGAGCACCAGAGGAATCGGCAGGAAAAGCTCTGAGAGAGAACCCCCCCCCCCCCCTTTTCTCTAAGTATACAACAAGACAATGTTAGCACCCTTTGAAATCTTTAAGAGTGGGTGTTCTTGGTTACAAAATAGACGTATGAGTTTCAAGCAAATACACAGCTCGCCCCTTTAGGCACCACGAATAACACAAGTCACACAATTGAATAATGTTCGTGTCACCAAAATATACATATACATTTCTATGAGCTAGATAGTTCGCCCTTTAGGCACCATAAATTACACAAGTTATACAATTCAATAACGCTCTTGTCATTCCCAAGATTGCAGTTGTATTTCCCAACCAGAACTAGTGTCAAAGTATGACGACGTACGATCTGCTTAAATAACATACTATAACACATTAATGTAACTGAAAATGCACCCCTTTTGTTATTAAAGCTCGGGCCAGGCACATCTACATGAACAAATACATGGCACAAACAATTTTCAATTACGTGACCGTTTGGCCCACAGTTTAATTTTACTTTACCCCATTTGATACTAAGGAAGAGTTTGAATTTTACCATTTAAGTAAGCCTATTTGAAAGCCTCATAAATCACACGCCTAATTCATTAAACCTACGGGAACTGTTCCCCAAATCAATTAATCAACCTTCCGTACTGAAAGCGCAGCCCAGCTATATTACGATCACAACGGCCCGATGACCAAGTATAATCTCGAATTTATAGCCCGTCAGTCACCCAGCCAGGTTCCCGCGTCCGCATCGTGCCAAGGGAGAATCCTTTCTCTCACTGGCACCAGCCGAATAGGCTGGGATCGCCAGCGACAAAACTGGCAAAGGCATGTCATAGCGGCGGAATCGGGAAACAGGGAGATAACTGAACGGAGTGAACGCGACAATAGAAGTGGGATCAGTACAACTTGTATGGGCAATGGTTCCCTATAAACCAAATATTAGAAAAGAGAAGAGAGTTTAATTTGGAAACGCATATAGGTTTTGATAGAGTAAACTGAGATAAACTTTGGTCAATTCTCAAGAAAGTAGGATACCCCAAACACCTAATTCAAGTATTCCAAAATATTGCAACAAAGAAAAATCCCAAGTCCGGTTACTTTTCTATCACTTTATTTTCCTCTAAATTTTACTACAAATGTAGAGCTTTCTTCTCGTTGATAACAGTGTATATCCTAGCTTCTATCAGAAATGTTCTTCTCTAACTCCTATATCTCAACTACGCCGATGTAGTCATTCGATGCTCTGTCTCTTTCGAATTCAAAAACTAATGCTCCTGCGGCTATATGATCCTATTTATACTGGAGCAGACGTCATTGACCTTTCGAGAATCCTCCATTGTTTTAAACGGTGCTACATTAGAACAAACAAATAAATTCAATTACTTAGAATGCTACATAGCTTATTATAATAACAATGAAGATCCAAACAATAAAGTAAATAAATTTCAGTATATTTGTGAGATATTAGCAAGAACATTAAAAAGAAAGATAAGGAAAGAAACACATTTAAAACTTTACTTAGTAATGGGAGTGATAGCATTGATGTACAGAGGTGAAACATTGGTGATAAAAAAGAAGGATCGGAATAGAATTAATCCAATAAAGGGATGTACACTTATTGTGAACTGAAGCAAAGACGAAGAAATAAGAAACGAATTAAATATCCCTGCTATAAATGAAGGAAATGGAGGAATATAGAAACCGGTGGAAACAACATGCACAAAGAATGGATGAAAAACGCTTCTCTAAGTTGTGTTATGAGTAGACATGGGAGAAAATCTCACATGAACGTTACGTTGACTACGCATCGACTGTAGTGTGCACGGGATGTTGTGATTGGCATGTAAAAAAAAGAGGTAGTAAGGTCACTGTCAATAACGCACCGTGCACTTCACGCCACAGTTCAACTTTGTCATTGGAAGAGACTGCACACCCTCGCATACGACCTTCCCCTCTGTGATGTAAAAGTTTCATAGTTCAGTTAAACTTACGCAGAGATCATACCACTGAGAGTTTCCCCCGTGTCTGGTTATGAGTATTAGCCAATTGGAAGAAAAAGCATCGGAAGACCAATGAGGAGATGGAGAGAAACGCGAGGCCGGAACAGGAGAAATTCCTAATCCGTGATGAGATGATTATGATGACAATGATGACGATGATGATATAAAGTCTGCCTTATCAGTACACCTATTATCTAAACCAGGGCGTGTTTCTCAGATTTTACTTCTACGTTTAACTGTAAAAAGTGGTCATATCTCAACAAATATTTATTCCCGAACATATGTTTATAGGAACATTTATTCTAGTTCTGTGCAATCCCAAGTCGGGTTGCAATATCGGACGCTTTTTAAACACTAATTCTATAGCATAATTAACTGCAGGATAATTTATAACAAAAATATAAACAAAGAAAATCAGCTTCCATATAAAACTTTGGATATTTATAGTGCTTATCTATTCTGATCTATTTTAATTCTAATGTTCGTTGAAGTCATTCCTTTTGATGTCCAGGGATGATGATGTCTCCAGCAGGAGTTGCTTTTGTGTGAATTCTCTGCTGGTGTAGTTCCTTTCCTGGACCTTCTCCTTGCACTGTATCTCCTCTTGTTCTTTGATCTTGTAATCTACTCGATCTCCTGACTTTCATTGTCATCATCTGTTGTTGCTATCCGTTCCTTTGTGGTTCTCGGCCATTCTTCAATTCCAAGCATTCTTTCATTGCATGTGTCGACACTATGTCCGCCTTTAGCTGTAAAGCTTTGGCATCCTCCTTGTTACAAATACTCTTTGCTTCCAATTCCATTATTCCCTCCTTTAGGAACTGTGCATTCAAATAATAGATGTTCCGGAGTACCTCTTGTTTGACATTCTACACAGATATCACTGGTCACTCTATTAATCTTCTTAAAACAGATACCAAATGGACCATATAGAGTTAGGTAATGGATTACTTCTTACATCTTTGATGCTAGGAGATATTTCGTGCACACGTCGTTCTTAGGGTGAACTATACATTTTGAACAACCTTCACTCGTCTTAGTTTCGCATTGTCTGACAACACTTTACTAATGTGTGTGTATTCCCTATGCCTGGAGTTACACAGCTGAAATATCCTTTTGACTGAACATAATATGTTCACCTGCTTTATGAATAAATTATTTATATTACCGGTAAGCAAACCTTACGTCCTGTTACAGCACCAGTGATTGCATATCAGCTACTGTTTAGCGTAAAGATATCTTTTCTTAATTAACACCATTATATTAGCAATTGTTCTTGGCGAAGCATCAGTTTGCCAACCCATGGACACAAAATCTCCACAGAGTAAAAACATGCGTCATGGAACAAATGTATAGCAACTATTATTTATTTATGCCATCAAACTTGCCGTTGGTATTTTAAATCCACAAGCCGTGTTTAAGAGGTAGACTTGGAATTAAAAAGTCCAATGCCACAGCTGAGATCTGAACTACAGACGTTCCACTTACCAGGCGGGTGCCCTAACCATTAAGCTACTGTAACAACTTGCCAGAATGGGACTGAATTCGCCAACCGATTCGTATTTATCCCGGTAAACCATAAAGGCAGTCTCACATCAGAGACAATTATTACCCTAATGGTGACTTACTAATGTAAGTAATGTCCCGGGATTAAATAACCTATAGATGGCAATACAAATCAGTTGGAGAATTCAGTGTAATTCTGGCAGGCTGTCACACTAGCTTAATGGTTTGAGCACCCTCCTGGTAAGCGGAGGGTTGGTGTTTCAGATTCCAACTGTGGCATTGAATTTTTCAGCTCCAATTCTACCTCTCAAGTGTATAGAATTTGATCCTTAGATATAGCCTTCAATTTTCATATATAATACCTGGAAGAAAGAACGACTGAAAACTTCATGTAAGCTGCACTTTTTGGAATACTAAACTAGATAAACTAGATAAAATGTTGATTGGGTAGCTATATTCTACGTTTCTTTTTACCTATATACATTCGTGTAATTGTGTATGTTGTAAAATACGTTTGCTTCAGCAAACCTTCTGACAGTAAATAACCAAAACTTGGGTTTGAGTCCAATTATATTCACGCCTCTGTAATTCAGGAATGGCAATCACACGATAATTATAAAAAGGTTGATTTCAGCAGTTGGTCTTTAATAATGCCAATCATGGTTTATTTCCTTGGCCATGAAGATTTAATGAGTGATAATGCAATTTTCCCCAAAAGGTGACACAAAGACACAATTTCTAAAACTTTCTATAACTATGGCATATGATTATTCCAGTTGTAATCTCCACGACACGGGCTATGGATATCTAAACCCGCCGACAAATAGTGTTTACCAGTGTCAACGTAAATCTGGCTAGCCCGGCCACATGTAAAAACGAAAGCTGTGTACCTACCCAATAGATTGGTTATGTGTCTTAAATCAGTAATTCAGATTTATCTCAAAGAAAAATAGTATTAAAATGCTCAATAGATAACACGGTAATGCTAGTACCTTGTAGCAAAGAATAAACATGTGATTTTAACACATTTGCATGGCAAACTATGTACTAATGCATTATTATTGTGACAAATATTCTCGTTCGGTTACCTTTCATCATTTCTTTATTCTTGACTTTCTATATTAGCATTCGTGCTAAGACCTCAATCACACAAATATTACAAACTCAACTAGAACTGACAAAACTCATTAAGTTACTGCCTACTAGTAACGTGACGTCAGCCCATAGAACATCAAACATCAGGAATGCTTCCCGCACGGAAGCTCGGCATTTAGCGTCGCATAGACGCTCCTACCTAGACCACAATATCAACACCAAGCGTTCAATGAGTGTAACAAAGAGAAATGCAAATTATTGAGCATGTATTTTAAACAGATGCACGGCGCAATTGTTCTGGTAGCTGTTGAATTACATTTCGGCCTACCAGACAAAACAGTTGACACATTTACAGGCGCAACGAGTTCCACTATCGATTTTGTCTGTAAGAGCGAGGTCTCAATGATATTGCTCCTTCAGTATAGAAAACACCCCGTGCGCTTTCCTGTTGAATGTTTGTCTATACTTGCTTTCCGACTGGCGCTAATGGGCCTTCTGGCAACTAGAACACACGTGTGCAACCTTAGAAGGTAGTTCACGTTTCCAGAACCAGACGTAACAAAGAGACATATATGTTGAGAAAGATCAACACATGTTCAAGAAATTACCGTTATTGTTAAAGAGGAAAATAAATATTTTGTACAGCGTTCATCTCAATGTGTGTCAGAAACAAAAAGGGAGTTTTCCTGGGTGTTTGCGATTTTGTGAAGATCCATAACACTAAAACGCAGTAAATTTATTTGAGCTTCATGGGAAATAAAAAGGAAAACTACTTACTTTATCACGCCGTCTTCTACAACTATATTCTTTTTTTAAATTTATACCATGTGGAAGGGAAATCACTACATTAATTTAAACCAGTGTTTGATGTCGGTATTTGGTACACATTTTGTATCTTACGTTTTGTCTCTGATTATTTCCTACGGAGATATTCTAGTTTTGCCCAAAACAAGCTGGCAACACTGCAGGTTGTGTGGGTGTCACTGTCCCTAGCTCAGTACATCAACAAACACCGTAACGGCGCGTCTTGAGAACACAAACACATAACCTACCTTATCCTTCCGTGTTTACTGTGCGAGTGTAGGGCAATCACAAGCGTTAACCACCAAAACATTACACGAAAGCGAAAGTGCCCGACCTGCTGACATCCACAAACCAGGTCATTTCCCTGACCAAATTGAACGCAAATTTGTCTTACTTCACGTCTGAAAGAACTGCTCGGAGTATTCCTTCAGTTCTTTTAAGTGATTATTTCAAAAGCCTGTGTGTTGTCTCATAATTACTACCGAAGCTACATCAGAAATAAGTTACTCTACACATCTTACAAGTAACAAACTGTTATCTTCGTACATTCTTGTGGAATTACGCATCCAATTTGGATAAAATACAATTTATTTTTTCGAAATCGGCTGATCAAAGAGCGACATGCCATTCGACTTTTTTGTGATGTTTCTATGAAGCACATATTAGACGAAACGTAACGACTTCCCTTCCACCCTGTATACACAGATAGGGATAAACATGCAGCTATATTTATATGTATGCACGGTGGCAGCATATCAAAGAAGGATTAGTAACAGTTACCTAACGCCAATGCCTTTCAATAGCCACTACGCAAAACGAGACAATGGGCGGCTCAAAACAAATGCCGTTGCACACCGTTCTAAAAGCTGTCGAAGTATCAGTATTTGTTTACAGCACAAACTTCGATTTCCAGAAAACTCACCGGTAATTTAGAGACTATATAAGTAGTCAGCAAGGACCAAAGAGTTATTTTTTTACATTGCCAGAGTGAAATGAGAACATTTGTGTAGTGTTTGTGTAGTGTGTGTCAAGGTTACTAATTGTCAGTTGTGGTTCAGTTTTAGAAGAAATAAAGGGAAATAAAAAGTAACTGGACTTGTCATATTGCCACAATATTTAAAAACATGCAGCGTTTGCTATTTAGTATTATTAATTCAGCACAACTTCATAGAAAATATCATAAATTCTACACACATTGGAGTAGAGTAGCAAATTTTGGCCTATCCTTCAAGAGAAGCTTTTCTCTATAAATTGGTACTACTGCTAAGGAAGTCAATTTCTCTATGATCAAGTTATGTGGTTTCTTTGCTTACATATTGCAGCTTATTTTGGGTTTATTTCGAATTGAGTAGGTTTACCTGTAAATAATATTTTCTGGTATAAAATACGCCTTTTCGAATAAAGTAATAAAGATAATTTTATTTTAGGATGATGAAAACAATATACAAGTGCAACATGTCTGGTACTTTTTTTACTTTCTCTACTGGTAAGTAGGGGAAGTATTGTATTCCACCCAAAAATTCGAAGTCGAGATTTCACCGGAAATACATGTTTTGAGGTCCCCTGAATCCAAAAAAAGCATTTTTAGAAAAAGGTCCGTGTGAGTGTTTGTGTGTCTGTGTGTCTGTCAGTCTGTCAGTCTGTGGACAGCATAGCTCAAAAACGAAAAGTCGGTTAAAAACCAAAGTTGGTATTTAAGTTTAATGTCTTCAAGGATGTGACACGAAGATTTTGAAGAAAATAGCCCCACCCTAAACTACCCTTTACATAGAAAATTTTTCGAAAATTTTGATTTTCTTGAAAATGGCTCTAACGATTTTGATTAAAATGTCATGTTTGAGATATTTTTATGACAAATGAAATGTATATCTTGAATTTTCTGGCTATAGCCCCTGTAGTCGTATTTACTCTGGACGACTTTTGCATAACTGGTAAACCGTTAGAGTTAGACCAAATCATACTATACAAAAAATGTAGATCTTGCTAAAATACACAATTTATGTCTCAATAAATTTTCTTGTAGGGTGAACCATTTCGGAGATATACCTTGTTATGTGTGTGAGTTTCGGAAAACTAGGAACTTTCGTGAAATGGGTCATCGTTGTTCATTTTTTTATATGTTACGTGTACAAAGAGAACGGAATCTCAAAGCTTTAAAAGATTTGACTATCGCACAAAGCCTACTGTATTCCAATATTCCCCATGCACCTACAAGGAAATAAGCAATAAGATAATTTGTACAAATGTTTATTTTAACTAACACGAAGAAGATATAGGAATAAGAGTTTGTAAGAATGGTTAGTACAAGAGTAGAGAAAGTCATGTGAGTGCAACACATCAGATTTTTAAAAAATAATTCCTGGTGCATTTTAATAAAAAATTGGTACTGTTGAGAAACAAGTGAATAGCGACAGCACTTTAAAGGTTTACAAAATATTGAAAAATTCGAGCCAGTAGTAATGGATATCTTGAAAATGGTGATGTCACAATGTCTTATTTGAAGACAAAGTTCATTGTGAACAGCCCCATCTGTTAACATAACCACAAGCTTTAGTGTCTGTGTTCATGTTTGCGTATGAGTGGGATCTTATACTATTAATGTCACAAAACAGGGCTTTCATAGTGAATGACAAGTGGTTGCAAATTTGACTGTCCTGGGTGTTCTAATCCTGTACAAGTCAACTTTTAGGAGAAACAAACTACAAACATACTTGGTGAGAAGTAGCATCTCTGCTAATTTTGACAAGACAAGCCAGGCTCGGAGAAATGGAGGTAATTTACGCAGCATTTCCATGCAAAGGGAAGTTCTTGCACATGGAATTCTGTTACACGAGCAAGATACTGTGCAGGCTCATTTATCTTGCAACTTACTTCCAGTAATGGGACTTGATGTAGGGCATAATTGTCTTATTTTATTTTAACGCTAACTGGTACCCTTTTCCAGTTTAAACTTCAGGCCTTTTCCCCAAAAACAACATAGTTTTAAAACGTGGTTTACCTTGAATGATGTGTGTGTGTGTGTTAGTATATATTAAGCATGAGAGCTGGATACCGTCGAAACCTCGATATTATTGATACTCTGTGGCATCGAAGTATTTCAACACTTTTAAATACTTAAATTTTACATTATTGAGAGTTGTCGCGTTTAACTTTATGGAATGAAAGTAGCCGAGACTTAAACAGGTGTTCTTGGACGTGGCGAAAGACCTTACTAGGATATACGCGAGTGACGTCATTCAAATTGACGGTGCAGTACCGTCTCTGTTTCCTTCCTTGAAATAAACAAGATCCTGCTGATAATGTGAGCGGGCACTATACGTAATCATGTATTTTTAAACGTAGTGAATGACCTCGCTAGTTCTCCGTGGCCAACGCCATGTAAATAATGGTGGGGATAACTTCTCTGTTTCCTTCCTTGAAATAAACAAGACAATGTTGATTATCCAAGAGAGAACTGTGCTTCATCACGTACTGTTTCCTATGTTTACTGCACGGAAGTCGGAGACATACTAACCCATGGTCCTATAAATACAGAAGTGAAGTTGGCAATAAACTAGCCATTCGTTACGTCTAAAATACTTTTGTACGTATCCTCATAGGGTTGCTGAGCTATAGTTCTTGATAGACCATGGCTGTGTTGCCTGTTGCCTGTTGCCTGTTTGCAATATTCGGTACACACTTGTGTCCAGATGACATGCAAAACAACGGGAGAAGGAGTAGAGGTACTCATGTTACATGCAGCGTTAACTGAGTTGTGAATAAAGCTGATTTAGGACGCACTACATCATGGTTATAGCCTGGCTTAGTGACTCACTCTCAGCCTTTACAGTTATCCACTCCCGTTACTCTTATTCCTATATCTTCTTCGTGTTAGTTGAGATAAACATTTGCAGAAATTATCTTATTGCTTATTTCCTTGTAGGTTCAAGTGGAATATTAGAATACAGTAGGCTTTGAGCGATTGTCAAATATTTTAAAGCTTTGAGATTCCGTTCTCTTTGCACCGCTAAGATATAAAATGAATAACGATGTTCCATTTGACGAAAGTTTAAGTTTTGCAAAACTCTACAAGTAGCAAGGAATATCTCCGAAATGGTTCACTCTACAAAAGCATTTATTCAGACACAAATTATGTGTTTTACAAAGATGTACATATTTGTATAGTAAGATTTGGTCTATCTCTTACGGTTTACCACTTCTGCAAAAGTCATCTAGAGTAAATATATGAGCTATAGCCAGAAAATTCAATATACACAATTCATTTGTCATAAAAATGTGTTAAACACGTGGCATTTTAATCAAAATCGTTAGAATTCAATATTTAACCGTTATTTTATTCAAAGGATTAATGCAAGATGGACAATGTTTCAAATGGTTAGTCTAACAGGTGTTTCAGATTCTGAAGTTTGCAGAAACTTATAGTGAATTTACTGGTAAGGTGTGAGAAGAATATGGGGATATAGTAGGCTTACACAATAGTCAAATCCTTTATGAGCTGTCCGTTATGTGATGGCTTTGAAATTCCTTTCTCTTTGTATGACAAAGAAGTAACAAAGGAAGTAACAGCCACCCCCGATTTATGAAAAGTATAGGTATTGAATATTCAGAAAAATGAGGAACTATCTCCGAAATGGTTTATTCTACAAAAATGCATGGACAATTGTGTACTTTATTGAGATCCATGCCTTTGTATAGAAAGATTTTGTCTGCCCTACAGTTTACCAGATATGCAAAAGTCACCCAGACTGTGGGAGGCTTCTGAGTACATTTCTGGCAAATTTGTTTGTCATAAAATGCCTTATTTATGGGGTGTGTTAATAAAAATCGTCAGTAGCACTTTTGAGAATCACAACGTTTTCGAAAACTGTTTGTTGTGAAAGGTAGCTTGAAGCAAGGGAATTTTCTTGAAAATCTTCGTGTTGCATTCTTGGTGGATGGTGATCTATAAAGACGAAATTATAATCCCAAGATAAATAATTAATTAGAGAAGAGCCTAAAGGAGATTGGAAGTAATATTCAAGGGGAGAAATATTAAGAGCAAAGCTGAATGTATACGAGTAGGCTCAAGAATGAAAACCTGAGCGGGTTAGGTAAATGATAAAATTACAATTGTCCAGCAAGTCTAGGCTGGTTTTTACCTTTCCATAACTTGCTTAAAATTGACCAGCAAAATCACTTGCCCATGCGCTCACGTGATGAATGACCTTCATTACTTTGGCTATGAATTCTGGATAATTAAGGCTTGCCGACTAGCTAAAAGTGTGATTATAAATGAGAGTCGTGCAGTCAATCAAAACGCATTTTGTGATCTTCTGTCTTGTGCCTGTGTCGCTGTACACTTTGTACGCAAGCTTGGCGGTTCACATTAATCGCCGGTCACTAAAGGGTGACAAGTTATAGTGCTATAACACTGCAGTCGATGTTAGAACAGACATTGTCGGCAGTTCTTTAAATTTGCAAATTCCTCGTTTGTTTCCATTCCTGCCAAGCAGATTAATAGCTCGTGCTGGAGCTAGTTAGGTACTGTGACACCAAACGGTGGGTAGGAGATTTCCTGGAGACCAGATCTTCCAGATCTTAGCAGCAACGTCTCCCACCAGTGTAGTGGAAGTGGAATCTGCGCCATCTTAAGCACCAAGTTGGATATTGAACCGAGTTTTTATTTCTGCTGTTCACAGACGGGCAGATGTACCTTTATCTAAAAATTATTTCTTCTAGTTTCAGGTTGTCCCAAATAATGCATTTCTGAAGAAATCTTGGTATTAAATTTTTGAGTGGCATACAATACTACTTGCTATAATTATGTAGTAGAGAAACTTAAGATAAAGATGAATGAGAAGGGAAAGAATAAAAAAAACAAGAACGTTAAGATCAAGATAAAAGAAAAAGAAAGTGATCAGGCTGATGTAGATGCTTTGAGCTGTTCCATTATTTTTCAAGAGGTTGTCCTTGTTCATATGAACGCATGACCTCTTCTTCCCTCTCCCCAGCCCCATATAGTCGCATCCTATAACCGTGCAACTCAATTAGGGCTCATTAATTATTCCATTTGCTGCTGCCCTGCCCCCGTTCCGGTCGGCAAGTTGACGACCTGTGTTAACGACATACATCTCTGTGCCGAGCCGGGCCGGGCCGCACCGCGCCAAGGGAGGTGATGTAACTTTAAACTTTCAGCTTAAAGCAATGCCTGTCATCATTACTTATTTCGAGACAACCGCGTCCTTAAACTGAATAAATCATCGTTTACGCAAGGCACCTACATAGTGCAAAATTGTTTATAATCTGCATTTAGATTTTGTACACACTTTATCCTCTTATCTTTTTGTCATACCCTGCCTCTGTGTGTAGCATTTGAAGGGGTTTCACTAAAAGAGTCACTTTATTTTCATTGCGCTGCATTTGTACACAAAGCGAATTTAGTAATAATTTAATGATAATTTAGCGTGGTATTTAATGTGGTGGAAAGTATGCTCCCCCGAAAATATATCATACCTTTTACTTATATATTTATTTTTTCATTTTTAAAAGTTGGGTTTAAAATTTTCTTCAAAGAGCGGTACTGGAATATAGCTTTCGCTACCCCTAGCGTTGACCTTGGCCACTACATTGACAAGAATTACCCGAAGTGTATACACATGCGTATAAGAAGAAAAAGATCTGATGTGTTGCACTTACATGACTTTGTCTACTCTTGTACTAACTATTCTTACAAACTTTTATTCCTATATCTTCTTCATGTTAGTTAAGATAAACATTTGTACAAATTATCTTATTGCTTATTTCCTTGTAGATGCAAGGGGAATATTAAAATACATTAGGCTTTGTGCGACACTGAAATCTTTTAAAGCTTTGAGATCTCATTCTGTTTGCACGCTTAACATATAAAAAAATGAACAATGATGTTTCATTTCGCGAAAGTTTTTAAGTTTTCCGAAACTCACACACATAACAAAGAATATCTCTGAAATGGTTCACTCTATAAAAAAAGTTTATTCGGACATAAATTGTGTATTTTAGCAAGTTCTACATTTCATATAGAGTATGATTTGGTGTATCTCTAACGGTTTACTAGTTATGCAAAAGTCGTCCAGAGTAAATACGACTATAGGGGCTATAGCCAGAAAATTCAAGATATACATTTCATTTGTCATAAAAATGTCTCAAACATACGGCATTTTAATCAAAATAGTTACAGCCATTTTCAAGAAAATACAAATTTTCGATAAATTTTCCATGTAAAGGGTAGTTTGGGGTGGGGCTATTTACTTCAAAATCTTCGTGTCGTATCCTTGAAAGACGTTAAACTTAAATACCAGCTTTGGTTTTTAACCGACTTTTCGTTTTTGAGTTATGCTGTCCACAGACTGGCACACAGACACACTTTTTCTAAAACCGCGAAAGTAAAAACGGAGGCAACAGAGACTGACTTCACTTGTTATATGAACAACTAAGGACAAAATGGCCATCGATTGATGGTACAACGATTGAAGTTGTAAATACCATGATGTAAGAGATTTCAAGATTTATATGTAATACTTTGATAAAACTGTTGTAAGCGGTGATAATTTGAAGTAAGTATTTGTTGCAAGTTTGAACTGTGATAAAGGTATTGTATGGTCGTTCATAGTGATTGGTCGTTGCTCAGGATTTTGTTTATCATTTACGAAGTATTTCTCCAAAAAGCAAATACCGATTCGCACTGCGCTTGAAATTAACGAATAAGAATGGTCAAGCTCTCCGTCTGAGGCTAAGTCGGGGTTCTGAACACGCGACGAGACGTTTATTCATCCACATATATTATAAAAACCCCGTTTCTTATCGTCTTAGGGGGTCTCACAAGGGGTGAAGGATAACTAATGACCAATGAACTAGTGACAGTTGCAATACGGGGCTAGATGCGTGGTACTGTAATGAGAACCAGGAAAGATGTGTGTAAGAGTAGATACACCTGGTCTCATAGAAAAGCCACGCCTTAATTTTCTTTACATTTATCTGCAATTTCTCAAAAGAAAAGAATGCTAATAGAGTTAAACGGTTCTGTGTACTGAAAAATATAAAAACGCTTAATACAAATTCTCCTAATATTTATACTGTAATTAAATTTGCTATCGTAACAGCTTTACACATGTTTGTCTATCATGTTATATTATAATACACCTTGTACTTTCAAATGAAAGGTTTCTTCCAATATCTATGCAATAAACCGCCTTTCTTGGGTGACTTTAAAATGTAATTACATGTCCGTGAAATTGCACAGATTCTGAAATTTGTCGAACTGTATTACCAGCTTGCCATAGACCAATAATGTGTAGTTTCACAGCATGCTGTGAAACAAGCAACAAATTAGTAAAGATTTAGTGAGTCGTCAGAAATAATCCATAGGTACTTTCCATTCATTCCGACATTGCTTACAATTATGTCCAGCAAGTAGCATGAATGCCGCTCTCATTGGAGAGGGGCAAAGAGAGGGCAAGAGGGGGAAGCTACGAAGGCCTTAGTAAATAATCATGATACCCTTAATTTTACTAAATTTGCTTTCTGTACAGTAATAATAATTATTAAAGCTAAGCAGCTGCGGCTGTCATCCAACAAAGTATAATACGTGGTCAGGACATAGAAGCTAGCCGACTTACTGTTTGAGAAAGCTATAAGTATATAACATTTAATCCAGAGAGAAAATCTACTCCTTGGATATGCCTCCTATTAAAGACAGCCCGCTAACAGATATATAAAAATGGTAATTTTAAAGATAAATAACAAATAGTTTCCATAATCCCGCCAAACACCGATCAGTGATTGTTCTAAAACACACATACCTTGTCTAGATAAACGTTGAAAGTTTAAACTGGTATATGTTCGTTCTACGAGTATATCCTTTCATGGTGTAACAATTTATGTTTGTATGTGGTAAGGTGCTTCTTTTATTTAACCTTTGTTTCTAAGACATGATCTCGATTCCTTACCTTCTTGCTGCTTGTTGTTCCCGGTTCTAACTCATGAAAAGTCTATCTGCATACGTTGGCAACGGTAAAGCTATTATTATCTTATAAAATGACAGGAGTTAATCTTTATATATCACTGACCTTATCTTCAGTATTCTTGTTTACAATGATTTACAGCGCTCCTGATCTATAGATTTACTTTTCTTAAGCACATTTCTGTTATTATTTTTCTGTAACATAAGACTATCGTATTCCCAAAACCTCTGTATTTTACATTTTCTTATGAGGGCTTACAAAGGAAAACTGATTAAAAGGTAGACCACGGCATCTTAGCCCGGAAGCATATTCTTCTAATTATGACTGGCCGTGAAAGCCTTCGTTTATTTATGAATGAAAAATCCATCACTTTTGCATAACTGGTGGACTGTAACAGATACTAAAGGCCGGAGGGATGTGCGCTCGCATGCGATACAGGTTAGCTGGACGCAGAGTATGAATGTCGTCAGGAGTACAGCACGGCCATCAAATGTGCAAACAACTGCCACTAGAAGCAAGAGTCGAAAATACGTTACGTGGTACTGTGCGAACTAAGCATTGCCCTGCAAATATATGTAGAGTCAAGGTCAAGGCGACTGTTTTGTTTCTTCTCATACTGAGCTGCACATTGAGTGATAGTGATCTTTAGTCTTCATATTATGCTTGTGGGTTGTCTACAGTGAGGCGGTTTCATTGTCAGGCTATACCTATCTGCAGTTATTTACATGCGCGAGCGATAACAGTGAAGTCCATGTGCAGTATATCTATGAAAAACCACACACGTCTCCGGCCTTTAATTATTACATAAAATAATATGTATATGTTCTTTGCCATTTCGAGATATGCCTGTTATAACACGATGCTTTCAAGAATATTTGTCTAGAGAAAATAATATAAATTCAACAAAGATATTTCTTCCTTTAAGCACTATCGTATTTGGCTTAACTTAAAGATATTTTGCTTCCGAAAGAATATTTCCACTCGAAGTTTGAGGTATATATTTTTGCTTAGAGCTAAGCAGAGGGAATCAAGGTTTAACATCCAACAGAGGTGCTGTTGCTATAAATATCATATTGCACACTGATTAACAATTATCTCTAATTGAAGGTGTTGTGCAGTCTCTCTTTTATTATTTTAAATCTAAATAAATTTGTTAGGCAAAATAATTAATTAAAGCTAATTTCGGTGCAAGAGAGAATCGACTTTCATTGACGTTTTCCGATGATATTGTGAGCCAATTATATTTGAACGCATATTAGGTCCAGATATGGGATTTGTGCTATGTGCAATGACATTAATAGCTGCCTAGTTGAGGCTTACACTGTTTGCAAGTCGCAGAATATAAAGCATTAATCTTCAAGCAACGGCTGCTACGATGAAAATATTGTAACAATAAACAGTTTCTTCTACATATTCGAAACGATGAACAACTTCTAAGATATTCCTGTGTTAAGTATATTCAAAATAATTTAATATAAATTATTTTATGCTGATTTATGCAAGGCTTAAATCTGCTGTTCCCTGTAAATTATCTACTATTCGTACTTGCCTATATACAGTACGTTCTTTATATTGCCAAGCCGCGGATCGTGCGTATTGGTCCGATATTTTCCGTTCTAAAGCTCCAGTGTTAGTTATGATTGATACCAAGTCTTCATATTTATTTGGCAATATCAACAGTTTCGAAGTCACCTTAGTAAAATGAGGCTATCGTGCTTTTCAAGTGTTTATATTTGGAACGACCTTCGCGGACGTCTCGTAAACTCGTAATCTCAGCATGCATACTGATCTTCTTTTTCTTCTGACTCTACATCCCTTGATGAGCTTTGGCCTCCTGCACAACCCTCCTCCACAAACTACTATCTTCCACTTTACTTTTCCACCCTTTAAACTCCTCTATTAGATTATCTAACCTTTGTCCTTCCCTCTCTTCTAGTAGCACACAACCTTCCTTTGAATATTCTTTTTTAGACTATATTTTCTGTCCTTCTCTCAACATGTCCTAGTCATCTTATTCTTTGTGCCTTTATAAACCTCGCAATGTCCTGCTTATTTATAAGCTCATCTAGCTTACATTTGTACCTTATTCTCCATTGCTCTTTATCCTTTACTGATCTAAATATTCTTCTCAATATTTTCCTTTCAAATCTTCGCAGTATTTCCCCATCTGCGTTGTTCAGAGACCATATTTCTGCAGCAGTAAACAGCAGTAAACGATAACAGGCATACACGGAATAAAGTAAGAAAACAACACAGAAGCACAAAATAACGATATTGTAACAAAATCTACAAAACCTTTGGAGCATTATAAAAAGACGTGAAAATCTAACAACATCAGATTAGTAATCTTATGTGCCTATTTTTAATCTCTAAAATTTTTTTGTCATATTTTGTCTCGACATTTGATGAAATTCTGGAAAAGAAGGGGGAAAATTATTCACACAACGGCCAATATCGTAACAATAGACTAACCTTTGTGTCTTCCAGTTCAGAAGTAGCATTCAGTCATACAAATTCTGTGATCGATGGTCACTTCTTGCGTGCAAAGAACGCACCAAATGCGCTAGTGAAAAACATATCTGTTCACGAAGTTGGAAACACATAGTCTGACATCAGTTCCGCACCTTCCCTTTGAGACAAAGGGCTCGTTGAACCAAAAATGACGTCATTGGTTCAAACTGACTGGCAATAACGGCCCAATAAATATCAAGTTGCGAAGTAACTTGCACTATGATAAACTGTAACTGTGTTGAAAGTGTTCTCTATCTGTATTAAGACATTCCTAACATTCCTCGTCGTCACGAGGTGATAATTCATAAACTATATTCAGTGAAGCGTGCCTCTCCTTTGATGTCTTCTCCGATATCCCGGTCTATGACATCTGCACCAGTGATAAACTGTGACATCTTTCTCTCAGGGTATGGGTGAATGTGTGTTGGAATGGACAATACCATTTATGTAGGCTAATAAATTCAACGGGGTAAATATTAACATATTTAAAGTAAGTTTCCAGCTGTTTAAGATTGAAGAATTTAACTGCTTTCCAAATCTTAGCATAAGAAAATGTAGTTATTGAATTTATAACTGATAACTTCTGAGCATCCAGATTTTGCGTTTTAAAACATGCAAAGTGTACGTTGCTATTTGTGGCAGAAATGCTAAGCAGAAGCGCGGTCTTACATCATTACTACTGCCGATAATCTATCCCAGTAAATAAACAAGGAAAAGATAGGAATTTTAGAAACACGCATTTTTTTATCAACCTAAGTACCGCCTATAATCTGATTCGCCGTCAATGTTCCTACTTTTCTTTGGTAAAGTCGAAGCTTTTTATTCGTCTATCAAACACAATTTTCAGAACTTTGTCCAGGAAAGTTTCTGCAATTCCTGAGCTCACGCTAATGGGTCGATTGCCGTAGGAATTCACTAAACTCCTTATCTATTCTTTGGCCCTCCAAACCGGTCAAATACTTACTAGTTTTAGATTATGCATTAATTTTAACATCGGTAAATTCTTTTTGCAATCATTTATACACTTTCCTGTCATTTCTTTATAAAATTATTAATCTTACGCTTCAATAATTCTGATACAACAGTTTTAAGGTTTAGCAGATCCATGGACATAGTTTTTAAAGCACCCACTTGCCATCATATATGTACAACGTTTTCAAATATCCATACATTTCTCAGCCTGCATCAACAGGTGTTACTCACTGGCCACACTGCATTAACTCAACAGACGAGATCGTTTATTTTTATGGATATTGCAACAAAAGACTGATAGTCAAACACATAACTTAACAAGGCTGCTATTTCAGCTACAGGATCAACCATATTTCTATAGATCTTTTAGACCGCATTAAATGAACCACGAATTTACTATCGTTATTTAAATTCTTGAAATATTATAAATTACACAGTTTCTTGTAAAGCTATGTAATTGATGGATGTATTTTCCGACTCTTTCTTCAGCACTATGTATCTTTTAAGGATGGCATGTGCTAATGACCCTCCAAATCTCAAATCTGTTACAGTGGTAGGTTTTGCTTTCATTTAATGCATGACCTCTTGCGGTCATAAACATGGTCCATTTACCAGTTCTAACTTCTGTGGAACAAGTTCGGTTTTGAACTGTTGCCAGAACATTCTATGGTCCCTTTCTTGTGCTTTGTACACATTGTAAACATTCTTAATTATGACATTTATTTCCTTAGGGGACGCTTGATTTACTCTGTGGACTGGAATAAGAAAAAAACATCTGGTGTGTTGCATTCACATGACTTCATGCACTCTTGTACAATTCTTTCTGTTAATCGAGACAAACATTTATAGAACGTATTTTACTACTAATTTTCTTGTAGGTGCAAGAGGAACATCGGAACACAGTATGCTTTAAGCGATAGTCAAATGTTTTAAAGCTGGCTTTGAAACCATCTCTTTGCATGAACAAGTGCTAAAAAACTAATAACGACCTCCCATTTAAGAAAAGTGTAAGTATTGCAAGATTGAATCAGATAACAGGGAATATCTCCGAAATTGTTCACTCCAAGCACCTTCGAGATAAATTACGTGTTTAAAAATATCTACAGCTTTGTATAGTAAGATTTTGTGTTTCCTTTACGGTTTATGGAATTCACCCAGAATGCCTCTGAGAACATTCCCAGAAAATTCAAGATGTGCATTTCATTGGTCAAAGTATCTAAATATGTGGTAGTTGTACCAAAAAGGTTAGAGGAAGCTTTGCTAAAATCTAATTTTTGGACAAATATTTCATGAAAGGTTAGTTGGGTGTATTTTCTTGAAATTCTTCCGATCGCATCCCTGGAAGACAGTGAATGTACATGCCAAGATTGGTATCTAATAAACGTTCTATTTGTTAACACACTTTTTTATAAAAATGCTTTGTGTTTGGACCCTATACTGGTAAAGATAGTAAAAAAGAACATCGTTATTTGTTCCAAAATAAATTAAGTGGTCGTATCATTCCAAATGCAACGTCTAAATGAGCTTGCAATAGATGGGCACTTCTGTGCCAACTAATGATGTTCATTCTTTTAGGGAGAGTAAGGATCCAACTACAAAATTTTTCTAGAGAATAATTGGAAATGACCAAATACGAGGTATGTAAATAAATAAAATAGCCAGATTGATTTGAAATTTTGATTCATTGCTGAGTTCATGCAATCCACACGAAAGCCCAGTTGGCATTTGGTAGCTTATGAAGACCAACTGAAGCAAAATACGGTTCCCTTGTTTACGCATGCGTGAAGTGCTCTAAGTTTAGATGGCTGAGGGATCCGCAACTGCTATGTGCTGCCGCGAAGGCACGCCTAAGTGAGTATTAGAACAAGCATGGGTACAACAGGGAAGGTAGCGATTGAGCTGGCCTTACTCAACCCACATTCTCTTACCTAGTGACGAAGTTTGTTTTCATACAAGCAGAGTGGTGGCTTCGTTCCACCTGCGCAGTAGTAATAATTTCTACCTCGTATTAGATATTTTGCTTATACTACACATATCAAGCATAGAATAACTATTACAGTTACCAACTGTGGTTAGATGAATTACATAATCTTCAAGTTTATAACCTTCCTTTAACTTACGCACGTAATATGCTTAGACTGCCTTATGATTAACATACTAAATTGTTTCTTTTTCACAATAAATAAACCAGTAAAGTCCCATTCCTATTTAGCCTTAAAAGGATTTTAAAAATGTTTGAACATAATAAATTGTGTGGTTTTAAACTCAATATTGTTTCAAACTTTGAAACACGAAATGCAGTGGCCTATTTTAAATAAACTAATAAGAAACTAAACCTCTAAAACGTAGAATCATATCGTCCCTTTTATATATTTACAAACACGAGTATCCAGAAAGTACCTTTTGAAATTGTATATAAATACCTGTAAGATCACCAAAGTTTGCCTTATGTTTCTGCGCTTTATACTTTCAAATTAAAAGCCCTTACTAAACAGCGAGCTTTCCTTTTTTGTAACTTTCAACAAATTTTCTCTGCCACACTTTATGCAACAGACGTCCCGACGAAGACTCGCCGTGTCGGGTGCTCAACAGCAGCTAAGGGGAGGGATGCAGGTGGAGTGGGGCAAGAACACGTTTCAGTGGGCGCGGGGGGAAGCCAGATTGGCTTATCTATTAGTTATAGCAGGTGGTCTTGAAGGTCAACTTGCCAGCTCATACATGTCTACAAGGATGCGGGGCGCAATGTGTATGTAAGTCCAAAGAGAATATCATTCGAACATTGCTCTTACACTTGTTCGTAAGAAAGTAATCTCAATGTACAGAAAACAACATTAACGTTATAAATCCAAAGAACTCTCAACAAGGATGGATACTAAATATTCTGCATTAGAGGCATTTTAATATACCACTCTTTTAAACTATTCATGGAAACACACGCATGCGCACTGTAAAGTTTGCAAATTGTTCTTATTCAGTGAACATGAAATCGTGCATTTGACCTGAAATTTCATGTCGATATTTTAAAACGTTGAATGGCTGTTTGTTGAAAATAGCAGGAAAGCAGAACTTCAAAGGAAAATGGAAGTTTAGCGTAACACAAGTGATAAAACTACTGTAAACCGCAAAAGAGCATGTTCACAAAAAATTATGAGACATCAATCTCTATAGGTTACGACGTAGCTTCTCGCCCTCAGCTTTCTCGCCTAACACCATTTAAATCTGAACCGGCTTATCTATTATTATCATCACCGCCACCACCACCATCATCATCATCATCATCATCATCATCATCATCATCATCATCATCATCATCATCATCATCATCATCATCATCATCATCATCATCATCATCATCATCATCATCATCATCATCATCATCATCATCATCATCATCATCATCATCATCATCATCATCATCATCATCATCATCATCATCATCATCATCATCATCATCATCATCATCATCATCATCATCATCATCATCATCATCATCATCATCATCATCATCATCATCCATCATCATCATCATCATCATCATCATCATCATCATCATCATCATCATCAGCAGCATCATCATCATCATCATCATCATCATCATCATCATCATCATCATCATCATCATCATTATTATTATTATTATTATTATTATTATTATCCAGAAATACATATGTATATACATCATATGCCGTTAATCTACCACAAAGAAACAATGTTACTTGTTTGAATTATACTTTTGGAGAAAAGAATGCGCTGATTTTTTTGTTTGGATAGAACAATATTTATTATTTAGCTTCTTGTTTGCTTTCCACTGACCACACATCAGAGCAACACATACAAAAGTAAATAACTCTGATGAAACCATCGCTGGGCCGGGTGAACCAGGCGCAAGTAATTCATAAGAACATTTTTCGTCTCTTTCCCATACACCCTTTCGTCCGTCAGAAAACATTTGGTGCCGCTGTACTAGTGTTAACATTAGCATTCTGTTTGACTTCCTCAGCGGTAGAAGTGTGAAGTGCACTTGTATTCATTGTGATTGTCAGTTTTAGAGGAGGGTATTGTGAATCTTCTAGTATGAAGATAAGCTACCGATTAAAGACAAAATATGACTAGGATTGTTAACTGTAAATCTACAAGAAATTCAGCCTATCCATCACATAAATTCACCGTTCGCCCTGCTAGTAATGGGGCAAAATTATATACCGTTGTATATTCTCCAAGAATTTTGCAGATTTCTGTGTATTTGCGGTTAATATTTTTAACTTTGCTATACATGCTCATCCAGGGCCCTCAAATGTTGATTGAATAATAATATTCTCAAACTGTGTGACATCGAAAACCCATACCGCAGCTGTGGTTTCCTGAGCTGAGCTCAGATAACTACGCTAACTGACCAGCTGTAAATTTCTCATAATATTAGTTTCTTGTGGTATCACTCAGCTTCGATTGAATTTTGCTGTCAGCATGTGGCATGGAGCACTTTTAATTCTGTATTTGCATTAGAACAACCGAATGAGATAGCTCCGCCGTAAAGTGTGAGGCTCGCATTCGGAGGTTGGTGGGTTCGACCTCCGTAGTCCACATTCCTCGTCCATGGGCTTTTCGAAATTTCCTCGAATAACCAAGTAAATACTGGAAATAATAATTACATCCTCTGAATTTTCTGCCCGTCCATTCCAATCCGGTCTTTCAGGGTCGGAAGTGTTGGCGATGGACGGTTTGGTGCTGCTGTGTGGGAACTTTGTGAACTGTAACTGCCGTCCTCGTCCGATGCGTGGCGTTGTAGTCCCCATAAGGCTGGTGACTGCTTGGCGAATCCTGGTGTCGAAATGATGAATCTCCAGGATCCTCCCACATGATTAGCGCTTATCACCCGGGATCCAATACGCCCATAGACCACTCTTACTTCACGCCTTCCTCCCGGGATCGGACATACAATAGCCTCAACAGTGTACTCAATGTGGAATCCCCTTCGTCTATACTCTACCTCTAGCTCTTACATATAGACGAAATTATTTACAAGTGACAAGTTGTTCAGCTTTGTTATGCTTCCATGAACAAGTGGAATACCTTGTTGTGATCCGTAAATCGAAGCTAAATTAGACAGATAGTTTTCTCCGGTATTTTCTGCGAAGAAAACATTCGAATAAATTTAGTTCCATGGGCCCCAGGATAATACAAGCACCCGTAATATTTAATGCTCATAAGGAGCCGCATATTCTGCGAAAAAGTCTCGTATGTTACATTCACTTGGTTCGTACTACTCGTTCTTCTACAATCTATTCTTATGAAAGCTTTCTTCTTCTTCACATTAATGATTTATAAAGCGGGAGACCCGGGTTCGATTGCCGGAAACGGCTTTTCTCCCGGTAAAATACTTGGTTCAGGGTCCCTGAAGTACCAATTGAGGAGCTACTTATTTAGAAGCAGTGGTCCCTGGTTGCGAAGACATAAATGGCCGGGAAGAACTGAGGCGCTGTCCACCTCCCACTCTCCAGTACTGCACCCCACTCATTACGCCTGTACTGGGCAGAGGTGGGAGAAGGATTAGTTTATCTATTAAATAGTTAACGCTCTCCAAAATATATTTCACATAAATTGCACATTTTAGCGAAATCTACAGTTTTACTGCACTAAGAATTTGTTCATCGGTTTTACCAGTAGAATGCTAATTATAAATTAATTAAAATGAAGAGGAACTTAGAAGCTATTACAGAAAATTCAAGTAATATCTTAAGGGTACGGTATTTCCATAAAAATATAGGTAATTAGAGCCATTATTTAGAAAACAAAAAGGACCTAAGCTTCATCAAAGCACTGTTTTAGAAGGGAGATTTTATTAAAAATGTTTTTGTCGCATCCTTGGAAGAAGATATATTTAAATACCATGTCTTTTTTAGTTGTTTCATTTATACAGTCCCCTGAAATTTATTCGGTCATGACGAAGGTTTCTGACTTGAGGAACCACTGAACTGTAGGGTTTTTTAATATTAATTTATGTTTTTTATCATTAAACACACTCACATTCACACATATATTCATAATCCAGACTCTATGGAGGATACGGAGTTGCTCTAGTTAAAGAAATATGCCCAAACCCAGCTGGAAATCGAACACAGAACCTCTGAACTGAGAAGCCAGAACACTGACTATTCGACCGCATGGGCAGTAAGATATCAAGTTATGTATACATCTGGTACTCTGTTCTGGTGTTATGCTGCTCACACAGACACACACACAGACAATTTCACTAAAAAGGTTACATTTTTAACACAGAAGCCCTCAAAACATATATTTCTGATAATATCTGGAAATCTAACTTTTGGTTGGAATACAGCAGGTACCTTTCTCTGTTTACTAGATATATCGAGGAGAACGTAATAATGTATGCGGTTTCAATTCAAAACTGAAATCTCTTGTAACTTTCTCTACTAAAGCGCGTTCCACCCTTAAAAGACAGTACACGTTAAATGGAGAGGAGTGTTGCAACATGTACCAGTTGCGAATCTTTCTGCGCGCGCGACCCCGAGGTGGCAGAGTCCTGCACTTAGTCCTTCAATTGCTGCTTGACGAGATGGGCACTTTTAACTTTGGTATCCCTGCACGCCTTTGTTACTGTATGACCTAAATTTACAAATGACTCGTCTGTATAAACAATTGATTTCTCCTGGTCCTTAAACCTTTTTACGTCTTTTAGATATTTATGTCGCCATCTGATGATATCGATATCGTCTCTTTCTATTAATATGCACTTCTTACCCCTTCTTTCATATTCGGACCCCAAATCATGTAAGAACCGACTAAGAGTGGCCCTTGAGAAATTTGGTACGGTCTCATCACTGTTGACCCGTGACAAAATTATATTCAGCGTGGGTGGAATATTTGCAAACTGTAAAGAATGAACAGTTCGCCGCACTCCACCTTGCACTATTCAATCATATTGCGTTAACCTAGCGTTTTGTGTAGTTCCGTCCTTTTTGCTTTCTTTTTCGATGGCGTTCTTAGAGGTCCTTCCATTAGTTCCTTCTTAATCATACACACTACTACTTCTGAACACCCGATAGCCTTAGCTGTTTCTTTTACCGCCTTACTTACACGCATTTTACTTCAAAAATAATCTAACACATTCATAATTATTTGGCGTTCCTTACTTCTTAATTTACCAATATATCGTCTCTTCCTAGCTTCCCCCTCCATAACTAAAAATATATACAAAAATATTAAACAAATAACGCAATAACAGCTCACAGTTACACACACGGCTTCTTTCGAACTAATGTTAGTGCTGCTCCTTATACTATCTTCTGTGTCAGGCCTGACGCTGAATAGATGAATACCTTTTGTTTGCCTTACTGGATAAAAGAAAGAGGTTACTGCCTTTTGGTTTATTTTAAAAACTTTCTCCAACCTTCCTCAACATTTGTTCTCGCTGGTTCCCTGATGTAAACTCAATAACAAAAAAGTTTCACACTGCGTAATTTTTGCAGTGCACAGATATAAAATTTTCCGAAAACATTTAATTTAAAAGATTAAAACACTTAACTGAGTAAACATAGAGAATTCAAAGTAGGCAGGTAGTAGCACTATGGTTTACTCTACGTAAGAAAAAAATATAGATGCATTCTAGCAGTTAGTTTGTTAGTTAGCGCGTGATGAGTGTAGAAACAGCAAATATCGGACTTCTATTGAAAAAAAACGTTTTCTGAAGAAATTTGGGCCTATAGAAATGTATAATGACTCTGAAAAGGATATAACCTGACAGAGAAAAAAATTCTGCATAGGATAATGTGTTCAAATCTGAAATTTATAACAAATGAATATTTATACCATGCTATTAGTAATCTGACAACAGCGCGAGGGTAGAAAAGGACGCGGCTAATGGCAACTTGTATGCGCTAGATAGAGACAGAGATGTCCCATTTAACTCCATACTGTCTTCTAAGAGTGGAACGCTATATAGTAAGTAGAGGAAATATTTTATTCCACGCAAAAATTCGATGTCAGAAATTTCACCGGAAATATAGGTTTTGAGACCACCTGAATCCCAAAAAAAATAACAACTGTTAGAAAAAGGTATACGTGTGTGTGTGTGTGTGTGTGTGTGTGTGTGTATGTATGTGTGTATATCTGTGTGTATATTTGTGTGTCGGTCTGTCAGCCTTTGGACAGCATAACTCAAAATGAAAAGTCGGTTAGAAACCAAAATTGGCATTTAAATTTAAAGTATTTCAAGGATACGACACAAAGACTTTAAAGACAATTCCTCCACCCCAAACTACCCTTTACATGGATAATTTGATTTTCTTGAAAATGGTTCCAACGATTTTGAATAAAATGACATATTTAAGATATTGTTATGACAAATGAAACGTATATCTTGAATTTACTGCTTATAGCCTATGAAGTCCTGTTTACTCTGGGTGATTTCAGTAACTCGTAAACCGTAAGAGATAGACCAAATCTTAGTATACAAAAATATACATCTTGCTAAAACACACCATTTACGCCTGATTGAATTTTTTCGTAGAGTGGACCATTTCGGAGATACTCCTTGTTATTGGTGACTGTTTCTGATAGCAAAACCTTTGTGAAATGGAGCATCTTTGTTCATTTTTTATATGTTAAGCGTGCAAAGAGAACGGGATCTCAAAGTTGTAAGAAAGTTGAGTATCACTCAAAGCCTACTGTATTCTAATATTCCCCTTGTACCTACAAGGATAAGCAACAAGATAATTTCTGCAAATGTTTATGTCAACTGACACGAAGAAGATATAGGAATAAGAGTTTGGAGGAATGGTTAGTACAAGAGTAGAGAAAGTCATGTGAGTTCGACACATCAGATTTTTCAAGAAAAGTGGAGCGCGGTACACTGTTATATTTACCTCACTTAAGACGTCCATTTTTATTACAGCAACTCAAGTGTAGTTGATGCGTTACGGAAAGCCTCTTTCGCTTGTTTCTCAGGCGACATCTCCTGTCTGTCGTCACTGTCACTTCTAAAAGTGAAGTTCCAAGCTGAGCTCAGACTTGAGTAAAACGTCAATGCAATGAAGACTGTTATGTTAAGCAAAATGTACTCTACAGTTCTAAAGGTGTTCAGCAGTTAACAGTCCGAACCGCGTTGCCGCGCCACGTGATACGATATCAGCACCTGCCGCAGCTGTCAGTTGCAGCACTAGCTAGGCAGACTGTGTCTGTCCACTGTTCATGTGAAAATCAATTCCACTTGCAAATTTGTAGATTGTCACACAAAGTGATACTGCCCTTATAATTCCAATCACAAGTAGACTATATAGTCAAGGAGCGAGATACCTCCGCGGTAAAGTCTGATACTAACTTAGTCTAAATCTGATGTGTTGTACTCACATAATTTTCTCTACTCTTGTACCAACTATTCTTCTAAGCTCCTATTCCTTTATATTCCTGTTAGTCGAGATAAACATTTGCAGAAGTTACTTTATTGCTTACTTTCTTGGAGCACATGGGAATACAGTAGGCTCTGAGTGATAGTCAAATTTTTTAAAGCTTTGAAATTCAATACTCTTTGCACAGCCAAGAGATAAATTGAGTAACGATCTTTCATCTGCATTTTTACTTTCTGTACTGGTAAGAGGGGAAGTATTGTATTCCACCCAAACATTCGAAGTCGAGATTTCACCGGAAATACATGTTTTGAGGCCCCCTGAATCCAAAAAAAAGCATTTTTAGAAAAAGGTCCGTGTGTGTGTCTGTGTGTCTGTCAGTCTGTGGACAGCATAGCTCAAAAACGAAAAGTCGGTTAAAAACCAAAGTTGGTATTTAAGTTTAATGTTGTTCAAGGATGTGACACGAAGATTTTGAAGAAAATAGCCCCACCCTAAACTACCCTTTACATGGAAAATTTTTCGAAAATTTTGATTTTCTTGAAAATGGCTCTAACGATTTTGATTAAAATGTCATATGTGTGAGATATTTTTATGACAAATGAAATGTATATCTTGAATTTTCTGGCTATAGCCCCTGCAGTCGTATTTATTCTGGACGACTTTTGCATAACTGGTTAGAGATGGACCAAATTATACTATACAAAAAATGTAGATCTTGCTAAAATACACAATTTATGTCTCATTAAATTTTCTTGTAGGGTGAACCATTTCGGAGATATACCTTGTTATGTGTGTGAGTTTCGGAAAACTTGGAACTTTCATGAAATGGGTCATCGTTGTTCATTTTTTTATATGTTACGTGTACAAAGAGAACGGAATCTCAAAGCTTTAAAAGATTTGACTATCGCACAAAGCCTACTGTATTCCAATATTCCCCTTGCACCTACAAGGAAATAAACAATAAGATAATTTGTACAAATGTTTATTTTAACTAACACGAAGAAGATATAGGAATAAGAGTTTGTAAGAATGGTTAGTACAAGAGTAGAGAAAGTCATGTGAGTGCAACACATCAGATTTTTATATAGTAAGATTTGGTCTATTTCTTACGGTTTATCAGTTATGCAAAAGTCATCCGGAGTAAACAGGGTAGCATAGGCTATAAACATTTTATTTAACATAAAAATACCTTATATAGCATTGAGTCAAAATTGCTAGTTAGGGTGGAGGAATTTTCTTCAAAATCTTGTGATCACATCCTTAACAGATATTAAATATACATAGCAACTTGGGTTTTTAAGTGACCCTTCGTTTTAGATTAGACAGACACAGAAGCACACAAACCCACAGGATCCTTTTTCTAAAAAACCTTTTTTTATTCAGGGGTCCTCAAAGCATATTTCCGGTGAAATCTCAACGTTGAATTCTTGGATCGAATACACTACTTCCCATACAATTTCACACCAAGATTTCCTTTCCTCCATTCGCTTATCTCTTTCAGGTATACTTTCAGGCATATAGCGTTGGCAGTGCCGGGAAGATGGCGCAATGAGACATACAAGCGACCCAGACTGGTACTTACCAATAACTGACTCTGACATTCACCATCCCCATAATCAACAGTATACCATATCCATAAAAAAAAAAAAAAAAAAAAAAAAAAAATCATCATCCCAACACAATACACTTTCATACCATCTTCTAATTCTTCATCCATAACTTATACTCCACCATCTAACCACCGTCTTCTTTGAATTCTACCATCATTAATCAGTAAGGGATCTAATCCCGGAATGGTCCAAGGTCAAGGGCGCCTCCCATAGGGAGGATAACCCCTTAATGACCATCACCCAGGGGCAGATGGCGCAAATGATTGCGCATGGTAACTGTTGTTCTCAGTGCTAGGTGGCGTTTGGCCGGCCTTGTCCTCCGTAGGTGGAGAGGGTCAGTCAGTGCAACACCGGAATCAGGGTCTCAGCCCTTTTTAGGGACTTCTGCGCGTCTCTGTGGCCTGTCCAGCTGCGAACCTGAGTGGCACCTTCGGTTTCGTCATTTCATCCCTGCTTCCTGGCCCGGGGGTGGAAGCCACAAGAGATCTGTGTAGGTTGAAGTGAGCGAGGTGTCCCCTCTGTTTCTGCATCCCTTACCCCTTGTACGTGATAGAGAAAGTAAAACAAACATAAACAGGACATGGAAGCAGTTCGATTGATTAATTTATAAACCTTTTTTTTTTTTTTTTTTGTAATTTTATATGCCTTATTTTTACTATCATATACTCAATTAAATCTCACTCGAGTTTTAATTTTCTTTAGATAAACCATTAAGTGTAGTGACCTCACTTATCATCATTGCTTATGTATGGATAAGAGTTTTAGAAAATAGCTCAGCAAATACTTCTATCAAGTGCTCTCTTTGGGTTGTATAAGTTGGGTCAGAAGAGCGAAACCTCTTAACTATGCAAATGCTTTTCTAATGGTACAGCGAGAGACGTTTTGTAAGAGATAAGAACGTACGTCGGCCCTCTAATCAATCACTATGGCTCCGATGACAAAACGTCAGGCAGGAAAGACGATCCATCACCTCAATCCCTTTAAAATGCCATGCTGATTTCCACCGTCCTATGGTCGATTTGTTACACGACGCTTGAGAGACCTACTGATTCCTTTCCTTCCGTTAAAAAACCTTGTGCTGCACACCTACCCACTTTTGTACAAGCTATTTTATCCCACAAATGCTTATTCTATTTCATTTTGTGTTTGTTTTAAATTCACATAATTTCTTCTTAATTATGAAACAAGTAACCTTGCAACCTCGGACAAGGAAATAAAAGAGAAAGATCTCATAAACTTGGAGAAAGTTTTGGAACTTAGGTTCATCCCAATGGGCAAGTCGAAACAGCTAAAAAAAATCTGATGTGTTGCACTCACATGACTTCATCTACGCTTGCACTAACCATTCTTACAAACTCTTATTCCTATATCTTCTTCGTGTTAGTTGAGATAAATATTTACAGAAATTATCTTATTGCTTATCTCCTTGTAGGTGTAAGAGGAATATTAGGATACAGTAGGCTTTGAGCGATTGTCAAATCTTTTAAACCTTTGAAATTCCGTTCTCTTTTCACAGCTAACATACAAAAAATGAATAACGATGTTCCATTTGACAGAAGTATAAGTTTTCCAAAAGCTCATACAAATAACAAGGAATATTTCCGACATGGTTCACTCTAGAAAAAATATTTAGACATAAATTTGTGTTATTTAGCAAAATCTACATTTTTTGTAGAGTAAGATTTGGTCTATATCTTACGGTTTATCAGTAATGCAAGAGGCATCCAGGGTAAACAGGACTACATAGGCTATAGCCAGAGAACTCAAAATATGCATAATTTGTCATAAAAATATCTCAAACAAATGTCATTTTGATCAAAATCAGTAGAGCCATTTTCAAAAAAATCAAAATTTTCGAAAAATTGTCCATGAAAGGGTAGTTTAGAGTGGAGGAATTTTCTTCAAAATCTTCGTGTCGCATCCTTGATAGACACTAAACTTAAATAAGTACCAACTTTGGTTTTTAACCGACATTTCGTTTTTGAGTTATGCTGTCCACACACACACACACACACACACACACACACACACACACACACACACACACCTTTTTCTAAAAATGCTTTTTTTGGATTCAGGAGTCTCAAAACATATTTCCACTGAAATCTCGACATCGAATTTTTGGGTGGAATACAATACTTCCTCTAATTACTATACATAGTGGAGAAAGTAAAACTTTTTAACTCGCAATTGACTGTTTGAAATTACTCAAGCCTAAAAGGTTAGTGTTGGGAAAACATGTTTACTTGCAGCACAATTTGGCGCGGCTAGGTTGGTAGATGTTTGTAACGCTGATCATCTGTTTACTCCTGCAAGCGTTAGAGGTTGTTAGCAAGTACAATGGCCCCGCTGGGAGGAGCAGAGTAAATTAAACTGGTAACCACACGACACTTTTATAACGAGGTTCTAATTTGCTAAGTTCGCAAGCCATGTCTGTATTTTTCTCTTGTCGTTCTTGTAAACTTTAAACGCAAGGAGCCCGAGAGTGCCATCCAATGGAACTTGAGTAAACAAGTACTACGCGAGAGTTTAGTTTCATTACATATCCAAACCTATCCTGGCAACTCAATTAGCTCCAGTAACGTGCAATCTCCAGACTGGAGCCTAAATTCAAATTCCCAATCTGGCTTCTAGACCAGAATACTGGTTGCACATTGATACCAAAATTATTAGTTAACTAAATAAATTGTTTAAAATTTAATCATGTATGAAACACAAATAAAGCCTGTGAAACAAACGAAATATTTGTCAATAGTACGTATTAGATAATATCGAAGGTATAAACGAAGTGAACAAACCATAGAATTCAACTGAGCCGGAAAATAATAGCATCGTTAAATGCTACATGGTGGGATACGTATATTTGGAAAGATACCAAAAAATATATTGGTAAAACATTGGTGTAATATATTGCAATATATGGAAGTGAGATGCGGACCTTCAACAGTTACTGCAGGAATATACTAATAGTTCTAGAAATGGATTATTCGTGTAGAAATAACAAAAGTCAAAATTAGAACATATCACAAATGAGGCAGAAGAAAGCATAATTGAAAGAATTGAGAAGAAGGAATTAAAATAGTTGGGACACATTAAGAATGAAGATGAGCGACGGCCGAAACAACTATATCAATGCCCAGGAAGGTAGGCTTTGGAAGATAAATTATGATAATTAATGATGGATAAGTAATTGATATGAAAACCCAGCAAATAGAACCACTTTCAATATTAATATCAGAGGAATGTGCTATACAACGTATTCTAAAGTAAAAAGCTTGTCAGATAGGAGAATGAGTTTGTAGTTACGAGATGGTTAAGTAGGTCATTGGTGAAGGGCCGGATTCCGTAGGCCAATTCATAGAATTCGCCGAGAAGTTAGCCTGACTAATTAATAATGCCACCGCGCATAGATGTGAGAACCTCGTGGATTCCTGATAATTTTATAGACGAAAGCCAGGGTGAAAATTAAAAGCCCTTGAACACTGCAGAAAATTATGTTGCAAGTTATCATTGGGGTTTGACCGCATGTGGGACTTGTGGTGGACGAAGTGGCTTAGGGGCGAGTTTCCTCCGGGTTCTCCAGTTTTCCCACCCTTTCATTTCACCGCTGCTCCATCTCCATTCCATGTATGATCAATGCCAGCGTCTGTGGTGTTGCATGCAGTAAAAGCGTGCGTCAAACTACCGGAAAAAAAGGAGAAAGCGGAAGACTATTGGCAGTAGACTTCTTGCTTCTTTATTGAGAAGCCTTATAATAAAAGAGCTGAAAGTTTACTTAAGTGAAACAGACGTCAACTGAGAGCAATTATTGCGTTTCTCACAGGACTTACACCCTGAAAAATATCCTTACAAAAGGAGACTGTTTCAGGGTAACTTGTAGATGGTGCAAGAAAAAACCAAACAATTCAGCACAGTTTATGTTCCTGTGAGACTTTGGCTTGTAGGAGATATGTACATTGGGAAAAAGTTTTCTAAAAACATCAAATGCATGTATAAAATAAAATCCATGACAGCTTTGGCCCTCTGGTGTATGAATTATTTTGCTACATATGCTACTCTTCTTCTAATTTGTACACCGCCTGAGCAAAAAAGAATGTTACAATATTCTAAAAATTTGACTTAGCAGTTTCGTTTCCAAATGTAAACAGTGGGCATTAGATTGGTAAAGAACTTATATCTAATTTTGGAAACAAAGCTTTTACCTATACTTAAATCTAGAGCAGAAAAGTAATATCAAAAGAAATAGAAATTGTGCATTATATTATTATACTTCTCTGTTATTTAAATAAAGATCTCAACATATGTTACGTGTTTCATGAAAACATTCTGTATATAGCCCTGATGTAAAACAGTAATTTAACTTAATGATTCTGAAACAGATATTCTCTTTTGTTCTTAGATTTTCAATGGGTGTATAAATCACAGAGATAGCTGGCTAGCAGATAATGAACGTATATCTCCTGTTGCTGTAATGACTTTAACCAAAGCACGGCTGTCCCTATTCATTGGTTTTGGATCAATGTTGATTTAAGGCTTTATCGTACATACGCTCATTCAGTCCATTTGGAAAAGAGCACAGCAAACGTGGACTATTTACAGATAGTTGAATCAGTAGTTCATTTCAATAACATTAGAAGGAATATGATCTCTGCTCGATTTCAACACTTTTAGAGGCAAAAATAAAATGTTATGATTGATTCGCGTACTACTGCTAAGGACCATAGATAGCAGGTTTTGTGACAAACCTTTATCTTCCGAAAACAATAACGCAATCTTTAACAATAACGCAACTGTAGCGTCAGCTGTCTATATCACTAATGTATCATTTAATTTCATTATTGTTTCACTTATTTATTTTCTTTTAAATTAAAATCAAAATCCATACAATTGTAGTCTAATGTAACCCCATCATCAACCACACGTGCCATCTCACTGGTTACTTTACGTGGCTCCTCCCCATCCTTTACTAAAGTCACATTTGAATGCAGTCACTGTGATTAAACTCACAACGTGCTGCTTTGAATGGATGGCTAGCCCATTTCGTCCGATGTCTATTCCAGTCATTGCCATTCGAATTACTTTCTTTGAGGTATTTGTGACAGGTATATCTAAACTTGTTCAATTGGAAGAAAAGTGACATACGTAACGAAATAATTCATATAATAGAGGATTAAGAAAATCTTGTTTCACCCTAAACTAATTTTAACTTGTAAAATATTTTCCAGATGCTTAAAATCGGGACAGCTTTACGCTGGCCTTATAAATTTCAGGCTCCTCCAATTACATCGCTAGAAAAAAGAACTGAATACGGGTAAGAGGAGGCCGGGTGACCTTAAATACTACGAGCGTTTGTGTGTCTGACCGTAATAACGACGGTAAGGTGTGAAGGAGGTCCGGGGCTACAGGACAACTAGCGACTGTGTGTATACGATCGAACAGTGTAATAACACCGTAGTGTCCGGCAAGCTCTAGAAGCTTCTTTGCTGAGTCATGCACACGTTTGCAAGAAAAGCACTCGAAGGAGGTTACGTCACGCCAGTTCCAGTACAAATAGTACAGATAGTGAGCAGTCAGTTTTAGAGTTAGAAGTTGGGTGTCAGAGTTTGAGTGTCAGAGTAACTTCAGCTAGTTTAAGTCGTCGTGTATACTTAGATTTTAGTTACGAAGTGAATCGGCCAGCCTGTCAGCGAGTGTGTATGTGTCGTCGAGTGATTGTATCGTAATAGCAAAGATATAAGAGACAGTAAAACTGGAGAAATAAATTGAAAGTCAGAAACATTATCGGAAGAACAATTGCGAATTGTAATAGTAGAGAAGACTATAAACTGGGTAGGTATTCCAGCCCAAAAAATTCGAAGTCGAGATTGCACTTTGTGATCCCCTGAATCAAAAAAAAAAAAAAAGAAAAAAAAAAGAAAGGATTTTTTACAAAAAGTTCCGTGTGTGTGTGTGTCAGTGAGTCTATTAGTCTGTGGACAACATAACTGAAAAACGAAAAGTCGGGTAAAACCCAAAATTGGCACTTAAGTTTAATGTCTTTCAAGGATGTGACACGAAGATTTTCAAGAAAATAGCCCCACCCGAAGCTACCCTTTACATAGAAATTTTTTTGAAAATTTTCATTTTCTTGAAAATGGCTCTAATGATTTTGATTAAAATGGCATATATATGAGATATTTTTATGACAAATGAAATGTATATCTTGAATTTTCTGGCTATAGCCCCTGTAGGCGTATTTACTCTGGACGGCTTTTGCATAACTGGTAAACCGTTAGAGATAGGCCAAATTATACTATACAAAAATGTAGATCTTGCTAAAATGCACAATTTATGTCACAATAAATTTTCTTGTAAGGTGAACCATTTCGGAGATATTCCTTGTTATGTGTGTGAAACTTTCGTGAAATGGAGCATCGTTGTTCATTTTTTATATGTTAAGCGTGCAAAGAGAACGGAATCCCAAAGCTTTAAAGTATTTGACTCAAAGCCTACTGTATTCTAATATTCTCCTTGCATCTACAAGGAAGTAAGCCATAAGATAATTTCTGTGAATGTTTATCTCAAGTAGCACGAACCGGATATAGGAATAAGAGTTTGTCAGAATGGTTAGTACAAGAGTAGAGAAAGTCATGTGAGTGCAACACATCAGATTTTTATTTAAAACATTTATGGTCATGTTCATCAGGATCATGTTATGAAAATATTTTCATTTGCTGTGAAATGCTTCAACTCATTGTAACATTTCGTTGGTAAATCTGCAATAAACCGAATCAAGTCTTGTATAGCATTTTTATTCGCTTCAGTCAAGCTAAGCACGTAGGAACGGTTTCATGCTCCAGTGGACTGCAAAGTCATCCAGGCTTAAGGGCAGAGCAAACAATCATGAGATAAATTAGCTCCGCTTCGAAGATGGTATCTGTCTCCGTGGAGATACCATCGCTAGCCTGAATAGAGTGCAAACAGCCTTCCGCTTTTGTAAAAGCCTTCTCTGTACCATGAAAAAAATTAAGTTTCGGTGTTTATTTTTCAGGGGTCCCTTTTTGCGTTATTTTTATATTTCCATTGCATCCGTTGGCCTATTTTGTTGTGTGATACAGGCCATACGATTTCCTCTGGCTTCAAACTCACTGGTTTTACTTATAATGGAATCAGTGAATATGGGGTGGGGAGGGGTAGACAGAAGGGGAGGTAAAGGCACCCACAGCACAACGTTTAATGAGCAACAAAGCAAAATGACAACGTTCTAGAGGACAACTGAAATATTTTAAAAAATCAAAAACGTTTAGTTTTAAGAAATTAAAAATTTTTATTGTTTTTTTAAAACATTCTGCTTTAATATAAATACATTTTTGCATTCGATGAAACTAGTTCATAAAGAAATGATGGCACTCTTCCGAAGGTACTTCAGGCACTAAACTAAACCCCATAAAGGGACAAGGCGTCATAAGTGGGATGCAGTACTGGAGGATGGGACGTGGTTAGCAACCTGAGTCCTCCCGGCCATTACGCGGCCTTCACGAACGGGGTCGCTACTTCATCAAGTAGCTCCCCAATTGCCCCTACGGGATCTAACGAGGCTGGGTGAACCCCGTGCTAGACCTCCCAGTGGAGGAAAAATCCCCACGTCGGTACCGGAGATCGAACTGGAGCGCTACCACTGCGCTACGGAGGCGGTCCTTCAGACACTTCAGGCATATAAAATGTTCTACGCTTCATCTGATGGCGAAAAAGTGACTCACGTACCATATATTTAATTTTTGGAAAGAAAAATGAATCACAGTGTTTTAGGTCTGGGCTGTATGGTTCATGATGTTGGCCTTTTTGAGCATCCAGATACTCGGTTATTAATTTTGCTGTATGCGACGGTGCGATGTAATTACGTAAAATTATTTTGGCTTTTGGGCGTTCTTCACGAACATTTCAACAATGTATCAATGGACAGTCTTCTAATTAATATAGCAGAGAAATAATTAGCAACCAAGTTCTTACCAGCACTGTGAATTGATTAGTTTTTGTAGTGTTAAGTTCTCTTTGAAATATCCATTGAATTTTGTTTTCACAATGAATCCAAAATTCATCACCAGCAACGTGTCTCAAACCAAATATTAAATGCTGCCTTTGAATTTTTTCGGAATTTTACTGCACTGTTTTTCATCAGGAGTCAGTTTATGTGGAATCCATCGACAGTTTTCTCACGTCTAACAATTGATGTAAAATGTTTTGGGTTTGACTCATACCAATCTCCAACGTCGCCCGAATAAATTCATAAGGTGTTCGTCGATCTTCAAGCATTGCTGTACCAATTATAAATTGCTGCCTTAGATGGATTTCCTTCCGCAAATGTATAACCACGCCAACTGAAATTTATAAAAA
This sequence comes from Tenodera sinensis, assembly GCA_030765045.1. Classification (NCBI taxonomy): domain Eukaryota; kingdom Metazoa; phylum Arthropoda; class Insecta; order Mantodea; family Mantidae; genus Tenodera; species Tenodera sinensis. The sequence continues at coordinate 39,450,843 of CM060974.1, forward strand.
GTGTTAGCTTAGAGTTTTCTCTATTCAAATTCATTTTTGGGTAAACATAAGACTTATTATGATAATTAACAAACTGTGCAATACAACAGGGTTTAACCTATAAAATGTGCATAAAATTTCAGTAATTTTTAATAAGTTCCATATATTTTAATTTTGAATTAGTTTCTATGATTTTGAAAAAAATGTCTCACAAGATGCTATTATAATTGCAGTCTTTAATAGCATATCAATATGGTAGAAAAAGTTTTAATTAGATTACTAGTTTGGAAGAGAACAACCAAAGCAAATTAAGACCTAAATTTACACAATGTGGCTATTACTATGTAACTAGCTGAAGTATTCGGAGCTGTCCGTGGTTTTATGGTTTATCTCTGGTGTTTAGCCTTAGCTTCCAGGTTCCACTTGTCCAATAGCCTTATATTACTTTGGAGGCATTTAAAAACAATAGACCTCTAAGAGTTAATCAAAACAGTCACTATACCATAAAAACAAAAACTGACGTGCTGATTTTTTCTAATGGAGGAGATTTTAACGCTTTTCCTTTTACTACACGATATGGTTTTATATCTACTCGTGTTTCGTTTACGTAACACATTCACATGTCTTCTCTTCTCTTCAACATACAGTATATACAATTTTCTATGACTGAAATAGAAATGCAACATATTACATTCAGAGATTTTTATCTACTCACTGTTCTTTTACCCAACACAGTCACATGTCTCTCTACCCACTTAACATATAGTTCATAAAATTTCCTATATGTTTGAAATAGAATTGCAATGTATTACAGTCACACTGTTTTCGCTACTCACTTTTTTATGAAACACAATCACAATTATTTCTCCACCCCGATTTTCTAGAAACAATTGAAGAAACTTCCTTTATATTTGAAACAGAAATCAAATGTATCAGATTGATTATATTGATATTAAACTGTCTCCAAGAAACATAAGGATATTGGGCAAGTGTAACTTAAGTCTAAAAGTTGTAGCGATAAATCGTCATACCACGGGCAACGGAGAGTATTTCAGCTAGTGTATAATAAAAATACCAGCAAAATACTATGCAAAGGCACTGTTGAACAACCATAAACTCCATAGTTTGTAAAGATTTCTAGTCAATGAGTTGCATGTTGTCGCATTCCGGCTACCTCGTCGCTATTTGCAGGGAAACTATTGTGAAGCTGGCCGCAGCGCACAGCAAAGGACGGTCGGGTCAACCTACCTCGCACCGCATACCAGTCGCGGCATGTATCAAAGACACTCAAGGTCAAGCTGCATCACACCACTCACGGCGAGCAAACACGTGACAACAATCAGAGCGGTATAATCAAAGGGGGTTTTCTAATTTGTTCGTGAATTTTCTGACTGCCACCAGAAACGGCAAAGTTCGATAAAAATGTGGCTAAGTCATCGCCGGTATAAAAGCTTGCGGAGTGCATGACAGCAGGCATTTCTTAGTCAGTCGCTTTTTAGTATTAGTGTGTGTGTGTGTGTGTGTGTGTGTGTGTGTGTGTGTGTGTGTGTGTGTGTGTGTGTGTGTGTGTGTGTGTGCGCACATGTGTCAGCTGCGCGTTTACCGTCGAGAGAACCGTCGCGTCGAAGTAACACCAGTGAAGCAGCTGCATTAGTGTTGAGTGTTTGTGTAGTCAACTTCTGTGAGACAAAGAGAGAACTGAAAGACAGTGAAAGCAGTGAGCCAAGGTTACCAGTAGAAAACAGTTTTGAGCTGTAAGGACTGTAGACAGTGTGATGTCAGTAAACGAGAACTGTGTATTTGTGCAAAATCTTTGTAGGAGAATAAAGTGACAGAAAACGTAATTGGATTGGACCTCTGTTGTTGCCACGGTATCATTGGGAAGAAATAATATCAGTTTTGGTGTTGTCTATATAATTTTGTTTATTCTCAACAGAAAACTACTAAAATTCTTGATATCGAATTTTTTGAGCATAATATGCAAATAAATTAGGTGCATTTTAATTATTAATTAGCCTATAAATGTATCTGACAGTATAGACATGAATTTACCCTTAATGGAGTACAATATCTACTTCCTCAACCTGCTTACGCAGTAGAGAAAATAAAAACGTGTATTGTCCAGCTCTATTGTGGCAAGCTCACGCCATTTACCATGCGGCTGTTTGCCCAAACAGCTCTCTAGACACATTTGAATGAGACGTCAACAAAGCTCTGATATTAGGTAGTGCAAACACAACTGCGAGGAAATGATCTTCACCCCTTTCATTGTAATCGCTGTGCGGTTGGTTATCTACAGCCACCAGCAGGTACTGAATTGACGGAGGAGGGCGGGAAGGGGTGCAGACGTGCCTTACAGCCTCCTTCGGGCGTTTACTTCACATTTTTACTGACTCTATATTCAGTAGAGGAAGTATCGCTTGCAACCAAAATATAATACCAAAAGGGTAGTTGAACACCATATTTGGAATATAAGTTAGGAGTCCTCCAAGGTTACAAAGCAAAGAACCTTAAGAAAATTTTGCATCCAAAGCTACTCTTCGCATGAAGAAACGATTCTTTTAATTCCTCAAAAACGGTTCTAAAGATTTTGAGCCATTTAGTATTTTTCTTGTTAGAAATTTACCTGCAAGAATTTAATACTACATAGGCTAAAATAAAAACAAAAAATAAATAGACCTTTTCTTTTTCACTTTTTCTACTACGTATAGTAAGTAGAGGAGTGTGTGTGTGTGTGTGTGTGTGTGTGTGTGTGTGTGTGTGTGTGTGCGCGTGCGCGCGAACACTATGAATCGAAAATGAAATCCGATTAAATACCAACCTATCTGCCATTTATATAATGTCTATTCCGTTTTATGTGAAGTAAATGAAGAATTAGCATGTTAAAGGGTAATTCGTTAAAGTAGATATGTGTAAAGTTGTGTAAATGTAACACATCAGATTTTTTATTAGATACTTCTCCACCTCGATTGACAGTGTCCATGGGGAGATTAAAAGGATAATTTGGTTAAAAATTACATTCTTTTGGTTTTTAGTCATATTATTTGACATTTTCTGAAACTTTTATATATACACTTTAGTGTTAAGGACGCATTATAAACATTTATACGGTGTTTTAAAATTGTTCTGCGTTTGACCTTCATTTACATCGTTAAAGAAAAAAATACCATAATTTTTTTTTTTTAACCAATTTCGCTAAAAACATTAAATTCAGTTCATTTTACAGCGGGATTGCGTTATTACGTTATTGCGATTGGTACCACTGTTGCTAAGATGGCTGCTGCCTGTGCGAGGGAAAAATAGTAAACACTGGAATTTTATATTGGAAAAATATGATATCGTATTTTCTTATGCCAGAGTTTTCTCAGAAACTATTAAAGATAAAAATCTAAATTTTTCAACACATATAAAGCACACTGTAGCAGAGTTATGAATCTAGTTTTGCGCTGAATAGTGAAATATTTAAAAACATTGTGTTTTTTACAGCGAAATATAAAGAAAAACGTGTTGTTGAAATAAAATAGACATTTTATTACAAAACAAACTGCATATACTTAAAGCATTGCCTTCAGCAGCTGTAAAAGTATCAAATTGATGTCTGTAATAGTTCTTGAGAAAAGTGTTCATTAAATCAGCAGTTTTAATATTCACGGGATAGAGCTTTTAATCCCCGTTAATACAACAGGAAGGTTTAGAGTGGTATCCTAATGCAATGATTGGTCATATTTGGAGTTTAACATCTATTTTCCGTATAGAAAGTGATATCCAGAGTATGAAACATGTAATAGGTTTGGAAAGCCTCAAGAACATGGGTATTAGACCAAAAGGCAAGCCATTAGAGAGAAGCACTGGTCATTTTGCGCAGTACATTGCCATTAAAATATCTGTGTGTGCATACGGTCGTAACAGCAGATATATGGGTCCCGACCTTTAGAGCCTAAGTTATATTAAGCTAGGAATGTATCGCCGCAGCAACAAACTTGCAAAGTACACATGCACGAAGGGAGAGGAAGGAACAAGAAGGTGGAGGGAGATAAGGAAAGGGTCCTTGCTCCACTCTAAACACACAGCAGCTACGTAAAAATATTGCTTTCAGGAAATACGTACCAACAGACGTTACAGATGGGCTTCATAGGAACGCTTACCCGTCGTAAACAGGAAGGTAAAGTTCAGTTATAGAGAGCTCAGGCTATTTATCCAGTGGCGGCTCGGCTATTGTATACGAGCGTATTAGTACATTTCAACATCTTATTAGCTATTTCTCTTTAAGTGCTGCTAAACACACCTATATGTTTTACCCTAATATACGAGAAAGGTTACGACTAAAGCATCTAAATCCCTTACAAGCTTCATTACACAATATAACGGGCCATGGGCCATATGGCACTTACTTAAAACGTTTTCATATCAACTCTGAAATCTGCACCAGATGCAATACAGAAGATACCCCAGAGCATGTAATGTTTAACTGTCAGAAATACAGTGAAATAGCACAATCTAACAGGAAAAAGCTCATGCACCTCACCTTATCGGAAATGGTCAGGAATAAGGAAAATCTAAATACTTTAAATGAGTTAGCGACTCAAATCAGTATAGCAGAAAGATCTTTAAGACAAACTGAACAAGAAAGAAATCTCAGAAATTTTTATAGACCTCCAGCGACTGTTGTAGCACCACCCTGTCGATCGTTAAGATTGTCAAATCAATATAACCGAAACCAAGTGCCGCAAACTCCTGAACCTGTTATACCAAGAACAATTGCATAGAACAGAAGAAGATTTCATTGTATCACTGGACAAGTGTAGACAGAAAGGAGAAGAACGAGGCCAAAACGACAGCCTGATGAGACTTGGACAGCCTACCAGAGACGAATAGCAGCAGCTAGGGAACAATAAACTTCATGAATACTATGAGATCACATATAACTTTAAATATCACTAATTTTCCTTATTGTTATTTAGTTTAATTTAGGTTAGTAACTTCTGCACTTTCTATTGTGAACAAATTGTAATCAATAAGTTTCAATAAATCAAAATATCCGTACACTACGTCCAGATATAAGAAATTAGGTATCTGTACATAGCTGGCAGATATTATTTTATTTTTTATTTTTTTGCTAAACGTGACGTAAATGCAGATCTTCAAAGCCTGCAGTGTTTAAATCTACCGCACCACTTCCCTGAACTCGATGAAATATGGCAGCAGTGTCAGTAGCACATCTTGATTTGTGCACATTCTAAGGGGCCTTTTGCTCATGCGCAACTAGTAAACACTGGGTTAAACACCTATGAATTGTGCACGCTTGAATGCGTGCAGAAGCGCAAAACTTCTCTCGTGGTTTTGTTTTGTTACTATTACTACAATTTACGTCAATGCTACTAGGTGATAGCTTATTACGGTAGAATATGATATGACGTAACGTGATTTCTTTATACCAGGGAACAGTACTCCCAAACTGCCCAGCCATTCCTCTATTTCCCGTCTGCTCGTAACCACCAAACCGGAAAACCGATACGAAAAACCGGTTCCACCTAACGCATGTGTGTATGTGTGTGTGTGTGTGTGTGTGTGTGTGTGTGTGTGTGTGTGTGTGTGTGTGTGTGTGTGTCCCAGTAGCTACTGTAATAAGGGAGGGCGGAGGGACTACTGTATTCACACCTTGGAGGTACTCTTTCCTTTGTCTTTTATACCTTCCCTCAACAACAATTTAACTTAGAGATTACTTCGTTGTTGCCCTGAAACGCTGCACTAAAACGACCCTTTCGTCAGACAAGGCTTCCTGCGAGAAGAAAAGCTCTTTTATAAGATTCATGTGCCGAGTTATTATAAATGGATCGAGATTATAAACACTAGCACACACTGAATTTCACTTACACTTCCGCTAATAATTATAGAAATTAACTTTATATGTAGTTTCTTTCACATGCTATTATTTCTTTTTGTCTTTTATACTCTTTCCAGTTCTATACCTTGCAGCACTGGATCACTGTGGTCCCAGTAGTTATCTGAAGTCGTTTGCCCATCTTATTCTTGGACTTCCTCTGTTTCTCCTTCCACTGTATTGGTGTCACATGGGGGTCGACTGAGCTCATATGTCGTGGTGAAGCCATGCTACGTGTCCCGTCCATTTACGTTTGATCTTTGCAGCCTGTTGTGCTACATCCTTGGAGGACCTAATTTCTCCCAGTATTTTGTTTGAAACTGTCACGTACTGAAATTCGCAGGTTTCAAAAACATTTACCAATTGGATATCACGAAAGAAAGTATTTAAGGTGATTTTAATAAGTGATGAGATAAACTTTCCAGCCTAATGATCCTATGTATATAAACAAAATTACTATATTTATGGAACGAAGAATCTTCGCATGATCTGTTAGAAGTCGCTGTAACGGGAACAAGTCACTGTCTAGGCTAACCAACTGACTGGGCCATACTTTAAAGACGAGGCTGGAAAAGTAGTCGTGGTAAGTGACGATTTTTATTGCCACATAAACACCGTTTTTATCGCGGTAATTGCAAGCACTGAAGAGGAAGACACGCGTTTCAACAGGAATGTTCATCTCAGCTCTTTAACGGCTATCAGAATTGTTCACCAGATCCTATGATTTTACACAGTATAATTATTTGATCTGTGAGTATATCAAAATAGTGAATTTATTTGAACATTCATGAACCACCCGTCTACTCAAAGCAAAATTAAGGCGTTTCATGGCTAAAATTCAGCCAAAACTTCTGTAAAGTTGTTGAAAATGTGTTCAGCAGAATGAACGTGGACAACAAATCATTGAGGGGCATTTGTCTGATGTTCTCTTGCATCTTTAATGGTACAGATTTGAAATTCAAAGCGTCTTCCACTTCTAAGAATGTAACACGAATATTTTCAAGATAATCGTGTCCAAACTGAAACCTTTGTCGCGAGCATCCAGTTTTTTTATGATGGAATAGTTGAATGTTTAACGACGCAGCTGTTAGCAGTGAGTATGTACATATGTGCACACAGTCCTCCTTTGAGGGAAATTTGAGTGTGTGTCGTCTGAAACAGTTATAGACATATAGTAGTTGCGTCGGAGTTAGTCTTGAATTGAAGCAGTTTTAATGAGTGGATCGTAAAAGCCAGTTGTTTGTGAGACAGAATAAAGAAACAGCTGCGAGTTGCCAGATCACTATTGTAAATTGTGTTAACCATAAAACCAGAGGATGTGTTTTTGTGCCTCACTTTAGAAGAAAGAGACAGAAAAAATAAATATACTTGTTATTTGTCAACAATTTTAAAAATTGTAGGACCTAACAGAAGGTGCAATGGTATAACATTTCCCCTTTTGTAATTATATATTTAAGTAACTGAACCTCTCCAACCAAAGATCACTTCATCATCAAACGGTAGTTAAAGGCTATACGGTATTTCCAGCTCTTGAAATATTAAGGAAGCCAGACGTTCCACCAAAAGTTCGAACCCTTTTGCGTGAGTTCATTTAATATTGTGAATACAGGCTGTACGGTGTTATAAGAGATGAACGGGAGGATTGCTCATAAAGAATTCTAGATTATGATAAAGCACCCTATTGGACAGGAGAGGTAAATGAAATTCAGTAAATCATCATTTGAGTTTAAAAAGTTACTCGTGCAACGTTGGATAAATCACTTAGTCATCAAAAGCACACGACATACTTCAACAGGAGCACAAAAATTGCTGAAGTTCTGGGCATTTCAGGAGAACGTGCGTTTCATATTTTGAGAGAGGACTTGGACATAAAAAAGTTATCTGCAAGATAACTGCAGATCTCTCAGAAAAGTTTGGCTCCTTGGAAAAAGGTATCACTGATGTGCGGACTTTAAATTGGCTAAACTACTGTACACATAAAAATACTTAAGTCTAAGTAACGAAAACGCCGCAATTTCTCCCTACTAAGGAAGGTAAAGTATGTGAAATCGACTGCGTCGTATCATTTGGCGGGGACTTTCTAGCGCGGCTTCCATTATGTAAGCTTGAGATGAGAACGTATAGCATGGCTGGAAACAAGTTGAATAACGCCAGCTGTCAATGTAAAAATCGCGGCACTATTTACACTAATTCCTGCGCCCCCTGACAACGGAGGTTAGTGTCCCAATTGCCCTTGTAGCATTATTGGAGCCAGCAGATTGATGTCCAAGAAAAAAATGTTGTTTTGAAAACAACAACATTTTCAAAAACCTGTAACATCATTCCAAGAACCTTTCAAGTCATCTACAGTTCTTTTCCTTAGTTATCAATACTTTTTGAAACCAATACGTGCTTCATACTCACTTAAGAAATCACATCCTAAAATGATGTCACACATAAGATTGGTTTCAACTAAAATATGATGATAATGATAATCATGATGACGTGATTCTGAAGGACGTTCACTACTTGGTCATTAGTGGCCTTATAAAATGAATCATCGCAAAAACCAGAGAAAAACCTCAATATAAAATAAAAGTACTAGGAAAAGAACAAACACATATATATGAAACAAACTAATGAGGCAAAGCCAGGAATAAAACAAATCTATAAAAATCCTTATACTTGTGTTTTCCATTGATTCAAACTGCAAAACTGTTTCGACCGCTTGTTTATCGTCTGCAAGGATCTTTGCAAGATTGACCGGCAGTTGCAGAGGGTACCGAAGATGCGCCAACGAAATACACTCTAGCACCACATGACCGTCCCCCACAAAAATTTGTTACACCGTGGACAAGGAGGAGCAGGGTCCTCTTTAGAAAGGTCACCATGTATTAAAATTGCAGTGGCCAATACGCAACCGAGCCAGGATCATCTCCTTGTGAAGAGATACAAGAGAGGAGGTTAGTCAGTTTATCGGAATTTTTTTTCACTTCTCTAAGCATATTACCACGGAGAGCTGAGCACTTTTCGTGCCAGCACGACAGCACCGCTCTCAGCATTTCGAGCCTAAAGTCTCTCGGAGTAATACGAGAAGTGCTAATACTGGGTTCTTTTATAAAGTTACCAAAATTTTCAGTGCAACACCTCGTACTTCGGACTAAAGACCAATAAATCCTATACTTCAAAGTGATATTTACTTAAAATACATACTAATTATGAATGGTGGATATACTTCCTAGAACTGATTCGAGGTCCTGTTTCCTTCATATTTTTATATACTTGATGTCCCCTCCCCCCTCCAAAAAATACCGACTACGCTTAGTGTGCTGTGCGGGGTGGTAAACTGATCGGTTTCAAACAAGAACCCCTGTTCGGAAATGCACTGTTTGGACGCTGGAGAACGTTGAAGTTTGAGAACGAACTATTGTGAGTATTTATTAACATTCGTTTTGGTATCTTGATACGGAAAGTATGCAACCCTTTAGCTATCTGAGTACTGTGAGGTACGATCTGAGCATAACAACATTCCTGCTCATGCGCTGAATTTGTCCATAGAGTCCTTAGTGCGCATCCTAATACGTCACTTGTGTAGTTTCCATACACTAAAGCATTTAACGGCAGTGCGACACATACCAGTACATATCTGAATAAATGGCCGACATAAGCTCCAGCACACTTTGATGTAAATGTGCGGAATCACCTCAACGTCACATATTTAAATCGATGGATTGGTAGAGGTAGACCAGTTCCATGGCCAGCACGGTTACCTCTCGACTATTTTCTGTGGAGATGTATGAAGAGTATGGTGTATGACACTCCTGTGACGTCAGCGGAGGACCTTGTGGCTCGAGTCCACGGAGCGACTGAAAATCTTCAAAGACAACCGCACGTATATGATCATGTGCATTAGGCTCAGCACCTCCGATATAGGATCTGCAATTAGTAAGAGGTACACAGTTCTAAGCCCGTTTGTAATGTCGAAACCTCGATGTTGGGTTTATTGACGAAATGTGAACCTGTACCCATCTCACACTTCGATGCGCGCATCCAAACCACGCATTTCCGGACAGGTGTTCCTATTTAAAAACTGATCAGTTTGCCGTCCCGCACAACACTAAGCGTTGTCGGTGCTTTTGGGACACCCTGCATATACATTAAAACATAATGGCTCTTATATTTCAAAGCTGTTATAAATACATTATGTTAAAGCATCTGTAGCAGTTCACAGAAATTTCTAAATAATTTCCGTTCTAGGAACAATAGAGCTTTTTAACTCTGTGAGTATATTCAACTACTGTTTATTTTTAAAACACACATCCCACTCTAAGGTTAGTAAATCAGCTTTAGTTGATACAGTGCCTCGACTTGTTTATCTCAGCAAACAGTACATCGATTGACTAACACACTGCTTAAAAATTCACAAAAGCGTATTGCAAAGTACTCCAACGGTAGCCTTGGAATGTAGCTATATCATGGAGGAGGTTTGTCAACTTATTACAGATTTATCTCGTATTTACTGCCAGTGAAATATTTTTCTATACTTTTATCAATTCAAAGATTCAAAACATGAGGTGGCTTAGTTTTATGCAGTTACGTTTCTGACATAGCTTACAGGTTAAATGACACGTTTTAATTTATCTGATTATACTATGTTAGAAAATTCAGGGATTGTTGTATTCCATCCAAAAATTTGTTTCGAGATTTCGCCAGAAATACATGCTTTGAGACTCCACCAAAAAGAAGCATATTACAAAAAAGCTCCAGGAGTGTGTGTGTGTGTGTGTGTGTGTGTGTGCGCGTGTGTGTGTGTGTGTGTGTGTGTGTGTGCGTGTGTGCGTGCGTGCGTGTGTATGTGTCTTCAGAGACAGACACAGTCATCACACATCCATTCTTTAAAAAGCTAATGTATACCATTCACATGACTTCTCCACTCACTCTTCATAAACTATTCTTATTAAAGTACTTTTTATTTATCACATGAACCTTCATTACTCATTTACTCTATATTTGTAGGTATCAGAAGACAATAGGATTTAAGCAAATGATTGGTTTGAAGTTCTCTTCTCTCAGCATGAATACGAAAGAGAGTTGAGAAACGTATGAAGAACTTGAAATTTTAAATCGATAAATATGGTTACTTACAAATGCAGAGTTTATCGGTTCAGCTATTTGCTGGCGGTTGCGAATTTTTCCTTCAGACAGGAATACATTCTCTTTTCAGTGGAAGTATGGTTGAAAATGTGTGCTCGTGTTCATAAACAAAACACAATTTAATCAAATCCAAATATATAAAACAGTAAACGAATAAATATAAATTCTGATAGCTAATTGTTCTAACCGCAAAGTCGTCAATATACTATAAAACCCGTATATATGTAACTAGCCGTCACCCACCCGTTTCGCTGGGTGTTAATTTTAGTCTATGAATCAATTATTAACATTTAACAAAAACATAATTATTTTAGTGGGTCCCACCCCTTCCTTTACCACATGCCATTTAACTATAGTTGCTGGGATTCAAACTCGCGACGCCTGGTTTTGAATGGATAGCCAGTCCATTACGTATCTCATTAACGATCACGGTTAGTCAAATCGCCTCGGCTAAAGAGCGATATGAAAGCTGGTTTAGGAATTAAACTCCATATGTAGCAAAATAACTTGCCAATAAGAAAGAGTCCAAGGAATTAAAAAAATTAGTAGCCGCAACCATCTACGAACGTTTCCGCTTTGAATGGCCATGGTCCCATATTCAGTAGTTTTTGCGTGATTGTATCGCAAAGAAAAGTAATTTTCACTGAAGTGAATGAGATCCGCACTATTTGTTCACTAAGATATCGTAGGGTTTATTAATTATATCGGGTCTTTAGATTTGCTAGGCCTTTACCGCCAGTCAGTTAAAATGAATGACGTCATTATTAGTTCCACAAACTTATCTCAAAGGGGAGGTGCGGAGTTGAACCTTGAATATTTCCGACTTCGTAAACTGTTGCAGAACTGTTTTTCACCAGAATATATAAAAAAAAATCTGATGTGTTGCACTCCATGACGTTCTCTTGTACTAAGTATTCTTATTCCTTGTTATTTGTATGAATTTCGGAAAATAAACTTTCGTTGAATGAAACATCGTTGTACATTTTTTACACGTTAGCTACGCAAAGAGAACGGAATTTGAAAGCTGTCAAAGACTTGACTATTGCCCAAAGCCCACTGCATTCCCATATTCCCCTTGTACCTACAGGGAAATAAGCAATAAGATAATTTCTGCAAATGTTTATCCAAACTAATACAAAAAAGATGGAGGAACATATCCGAAATGGTTCACTCAACAAAAAATGGACATAAATTCTTCTTTTAGAGAGATCTATATTGTTTGTGTGGTAAGATTTGTTCTACCTCTTACGGTTTACGAGTTATTCAAAAGTCATCCAGAGTAAATAGGAGTACATGGGCTATAGCCAGCAAATTCAAAGTATGCATTATATTTGTCATAAAAATATCTTAAATATTGCCCGTTTGAGCCATTTTCGAGACAAACAGTTCAAAGAAATTTCCATGTAAAGGGTAGTTTAGGGCGGCGGAATTTTCCTTAAAGTCTTCACGTGGCATCTTTTAAAGATGTTAAACTTAAATGCCAACTTTGGTTTTTAACCGACATTTCCTTTTTGAGTTATGATGTCCACAAACTGCCAGACACACACGCACACACACGGACCTTTTTCTAAAAATGTATGCAACGCTCAATGACTCACGATGCATTTTTGTTGTATATAATGTTTTCTACCAAAATGTTGGGCTGTGGGAGATCGGCATTATTCCTTACCCCAACTAGTGTGTTCAAAGTACAGAACATTTTATCAGCAGTTTCATAATTGTATTAAGGTTATACAAATCAAACTTCAGTAACATTTAAAGTTATCTGAAATAAGTTTCCTTCGAATAAATGTTTATACTAGTGCTATACGCCCGCAGTAATTTGCTTCCCTTACAATAAACAGCTCTCATCTATATTTAACTGGCTGAAATAATTCTGCAGCTAGAAAGATGCGTGTTGCTGTAAAAATATTCCCATTTTATTCCCTGGCGATCCAGTTCCCATCTGTTTAATTGCAAATTCTTGGTGCTGTAAGCCACCACCAGTCTGGGAGTTTCGGAATACCACAAAAGAACAAACTTTTACTTCCGGTCTCGTGGCACCTAGTGTAGTAAAACAGAAGAATGCCGCTCCTGGGATCAGAAAACCCTTGCCCCACCAAAACTCCGATATTTCCAATAAAACCTTAGGTACGACCTGCTTGGACTAGACATCAAAACAATTTTCAGCCAAAATTATAAATAAAAAAAATCTGATGTGCTGCACTCACATGACTTTCTCTACTCTTGTACAAATCATTCTTACAAACTCTTATTCCTATAACTTCTTCGTGTTAAGATAAAATAAACATTTGTACAAGTTATTTTATTGCTTATTTCCTTGTAGGTGCAAAGCGAATATTAGAATACAGTAGGCTTTGAGCGATAGTCAGATCTTTTACAGCTTTGAGATTCCGTTCTCTTTGCACACGTTTCCGAAACTGACACATTTTTTGTATGGTATGATTTGGTCTATCAGTAACGGTTCACCAGTTATGCAAAAGTCGTCCAGAGTAAATACGACTACAGGGGCTATAGCCAGAAAATTCAAGATACACATTTCATTTGTCATCAAAATATCTCAAACCTATGACATTTTAATCAAAATCGTTAGAGCCATTTTCAAGAAAATCAAAATTTTCGAAAAATCTTCCCTGTAAAGGGTAGTTTAGGGTGGGGCTATTTTCTTCAAAATCTTCCTGTCCCATCCTTGGAAGACATTAAACTTAAATACCAACTTTGGTTTTTAACCGACTTCTTGTTTTTGAGCTATGCTGTCCACATGTCCACAGACTGACAGACTGACGGACTGACAAGACTGACACAGACACACACACGGATCTTTCTCTAAAAATGCTTTTTTTTTTTTTTTTTTTTTTTTTTTTGGATTCAGAGGGTCTCAAAACATATATTTCCGGTAAAATCTTGACATCGAATTTTTGGGTGGAATACAATACTTTCCCTACTTACCAGTAGAGAAAGTAATAGTGATTTAATAAAGCCGAACGATAAATTATTTTTTTAAAGAACTGGCACTAAAGGTGGATATTTTAACACAAGTCAACCGTACTAGAAATTGAAGATAACACTGTGTTGATTACAGGCTATTTTCACTGTTTTGAGCCACCTTAGGAACTAATACAAAAACATTAAAAAGCGAAAACAGTCTTTTGTTTTAGTCTGCACACGGGTGAACTAGACCAGGCTCGGGGAGTTCTATTCCTTCGGTTGAGTACAAGCACCTCTCAATTTAGCGAGTTCTTTGTATGCCTTAGTAAGTTGATTATTTAAATTTATTGCAACAAAAAGGCAACAAATTGTGGCTTCTTTTAAATTTAATTTACACAAAAAACCGTTGAATCTATTGAAACACGCCAAAGGAAAAAGTTGTCATTTATTTTATTTTCTATGAATATAGTCATAAATCAAGAACCTTTAATCAATAATAATTCAGCGAGGTGATGATAATTTTTTTTTGATAAAAATGTTTTTTTTTCCTAGAAAACTATAAAAGTATTAGACTTTCTTGTTATTCACAACATGAAAAATTCGCTGTTAACTATGGAAAGTAATAAACTATTTGAAGGGAATTTTAGTGCCAAAGTGGCTCTGGGAGAATTGACATTGTTGACATTTTAACGTCTTTTAACTGGGTAGTTCAAAGGGATTAAGTTTCAAGCGGTGAGACGTATTGAAACGAAGAGCAAGTCTATCACTTCGTGTGACATCAGGCGAGAGGCATGTGATATGTTGCCTAGATAATCAGCGCTGCGAGAATGGCACTGGAAGGTTCAGTCACGAGTAGCGCTTTCGATGACAATAACATGGCCAGAACAAGTAAAACGGAACAGCCTGTGTTTGTCTGGTTCTGTTACGTAATTAATAAGTACAAGTCCCGAAGTACTTTGTTAGATCACAATATGCAGTCCTAGATTACAAATTTCACAGACAAAGTTAGAGAAAACCAAAATAGAAAGTGTCACAAAATGCCCACGTAATTTAGTTCTGTGCGGCTCACTGCTAATTTGCAGATAAAATGAGAACATATTCGTTCTGTTTATTTTATAGAATGATTGGTCTATAACTTGAATTGTTTTATTTCTTATAGTGTAGAGTTGAAATGTTATTTTTTATAATCTATGACCATTTGTGTAATTAAAACAATCAGAGCTAATATTACAACATCCAAATACATTAGTTGTAATATTACACCAGATACGTTTTACTGTCTTTCCTACAGTGTTGCATCCCGCATACAACAAACTATTTTCTCTTCCCCTGCGGCAGCAATACAGGGACTTCACGTCTGAAAAAGCTGCTCGGAGTATCCCGTCAATTCTTTTAAGTGATTAATTATATCGAAACCCTCTGTAATGTCCCATAATTACTATCGAAGCTATGACAGAAATAAGTTACTCTGCGCATTTTACAAGTAATAAACTTTCTTCGTACATTCTTCTAGAACTACCCATCCAATTTGAAACAAAAACCGTTTATTTTTTCGAAATTGGCTGATCAAAAAACAAAATGCCATTGGACGTTTTTATTTGTAATGCTTCTATGAAGCACACAGAAGGACTGTAATAAGTTTTCTTCCACCCTGTATAGTTTCAATGTGAATATTTAAGGGGAGATTCAAAGCTCTATTCCGACTATATTACATCTACTAAATTTAGGATATATTACGTCAGAAAATATTGTAAGACATCACACAGAAAACCTTACAGAATCTGGAAGTTGCATGGATTCTAATATCGCTGTTCTACTTTTATCCAGTAAGTTTGCTTACATGGAGAATATTATAGTTATATTAATTATTATATGATGTTTTGTTTAAGTGTATCAACAATTAGTTCTTAAAGTAAACTGCTCACACCAAAACGGAATACATTCAAGTTGTATCTATCAACCTAAAATTTAATTTAGATATTTTCTGAGGTAACGGTCGTTTATATCAAAAAATGCAATCCACAGAAAAAGCTATTCAAAGGAAAAAATGGAGAAAACAAATTCACATAGGATTTGGCAAAAACGAAACTACGTGAATCTCATAAAATATGTGGTACTGTTAAGGATAAGAGAGACAAAAAACATAAATAGGACCAAAGTATGTTTAAATATAAAATAAGGATGGAAACGGAATTTACCAATACTTTTATTAACTACTAAAGGGTACTTACATATAAAGAAATTACATGTTTTGAGCACACACAAGCTGCTATATGTGAGAAAAGCATCCTAAAAATGTTATGTGTTGCACTCATATGACTTTCCCTACTCTCACAAAAACTGTCATTACAAGTGATTATTCTTTTATCTACTTTATATAAATCGATATAAACATTTCTAAAAAGGTGAATAAATACCTCACGTTTGAGAAAAGCATAAGTAATGCAAAACTCTGAAAAATAATATGACCGAAACTGTTCCAAGAGCCGCTAGTTACTAATCCTAATTTTGCAACATGTCTACAATATTTTATTTACGTTAACAGTAAATAAGTATATGTTCTGCATTTAATGAAATGTATTTATTGCGGAAACGATACGTTTAAAGGATTAATGTGGGCTTTGTTATATTCTGCAATTTTGAAGGCTAGTTTGATATGTGAATATAACGCAAAAATGAGTGGAGATGGTGATTTTCACGGTTCATCAGGAATACTTCTAAGACGAAATTTGATGAGCGAATACATGGGGCCGAAATTTAAATTATAGGCAAAGTGCTGAGAAACAGTACTACAAATAACAAAGAAAGTGCCTATGACACATTGTAATGTGTTACAACATTACTATAAACATCTATTAGGGGAGAAAATTTTTGTTTTAATGCATATTGTGACTTTAGGTCGTTCAACAATGTACGGACGAGAGGGAGCCAGGCGTCCTGCAGCAGTCGTGTGCGTAGGTGACCGTAACTGTGTGATAACACCTGTAGGGCCCAGAAGCTTCCCGTTAATTCTGCTGAATCATCATTGCATTTGTGTATGCAGGGTTCTGGAAGGTCACATGACGCCGGCTCCAGTATAAATAGAACTTGCGAGAGCAGCAGTAAATACTTCCAGTATCGATCATACGCTATTCCAAAAAAAAAAAAAAACCTCTAAGGACAAGAAACGAAACCTTCGGGAGGAGAATAAACTAAACATGCTCATCTCAGTCATCCCTCACACTCATCTACACTATATGTAACACTTAACGATGCCAAATGGCTGACACACAAAAGATCAACACTAACACATCACCATTAATTACTACCAGGAGGCACTCAGGGCTTATGTCATGTTTGTCCTCCGGCACATCAGTAATACTCGCTGTTACTACCACTGGCAGGCAGCTTCCATCTTTCACCACTGAATGCGCAGGTACTGCAGCATTGAGGTCTCGACCTCAAGACTTCCGGTGGGTGTTTTCTGTGAGTAGGCTGTCCGTGTTCGAAGCCAGGGTAGGAGTCTTACACTCGCATCCGTGTATGCGGTTAGGACGCAAGTAGCCCTTTTCCTCACAACCCAAAAAAAAAAAAAAGGGGGGGGGGCAGTGAGTTTGACTCCAAGAACTTCTTCGACCCTATTCCATATACCTTGAATCTGCAGGTGCTTTACGCGGTACTGCGGATATCCTTCGCTAAACTCGCTCCGGTAGACGTTTTTTGAGTGGAGTAGTTCTTCAGGTGAAGCTCACAGTCGCCGTCTGTGCCATACCAGCGCTTGGGGCTCCATAAATGGGGTTTTCCTCCACTTGAATAAATAAAAAAGCAGTGAGTCAGTTTTAGAGTTTGTTCGAGCCGAGTTAATTTAGAGTTGTGTAAGACGTCGTGTACAGTTAGTTTTTAGTTACGAGAGTGAGTCGGCCAGTCTGTCAGGGAGTACTTATGTGTCGTTGAGTGATTGTATCGCAATAGTCAAGATATCAGGGACAGTGAATGTGAAGAAAGATATTGAAAGACTGAGAAACATTAACAGAACCAAAATTGTGAATTATAACAGCAGAGTAGACTATAAACTGTGTTAACAACGAGAAGAAAATTGTGCATTGGTAGTAAAATTTAGAAGACAATAAAGTGTTAGAAAAGTAAGACTAATTTGTATTTTGCTACAATATTATTATTATCAAGAAAAATAAGATATCGATGATCATCATTTAAGTGTATTTTGTTTTGTTGAACCTGTATTTTATGTTTTGATACCGTGTTTTCTTAGAGTATAAGGCATATCTTTTGTTGTCTAATAAATATGAACTGAAGTATCGATCCAAAAATAACACAAATATATAGATGCTAAAACTTCACTTCAATAACTTCACTATTAATAGCTTCAGGTGTGTATAATAAAGTATCACTGATTATTATAGTGCTACATAAAATAATTTTGTACGTTATAATATGGCAACAGGTTAGGTTGGACTATAAATGTATACACAATTTCTCTCTTTAGCTGTATGTTTTTTTTTTTTTTTTTTTTTTTATTTATTTAGAGTCGCTTGAACAATTAAGTCATATCGCGACTATTCTATGGAATACAGCGGTATACAATAAATTTAGTACAATTATTTTACCAAAAACATGAGAATACAATCAAATCAGTACAAGAAGTATCTTTCATATTATATTTTCGCAAGCAAGCCCGTACCTTTGAGAAATGATAACACCCTTCTGCAGTTGGATGGCGTGTTCAGAGTGATGGATAAGTCTCCAATGATGTGATGAAGCTGTCGTTGTGTAGCGTATTGCTTACATTCTGTGAGGAGATGTTTTACTGTGAGGCGGGTGTTGCAGACTTCACATTGTGGTGGCTGGCCTTTGCTGAGGAGGTATGAGTGGGTTAACCTTGTATGACCAATGCGGAGACGTGAGATAATCACCTGCTCTTTCCTGCTAAGAGAATAGACAGGGGAAGAATTGGTGTCTCCTTTCCTTACCATGTGTAGTTTTTCTGGAGGCGATTGATTCCAGGCCTGTTTCCATCTTGTTTTTATTAGTTTGGAGAAGTACTTTGTAATATCACGGTAAGGTACTGCTTGCTGTTCATGTGTGTCTGTTAACCGACTTGCTTCTTTAGCAGCTTTGTCCGCTTCTTCATTGCCCTTAATGCCGCAGTGTGAAGGGACCCAAATGAAAGTAACTATTTTCTTTTTATTTAGAGCAATGGAATAAAGACTGTGGATATCTTGAAGCAGTTGGAGGTCAGTTGAACGATCTCTGAGACTTTGGAGAGAGCTTAATGAATCAGAAATTATAAGAAATTTACTCTCATTAGATTGGATGATATATGTTAAAGCTTGCTTAAGTGCACAAAGTTCGCAGGAGAATATGGAATAATATTTAGGGAGTTTCAGCTGAAGTTTCTTATCTGGGGTAATTATGGCACATCCATTGTCGCTGTCCGTTTTGGAACCATCAGTGTAGATAAATGTATGGTTAGGGTAGGCATTTGTTATTTCTTGAAACAGCTGTTTATAGCAAGATGCATCTGTATGGGATTTATGGTAAGCTGTAATATTCAAATTTAGTTGAGCAGTTGGTATTCTCCAAGGTGGTAGACAATGAAACTTTCTGGGCATTATGGCAGGAACTTCTATGTTATATTCTTCAATGCATTTGCTTATTTTAGATTTAAATGACATTTCTTTTTGAGAATTAGCCTGTAAACGTTGGTTGGACGTTTCTGGGAGGACGTACTGGTAGATCATTGATTCGGGTCTTGCTAAAGTTTTAAGGGCGAATTTTAGGCTCACATCTGTTCTGCGGACGTTCAATGGTGGTTCGTCGGTTTCCATTGTTAAGGCAGAAACAGGGCTGGTTCTGTAAGCTCCCAAGCATATTCTTAGAGCTGCTGTTTGAATTGTATCTAGTTTCTTTAAAACTGAAGATTTAGCTGTATTGTAGATCTGGGCTCCATAGTCGAGTTTACTTCTAATGAGAGCTTGATACGTTCGTTTGAGGGTACTGAGATCAAAACCCCAGTTTTTGCAGCTTAGGGTTTTTAGTACATTTAATCTTCTGAGGCATTCATTTCTCATATCATCAATGTGATGTTTCCAGCTTAGAGTTGCATCAAACGTTAAACCTAAAATTTTGATAGTTTTCACTGAGTCGATTAGCTTGTTATCCACGCAGATTGTGGGGTTTGGGACTTTACATGGTGATTTGGAGAAGCATATGCATTTCGATTTATGATATGACAAGTTAAGACCAGCATGATTAGTCCAAGTGTGCAGATTTTCCAGTGTTTCTTGAAGAAGTGTTGCAGTAGTAGAGGGGTTTTTCCCCTTACAAAAGATAGTTAGGTCATCTGCAAATAGTATACCTTTTACAGGTGGTGTAATACTGCTTACTATACTGTTGATAGCTATGAGAAATAGTGTGACACTGATTACTGATCCCTGTGGGACACCTCTATTAATGGATTCTTCTTTTGACATGGTTCCTTTGTAGCGAACTTTAATTTTCCATTCCTGAAGGAAGTTGTCAATAAAGTGATACAAATTACCACGGATACCGATGTTACGTATTGTTTTGAGTATGTAAGCTCGTGAAATTTTATCATACGCTTTTTCTATATCTAGGCTTATTGCCATGAGATGTTGTTTCTGTGTAAATGCAGCTTTTATTTCAGAATCAAGTATTAAAAGATGGTCAGTGGTGGATCGAAACTGGCGGAAACCATTTTGAAGTTCGGTGAAGAACTGCATTTTCTCTAGTTTCCAACGCAATCGGTTATTTATAATTTTTTCAAGTATTTTACACATAGAGCAGGTGAGGGCTATAGGTCTGAAACTTTCAGGTGAAGTAAGATCTTTGTTTGGTTTGGGGATGGGTACTATAGTTGCTGTGCGCCACTGTTTAGGAAAAGTTCTTGAGTTCCATATATAATTAAGGATTTCGTGAAAGTAAACCAGTCCATCTTGCGGTAAGGATTTTAACATTATGTAAGGAATGTTATCCGGCCCAGGGCTGGAGCATTTACTCTTTTCAAGTGCCTCCATGAATTCTGTGAAAGTAATGTTATCATTGTAGTTTTCTTGGTTATTTTCGTCAGGTTGGTAGCAGTGGGTCACCTTGCTTTCGCAAGCTTCTTCTCTTGAGGCCTCTGCAAAAGTATGCGCCAGTATGTTTGCTATGGTTTGGGGGTCAGTACTTGTAGTGTTTGTTGTATAATTGTGGAAAACTATATTATGTGTTCCATCGTAAGATCCCCGTATTTTGCGAATTTTTTGCCATACCACTCGTGACGGGGTTTTTCTGTTTACAGTGGACACGAATGTTAGCCAGGACTCTTTCTTGCTGTGCTTTACTACTTGACGTGCTTTAGCTCTGGCTTTTTGAAACTCGATTTTGTGTGTGGGGGTAGGTTGCCTTTTGTATTTATAATAGGCTTTATTTTTTAATGCTATCGCTGTTTTACATTCTTCGTTCCACCAACATACAGTCTTGCTAGAAACAGGGTATATCCTAGGAATAGTGACCTCGGCGGAATTGAAAATCACTTCTGCAAACGAGTTTACTAGTTTGTCAGTATCTGACTGACTGAAATTCATGGGGGATGTTAGATAGGATAAATTGTCAGAGACGTGTGCTCTGAACTTGTTCCAGTTTGCGCATTTTAAATTCCATCGTGGCTGACAGTTAAAAGTTAAAGGAATGTTATTTGCATTAGTTAATAAAATTGGGAAATGGTCACTGCCATGTAATTGCTTGGCGACTGTCCATTCAAATTTATCTTGGATATCAGGAGTGATTAATGTTAAGTCGATTGCACTGGAAGTACCGTTGGCTGTACTGAAGTGAGTTTGTGAGGTATCGTTAAGCATATTGAGATTTTCGTTGTGCAAGAGCTGCTCCACTATTTTACCTCTTGCGTTGGTATGCTTACAACCCCATATAGTACTATGGCTATTAAAATCGCCCAGTATAATAAATGGTTTAGGAAGTTGTTGTGTTAACTCCTGCAGTGCATGTAAATCAAGTGGGCTTTTATTTGGTAGATATATGTTGCAAATGGAAATAGGTGTAGGAAGGTTTACTCTAGTGGCAATTGCTTCAAGTTCAGTTGTAAGCGGTATTGCCTGATGTTTAATGCTGTCTTTAACGTAGGTTACTACGCCGCCACTAGCATGGAGGCAGTCCTTGCGGTTTTTGTGATATTGAGTATAACCTCGTAATGATGCAACATAGTTTCCTTTGAAGTTAGTTTCTTGAATGCACATAATTGCAGGGTTATGTTTATTGATCAAGAGTTTAAGAAACTCGAAATTGCCATGGAAACCATTAATATTCCATTGAAGTATGTTATTCATATGTTAATTTTGTTTATGGGATAAGGTGTTATATCTATGGCGATTAGTTTTCGGGACACATCGGTTTTGTTCGCTCAGAGGCATTGTTGACCTGATTAATGTATTCCAGCAGCTTTTTTTGAATTTTACTACTTCTGGTCTTTATACTACGCTCTGTATAATAGGGATAGACTTTTTGCATTGTGTTCACTAGAGATTCTAGATCTGAAGTGTATTCCAAAGCTATGGGGACAATGTTTGTTACTCCAACACTGTTTTCCATAAAGCTTTGGAACTGGCTGAAGTTTAGTGCATAATTGTGGGTGTCGGCGTCGATAATATGTTTAATTGGTCTGAGAGATTCAGCTATTGACGAAATAAGGTTTGCTTTCTTAACCTTCTTAGCCTGCTGTGAAGCGAGGAGGTGCCGCGCTTCTTTTCCATAAGCATTATCCTCTGAATCAGTTGTGCTGTTTGATATTGGTCGTTTAGGTCTTGTTTGTGTTTCCATTAGCATAGGTTCTGGGGAATTGTTGCGTTCGTCTTGAAATGGCAGGATGGGCTCAGGGGTAGAAGTGAGGTTAGGTGATTGCTGCTGTTCAGTATCTTTTCCTTTAGGAGGGGAAGGGGAACGGTCCTGGAGGTTTTTGGTAGCGGTAGGCAATTCAGGAAACATGTCTTTGTTTAAGACCTGAGGAGTAGTTTCTTGTATACCGTCAGCTTCACGGCAATTTTTTGCAAAGTGGCCTTCCTGCTTGCAGATGAAGCAGGTAGGGGTATCCGCTGTTAGGTATATCCAATATTTAGTGCCTTCATATAGGATCTGTATGCTTGGAGGTAATTTCTCCACATCATTGGGTGGAATATAAAACTGACGTCTGAAACTAAGGATATGGGAAAGTCCTGGCTCTGAAATGCCAGCTCTTAAGTAGGTAATGTTTGACATTAGTTTAATTCCATATGCATTTAGCTGAGTTTCTATGAGTGAGTTTGGTATAACTGGACACACATTTGAAAGAACGATTCTTTTGTTTGGAGTAATTAGAGGACGGATCTGAAGAGTAACATTGTTTATATTTATTTTAGGATGTTTGGTAACCAGTGATTCTGCTACTTTAGATGACGTTAGGTATATACATATTCTGGAGTTCGAGATCCGTGAGATAAATTTTATGTTACTTGGTTCAGTTAATTTACTTACTGCGAGAGCGTAGTCTCTGATGGTAAGTCCGTCATGGGAGTCAATGATGATAGCTTCTTCTTTCTTGGGAGAAGTCTGAGTAACTGTAGCATAGCTGGAGTTTCTTGTAGCACTGTTGTTCATGGTGGTTGTGTCGACGTTGTGAGACGGTAGACTGCTGTACTCAGCAGCTGCCATTGCTTCTGATGGTGTACACTAGTTTGCTGTGTGAGGATTTTTAATAATGTCTTACTAACACGCTTGTTATACTCGTTTAATTGTTAACATACGAGAAAGCATATTTAGTAGACTCGTTCTACTTATCCGTTATGTACGGTGAGCGTCTTTTGGATTCAGATTATTGATGTGTATCGGAGAACGTTTAAAAGTTGATTTCTTTGCTGTCACGGCCTCCTGTGAATCTCCTTTAGCTGTATGTTATGTTGAGTGTTCCGGAAGGGAATTCCAAAGACGTGCTAATGTTACGATGAATGATGGTGAATAGAAGGTTGTATGATGAGCAGATATAGCAATCATGATATATGTTGAGGAAGAGTGAAAAAAAAAAAAAAAAAAAAAAAACAAAGTGTTGGTAAGGAAAACAAAGCTTGGAGGTAAAGAAGCATCTGCTTGAGTTTGTTGCAGAGGTGGATGCGAGATGGGGAGGAAAGAGTGCGCATCAAGTTGGGCACCTGCCCAAAGAGGCTGAGCGTACCTAGTAAGCTGGCAGGCAGGCAGCACCTGAGAGAAGACAGCGGTGGGCGACTGTGACAGGTGAAATATGGTGAGCTGGGGAGCATTATCTAATCGCAAGGGCTGCAGGCTCTGCGACACATTACTCACACCGGCTCAACATGTTCCCCCCTCCTACCCCAATTAACTGACGTCCATAATCACTGAAGGAACGAGCCAAGTGGGCTGTTCTGCGGCGTTCAATTGCCAAAAAACTCTCATGCACCACCACAACTCAACCGATTATACGGAACCACCACTTCATCAGGCCTAAGTAGTTCACGAGTCATATAGATCCCTGGTTCAATATGCTAGGTGCAAACACAAAGACGTGTTTTTACAACCAGTAAGTGCGAAAAATAATAATAATAATAATAATAATAATAATAATAATAATAATAATAATAATAATAATAATAATAATAATAATAATAATAATAATAATAATAATAATAATAATAATAATAATAATAATAATAACAATAATAATAATAACAATAACAATAACAATAATAATAACAACAGTAACAGTAACAATAACAATCAGAGGAAGAGGAGGAAGAAGAAGAAGAAGAAGAAGAAGAAGAAGAAGAAGAGGAAGAGGAGGAAGAAGAAGAAGAAGAAGAAGAGGAAGAGGAGGAAGAAGAAGAAGAGAAGAGAAGGAGGAAGAAGAAGAAGAAGAGGAAGAAGAAGAAGAAGAGAGTATAAACTCGATGCAGTTTTGTGTTTATAGTAGGATGACTTGTTCAGGTTACGTTGATCGGCACACAAAGGAATAATGGGAATAGGTGGATTTGGCTGCTTAAGAACTTATTAAATTGGGATTGTTATTGAATAGCATGAAATACATCGCTATATGTAGCTATTCTTATCCCTATTATCGCGTGGCTACTTCAAAAATCACTTTGCTCTGTACGTTCATTATCAGCTCCTATTGCCACGGCCTCTTCTTCCCTACTGACCCGCCAACTGCTGTTTACTCATCGCAAGCCGACTTGCTCTTAGCAACTGGCTCCTCTCTAAACTTTAACTCGTTTGTCATCCTTTATGCAGTCATAATTTTTATAAATAAACGTAATGATTACAATACAACTTGCGATATTTATCCTATTTATTCAATGCTAAATTCCTGCTTCAAATTGTTTACTAAAATGTAAGGGTATCATGATCATTTAAAGAGGTCTTGGTAGCTACCCCTCCGTTACCTCTTTTTGCCCCTTTCCAATAACAGCAGTATTTATGCTGCTGGCTGGGCTTAGTTATCACGTTGATCTCAAAGGAAGGTGTTGATTATTTTTCTGTTGGCTCACTAAATCGTTACTCATTAGCTGGAGTGCTGTTTGCATAGCACGAAGCTACATGTGGCCAGAGAATTGGTCTATGGCAAGCTGATAATACAGTTCGACAAAGTTCAGAAAATGTGCAAATTTATAGAAGTGGGATTAAATGTTTATGCCACCCAAGAAAGGCGGTTTACTGCATAGATATTATTCGAAAGGAGAAACAGTAATAGATAGACATGTTTCGAGCTATTAATTCTACGAACAGTTGTTTTTATAACACAGAGTCGTTTAACTCAATAAATGCTTCTTATTTCAAGCAATATTTGCAATATATTTCTCAATGGGCATTAAGAATAAAATTTGTAAATGAATCTAAAGAAAATGCTATACTTAAGCTTTTCGTACCAGGCCAGGTATAACTACGCCTCCTCATTACAGTGCCACGCCTCTAGCCACGTATTGTAAGTTCACTGGTCAGTAGTTCTGCCTCACGCCCTTTAAGACCCCGTAAGACGATAAGTAACTCAGAGATGCTCCCAAACAGTGCATATTACTAAATTCGTTTTATGTACCTATGGGTCTCAGTGATTGCTTATAAGGCACCTTAAATAGATAAAGAACTGTACTGGAGGCTTCTGTCTCCCCGCCTCTCGAATAATCTAGAAGTTTCTCAACAATACCAGTTGTTATCTAAGCGAGCGTTCTTGTCAGTGACTGAGTTAGTGAGTGAGATAGTGAGTTCTTCTTGATGCGACCTAGAGGGTATTCTCGGAGTCAGATGGCGACGATAGCAATGACGTGTAGGAAGTGCTGCTATTTGAGAAAAGACTTTCTATTTAAGAAAATAATGAATTCATACTAATAGCAAGAAATATCTCGAAATTGGTTATCTAAATTTTTGTGTAATACAGTTTTTCTCGTGTGGTTTATTAGTATTGCAAAAGCCATCCAGATTTAAGAGGGATTCAGAGGTTATTTCCATAAAGTTCAAGATACACATTTCGTTTCAAATGAAGATTACTGAAACATATATGTTTTCTGTCTATTTTTATCACGTCACTTTACGCAGTCATATCCACGGTGTGTGGGCCAAATACTCCGTGGGCTCACTATAAACAGCAAAATGGCTTCGGCGGAGAGAACCAAGGGATCAAAAAGAAGATACGGTTAATCTGCTGCGTCTGTCTCCATAAAATCCACAAGCAACACTCAATCTCCGTCTTAGACCATCGGCATAGCTTTAGCCGCAGAAGGCATGCCTCATTTTTTATTCAATGAGGAAGTTTTATGGTACTTTCTATGGCCCATCTCCTCTATCTTAAAAGATAATAATCAAATATACTTTTCCAGATGCCTATTACGCCACAATGTTAAAACATACTGTGGTTTAAAACAGGGACGTGGTTTATCCCCACTGTTATATATACAGAGTGTTACAGAATGCATTCACAGACTTTTGAGGTATGCATAGGCGCTTTAATATACAGCAAGGACACTTATGGTCTTGCAGTTCATATTTTGTTTTGCTATAGATCAAAGTAAACATCTATGATAAAACTTCCCTGACTTGCTACTACATGCAGGCAATCGCGATTACAGATTCTACCATAAGTTTAAGGACATCCATTGATATTTTTAAAATGCTCTCCTCAAACAGCAATTGTACATTATTATAAATTCCTTGCATATTGCTTCAAACCATTGCAGATAATTTTACAGTCTCCTTTGGCTTTCAAACACAGTACATTTACTCTTTTGGGATACTCTTTACGAGATCCCTACACTTTTGCACGGCAATGTTATTCCAAAATTCGGATAATGTCTCTAGAAGTTCTCCGCTGGTTTTAGTTCGGGGGGCAGCTACGCCTCAACCTTCCGATCTAATATGGATATATTTAACGCAAGTTCTATCCCCACAGGGCGATGCAACCCTTGGCCTACCACTTCACTCCAGGTCTGAAAATTTGCCGCTTTTCCTATATCTAGAAGGGTGAAGTTCGAGAAAGCTACGTGTTACGTCATCCTTGCTATACAAGGAGGCGAGGCAACGAGAGTTTAGAGTCAGGCAGTTTTTATAGTTTTAGTGTGTGTGTGTGTGTGCGCGCGCACGTGCGTGCGTGTGTGTGTTTGTGTGTGCCAGCTGCGTATGTATGGTCACGTCGAAAGGAAGATGGCAAAGCAGTTTATGAATGTCGAGCGATTGTATCGCCAAAGTCAGCTATTTGAGAGACCGAAAAGCTGAAGACAGAAAGGAGTGAGTCAAGGTGACGAGTAGAAAACAGTTGCGAGTTATAATTTCATGAAACAGTGTAGACTGTGTTAACGTCAATAAAAGAGAATTGCGTGGTTATGCGTTCAGCAAGTAGAAAATAAAGTGAGAGAAAGTAATTCAAGTGTATTTTTGTCATTTTGTTACAGTATACTTAAAAACCCTTGTTCTATCTAACCCATGTTAATCCAAATAAATATTGTAGAAATGGTTTCTTAGATATTTCTTTATAGCCACATACAATGGGAATAAGACAATACAGTAGATTTAAGCAGTAGTCAAATATTTTAAGCTCTCTTTGTATGGCGAGGGCGTATAAAAGTATTTTAAAAATTCCAATAGCAAAAAACATCTGGAAAACATTTATGACCACAAAAAAAGAAATATTTAACCGTGTATTTCACATTTTTTTGTCTCGATTAGAGCCGTTTTTGAGAAAAGTAAAATTTTCGAATTTTTATAGCCATATTGGTTAAAACAGAGAGAGAGAGCTCTTCAATGATGGAAATATTAACAGAACCTTTAGATTTTTTTTTTTTTTTTTTTTTTTTTAAACTACCCAACATAGAAACATACAAATGTTGTCCCTTTATAATATTGGTATAAATCTGGAACACTTGTCACTAGTAAACAAATATTCTTTTTAAAATTGTATTCCATCCAAAAGTTAAATATCGATATTTCACCGGAAATGTGCGTTTTGAGAATACATTAATTAAAAAAAAACTGTTCATAAAAAGATTTGTGTGTGCGTCTCTGTGCATGTCTGTGAACAGCGTGACTCAAAAACAAAAAGACAACTAAATACCAAACTTGGTACTTAAATTCAGCATCTTCCAAGAATACCACACGAAGATTTAAGAACATTCCGCACCCCAAACTACACTTCACATGAAACATTTTCAAACATTCTGATTTGCTCAAAAATAGCTGTATGTTAATTAAATCACCATAAATTTTAGTTATTTTCATGATAAATGAAATTGATATTATGAATATTCTGGGAATATCTTCAAAAACATTCTTCATTCTGGAGGACTTGAATTTCTGTCAAGGTATATGGGCATCTATCATAAAGAAAGACAGAAGTTAAACTCATAGGGTCATAGTCCTACAGGATAATGATATTTGGTTTTTAGGAATGAATTATTTTCGATGTATTTCTTGTTATTCGTTTGAATTTTCAAACTTTCATAATTTTCTCAAATAGGAAGTCGTTACTCGCCTTTTAGTGAGTGAGTGAGTGAGTGATTAGGGTTTAAGGGCCCGTCGACAGCTAGGTCATTAGAGCCCCCTCGCCTTTTATATTCTGGACATGCAAAGAGAATTGAATATCAAAGTTATCACATAGCGACCGGATATTAAAATATTTGACTATCCTTAACCGTACTGTATTCTTATCTTTTCATTGTATCTACAAGTAAACATGTATTAAAACCATTTCTACAAATGTCTATTTCGCTTGATACGAAGTAGATGGAAGTTTTTTTTAAGTTTCTACAAGAGTGAGTAGAGAAAGACATATGAGTGCCTACTTTAAGATTTTTCTGTGTTTTGCCACAACAGAAAAATCCAATAATTCTGCGTATTAAAACGTTAAAGCCAGGAATAAAAATACATAAATAGCACTTTTAAAACCGAAAGCTATTCCCAATAGTTTATTTGAAACTTTTATTCCATTTATGGCAAGTAATCACGTCATAAAATCCTGACATTGAGTTCTATAGCCTATGGTGTACGTTCTGAAATACTAAAATTCTCTTCTCAGAAGAGCCGTTAGAGAACAATAAAATTGGTGTTATAGATGCCACCTTGGGAACAATGAAATAAAGTCGTAGAAAACTTTCATCACGCAATAGAAGTTATAACCGTAATATAATTGCTGAAAAAGTGGCGCTGCAAAAGGAGAAAGTATACATCCTGTAACTAAACTTGCGGGAAACCTCTGGAGAAAAGACGAGGAACAAAAGACAAACAAAATTATCTGCATCAACGTACGGTTGCTTGCTGAACTACAATCATTGTTTGTACTCTACAGTTAAGAAAGCTGCAGGTTTATTTCTTGTAGAAATTTAATTTAGTTTTGTTCTTTAGTTAGATTCAAAGGCTCTTTCTACAAACATTGCAACGATATGGTGAGCTCAAACCACAAAATGATTAGTAGAACAGTTCTACGTCGTGCTGCAGTGCGGTTAACACAAGTCGATTTTTCCAACATTCAGCTAAGTTTATTAAGTCTCTGTGGCATTTTTGTGAACAACAGTTCTTTTAATTCTTCTATGGTTATTATTGTGGGTATGTTATAACTATGGCCCGGAAGTTTATACTCTAAAAGGCTATGAAATATGAATGCTTGAAACTTGAAAATATGTAGATAAATATCCACAAACAAATAAAGAGATTGAAGATAGTGTTAAATCATAAAGTGTTAATAAATTCCAATATATTTGTGGAATAATAGCTCGTGCTTAAAAAGGAAAACCCGAAAGGATACAAATTTAAAATTCTATAAGACAATGACCGTTCCAGTTTTACTGTGTGGTACAGAGACAAAAGAAAGATTGGAGCGAAATAAAAGCGGCACAGGATAATCCATATTAGTAATGAAGGAATAAGGAAAGAATCACATATATTTTCATTAAAAGAAAACATCCAAGTAAATGGAGAAAAATGGGAAGGTCATTTGCAAGGAATGGTTAACTCTCCCATCTGTAAAAAGATGGGAAGAAATATGAGGCTAGGATAGGAGCATTTCCCTTAGTCATGAAGAGATGATGGTGATGGTGACGACAATGATGATAATGAATACTCACTTAAAATACACTTTATGCAAATATGCTCTGATAAACTTTGAAATATGCCAATAAATATTCACTTAAAATATACCTTCTGTCAATAATAGGTTCTTCAGTATACACAAAGGGAGATAAAATTGAACTTCAATTTATCGCTCAGAAGTAGAAGCTTTCGATTCATTTCCCATAAGAAGCGAAGAACTACAGTACACAACAACCACGTGACGGAGGCTTTCAAACTAGAAAGAACGCCTCTTATATCTGAAGTTTATATCTTGAGAAATCTCTCTCTACGTCACAGGATGATACTGGCGCATAATTAAACGATTCCAACTTTCCAGTAAGAGGAAATTTATGTAAGTTAAATGTAGTGTTTCCATTTTCAATGTCTCTGATTTTACTTAGCTATTCACATACAGGATTTTTTAATATTACACTCTTCACATTGCTCTTATATTTCCCCATAGACTACCGGAAACACAATTTAAGTCGGATGTTGCCTTATCAAATTCTATGGAGTGCGTCCTTTGAGGCAAGATCTACTGTTTTTTATAGCTTTAGGTAGCCCAGAAAAGTGCACACAGAATCTGTTGTTTCAGCTATGGAAACTCAAATTGCATTTTCAGTTACCTCGCATTTTTTATTCAACGTTGTCATACAAACGGGTGACCTAAGTTTTTCGTAATGATTTATGAAGAGCGTTTCTCAAACTAAGATTAGTAAGTTTCCAAGGTGGTGTATTTGATCTAAAAGTGCTCCATATAAATCGGAAGAAAAGTGATCTAGCTTGTTTCCTAAACATTGCCTCAATTGATTTTGCTCAGGCTCGTTAATTTTCGCATATTTACGACATGTTTACAAGCTGAGGTGGTTGTAAATATCTTCGGAGTTGCAGCATTTGTAATGTTGCATAGACGGTTTTATGCCACTAAACATTAAGGTGATGGAAATGTGATGCTTTTATCAGAAAGGCTTAAATCTAAACCAATCTAATATCTTTAAAAGAGCAATTCTTGTATATAAATGTATTTCACGTTTCTCGAAAACGGCTCTAACGATTTGTTTCAAATGTTTTGTTCAGATAGGGTTAAGGTTAAAGTCAAATAATTACCATATAAAGGTTACTTATACCCCCGACATAAATTAAGGCGCCCTTGGGGTACTTATCTCTGATGTGAGATTCCCTTGTGGTCTAATTGGGAAAAGTACTAATCAGCTGAGGAATTGAATGTCATACTGGCAAATAGCTTAGTGGCTAAAGCAGCCGCTCGATAAGCGGACGATCCGTGGTTCAAATCCACGCTATGGTATTGAATTTTTCAGTCCTGATTCCACCTCTTAAAGGTTTTACTTTTTAAGTTTTCTATATAGGTGTCTCCTTAAAAAAGGGAGTTTACACACAAAAACATTTCTATTCCCTCTTCCATAATCAATTTTCCTGGAAAAAAAGGGAGTTTACAGACAAAAGCATGTCTTATTTCCTCTTACGCACATGTTATACAATTTTTTGTAGGTTTTGTAAGGCGTAGAAATGTTATGAATTACATTCAACAGCTTTCTCTACTCACTTTTAGGTAACACATTCACATCTATTTTTCTATTCACTCTTCTACAAACATTGTAAGCGTTAATCTCGAAAAGCGTTTGACCGATCACTGCGAAATTCGGCATGTATATGTTGTTTTCATGTAGAAAGTTTTTATACCATCCATGTTACTTTCTCTACTGGTAAGTAGGGGAAGTATTGTATTCCACCCAAAAATTCGATGTCGAGATTTCACCGGAAATATATGTTTTGAGCCCCCCTGAATCCAAAAAAAAGCAGTGTGTCTGTGTGTCAGTCTGTGGACAGCATAACTCAAAAATGAAAAGTCGGTTAAAAACCAAAGTTGGTATTTAAGTTTAATGTCGTTTAAGGATATGACACGAAGATTTCGAAGAAAATAGCCCCACCCTAAACTACCCTTTACATGGAAAATTTTTCGAAAATTTTCTTGAAAATGATTGTGATTAAAATGCTTTATGTTTGAGATATTTTTATGACAAATGAAATGTACATCTTGAATTTTCTGGCTATAGCCCCTGTAGTCGTATTTACTCTGGACGACTTTTGCATAACTGGTAAAGCGTTAGAGATAGACCAAATCATGCTATAAAAAATGTAGATCTTGCTAAAATACACAATTTATGTCTCAATAAATTTTCTTGTAGGGTGAACCACTTCGGAGATATACCTTGTTATGTGTGTGAGTTTCGGAAAACTTAGAACTTTAGCGAAATGCAACAACGTTGTTCATTTTTTATATGTTAATCGTGCAAAGAAAACGGAATCTTAAGGTCAAAAAGATTTGACTGTCGCACAAAGCCTTCTGTATTCTAATATTCCCCTTGCACCTACAAGGATATAAGCAATAAGATAATTTGTACGAATGTGTATCTTAACTAACATGGAGATATAAATACATAATACCTTACTTTATGTATTTATATGCAACACCAAATTAGGTTTAATAAGCTTATAAACCGATGCTTTCGAGTTCTAATTACAACTTTATAGACAGTGTCTTGCCTCGATGTGTACAAGTCTAATTTGTAACAAAGTAAAAGTGCACGTGTGAACCAAGCTGTTTTAGTGTATTTCTGCGCGGCTGAAGATGCACTGAAATGTTACAGAGTTCAATAAATTTTCCACGGCTGTACGTGGCACAAAAGGTAAGAAATTAAAATTGTGGTTTGAGTGCACAGCAGTGCCACTTTTCACTGCAAGTAGAGGTGAAATTAAGTAGGTAGGTTTGTTACGTAACACTATCAATTTTCTGTGTGAAAAATATGGGCATTCTGTCATTGATATATGACTTTCAGATATTTAATCCGTATAGATGAATGCACTTTAAAATTCCTAGAGATTTTTCATGGAGAGTTTGGTGCTTTATGGACATTTGTTACTGTCTCGGCTAAATATTGATTTATTTGTCGGCATTTGCAGGGTTAGCTGGAAGCTTCTTCTAGAGTTGGCGAGATAGGGACCAGAGGCGGGAGAAAAGAAATAACCCTAGCAGCACAAGGAAAGGAAAGAAGAAATAGGTTGCAGCTTTCATGAATATATCAGACAGGTGCTCCCTCCGGTCTTTTCATTCCTTGTGTTATTTCGAGACGGCAGAGCCATCTAGGATATTCCCTATTGCTCATAAAGCGTATTTCTTTTCTGACGCAGACAAAATGAAACGACATCTATGACGAACTGCACCCAGAAGAACATTAAATTTGCTTGTCTATTGTTTTGGGATGTAATAAACCAAGACCCCGAATATCGTATTGCTGTAGTCGAAGAAAACCTCTTAAAATAAATTCCACTATACATGGATATTTGGTACAGTTTCTTATTCTTGGTAATAGAAACTGACTTTATAGGTTATGTCAAACGCAAGCCGTAAAACTTGCTATAACTAAACCGTACTATAAATAATAATATCTAGATACAGGGGTTGGAAAAAATAATGGAAACACAGGGGTGTAAATTGCAGCTACTTGTAGTGTTACTTCAGGACAATGTAATGAACAATATTACATCAATATTTACATCATTTGTAGGCTAATAATTTTAGCTAATTAGTAACATATTTTCAGTACGGTTGGTAGCTCCAAGTATACGTGGTACACACAAGTCATACGAATTTATTTTCCCCGAGAGACGGGACCGGTTGTTGTGAGGGGTGAAGCAGAGCGGGCAGTCCTCGCGATAATGAATGTCGGGGTGCCTCTCACGGAACTAATAACTGGGCTTCGAACTTTAATACAGCTATCGCGAAATGAGACGATTGCAAGTTACCTGCCAGATGGGCAGAGCGTGTCGTCATTGCGGGCGTACAGTGACAGCCCAAAACACACTGCCTACAGTGCATGGTGCCTCTCGAATATGTCCACACAGTAAAATGTCTGCAGCATGAAAATGGAAATATTCACGTATTACTGAACTTGTGCAAGTATTTGAGAGAGAATATTTTACTGCAAATGGGGACAGCATTGAATGTAAGTTATAGCAACAACTTCATCTACAACGTTCGTGCGTCGAGTGTACCTAACCTCCTCTGTGTTGTGATTATGTGACAGGCTTATCCATCCCACTCCCTATAGTCCAGACTCGGCAACCTTTCGTTCTCTGTATAAAGGTTCGTTTCGTACTAACAACAAATGGAGTCAGCCAGATCTTATATACCCAAACATTCATTATTAGTCTTATCTACAATTTACACCTTTCTCAACAAAGAAATGACAAAGGAAGTTTAAATACATTTAATTGAGATGAAATGCTTATTCCTACAGTTTCGTTTCATTCATTATTTATTTTCTGCAAGATACAAGCGCTCAGCTTTGGCGTGAGAGTAGAGCAGAAAGTCAGGAATGCTGACAGCAAGAAAACTACCTGCGCAGAAAACTTGAAGGAAAACCGCCTCATTACTCACAGTAGCTCATAACAAACACACAGACACGTGGCAGAACTAGTTTTCAAGCCTTGGCCTGCTTTGAACATTCACTCGTCGCTGTGAAGGTACGTATGGAAGTGGAAGACGCATTAGTAAACAAAACATTCATCTCATCAGTCATGCTCTGTTGCGAACTGTGCAGATAATGTATTCAATAACGCTCAATTATCTCATTTACAATAGATAAATTTATTATTGGACTTTATTATTCGCGATATTTTAATCTCTCATTGCTCGAAATCTGAACACTAGATCCCTAGCACTGTGTGTGTGCTGTCACACCAGCCACGTCAGTCGTAGAACCTGAAGGTCAACCTACCCCACACCATTGCTTGTAAATGCGGCCCGGCGACAATGGAGTGGTCAGAACAAGGAGGACTATGAGCGCAGCAGGACTAAGTGAATTCAGACTGTTTGAGAAACTTTCGACTGCCAGTTTGTGTTTGAGAACTTTGAGAAAAGGTGTATTTGCCAGAGAATTCACCTGCATTTGGTCTGGACTGTAAGAGTGACTGTTAGTGCTGTTTTTCAGAGTTGAGTGTTGAGTTAGAGAGTTTTTAGGTGTGTGTTGTGTAGAGTTAGTGTGGAGAGAGTTTTGAGTCATCAGAAACAGTTTTAGACATTCAACTGTCGCGTCGAAGT
The DNA here is from genome assembly GCA_030765045.1 of Tenodera sinensis. Lineage (NCBI taxonomy): Eukaryota > Metazoa > Arthropoda > Insecta > Mantodea > Mantidae > Tenodera > Tenodera sinensis. The sequence goes on from CM060974.1 coordinate 39,486,473, forward strand.
TGTTTGTTCTGTGGAAGAGTTGTTTGTGAGACAGAAAGATAAGAGAGAGGTGTGTGAAGGTTATGATCAGACAGGATAGTTTTGAGTTCTAAGCCCACGACGAATTGTAGATTGTATTAACGATAAAAAAGAGCTGTGTTTTTGTGATTCAGAGAAATAAAGTGACAGAAAAAGTAACTGAAAGTGCAATTTGTCACACTGGTGTCAAAAGTGGGATGCCACATTGTCATTTTGTAACACAAATACTGTTTTAGTACTTGAGTTACGAAGCACCAGAAAATGCATCATCCATGCAAGCGTTGCCAATGCATAACGCTCCTTAACCTTGGTCGCAGACAAGAAGGATGGCACAGGGGTGGCCGTATATCACTTTTGTAATATCCTGTAGAAATATTTGCTTTCGTTAATACAACTCGGCATAAATCGTAGCTTAAGGTAGCTGTTGTATCGCTACTGTTGACTGTTGGCTTTCAGCACTGTACCGAAACATTTAACACTTCTCCATTTACATATCAAAATTAGCCCTTGGAGCTAAGCAGGCAGGGAGATTGAGGAGCCGAATTGTGGGGAAGTTTGTACTAAGTTAAAGTTAACAAGCGGGACACGGATAGGCTGGTCTGTATCCCTAAGGAACCGCTATCTTACCAGAACAATGGGATACCTCTCCACACAATGCTAGCGGCCGTTTCATTCCACTATCTATAAATTTTCAGCTAACAACGTAGAATTAACTTCCAGAGCGCAAAATTCGCAGCTGCATCTTTAAGCCTGTTTAAATATTACTGCCGTTTTCATGTTTAACAGTTCTATTATCGTCTACCTTCTAGATAGTCTAGTATATTATATACTTATCTCTTGAATTAGGTCTTTCTTAATCTCATACCAGTATTTACGTTACGAATTAAAGACGGAAGTCTCTGAAATATTAACGGGTTCAACTACAATGTTTGAAATAACAATAAGGGGTAGCGAGCGAAGTAGCGCTGCGGCAACTTGTACGACTCGTATTCGGGATGTCCCGGGGTCGATCCCCGGCGCCTATGCACCTTTACTTAGGTTTCTTCTTCTCACTCTATTTATCATGAATTTAGTAGTAGACTTACTGTTATACTTTATATTTATAGGTTAGTTAGATAATTTGTACTCGTCACTAGTGCATATAGGTTGCCAGCATGGGGATGTTTCCCTTGCTGGGAAGTCTGTACGGGGTGCACTCAGCCTCGTTAGATACCGGAGGAGCTATTTGATGGAGAAGTAGCGATCCCAGGTCAAGAAGACCACATAACTGGCCGGGAGGGCTCGGGGTGTTGACCACGTCCCACTCTTAAGCAATGTACCCCACCAATAACACCTGTAGTGGGCAGCGGTGGGGGACGCAGCGGCTGGGTGGCAAACCTTGGCCCTTAATGGGCTGTTGCGCTGCGGTTTAGTTAGTTTAGTAATTTGTAGAGTAAGAAGAATTATAAATTAGTTATTAATTACTGGATATTAGTAAATAAGTAAAAATTAACAATTGGAACAGATATATAAGTAGGAAGAATAAATTACAAATATATAATGCAACAGTGAAAACTACTGTTACATATGGAGCTGAAGCATGGAAGTTTAACAAAAATTTACAATCAAAACTTATGTCGATGGAGTTGGATTTTTTAAGAAGGTCAGGGTTGGAAAAAATAAGAAATAACAAGAGACAAAATGAATAACAAGAACTTAATGTTATACTATGTAAGATATAAACATCTGAGCTGGTACGAACATAATAGAAGAATGAGTGTAGATAGATTACCGAAAAAGATTTTGGAATGTAGTCCATCTGGAAATAGAAGAAAAGTAAGACCTCGAAACTGATGGACATGGGAAATAAAAACTGGAAAAAGACCAAGAGGACTGGAAGAATAGAGTGAGTGAGTGTGTCGGTTTTAAGGACCCGTCGATAACTTGGGCATTAGGGCCCCTGGATGAAAAGATATGAGTCGAGAAAGTAGATAATTTAGGCACAAAAAGATGTGTAAATATTCAAATTGTATATAAATAAAAAATTAACGATGAAAATATATGTATTTGTGTTAAGTGTTATGTTTTATACTATATTGGAAAAATGTATTAGAAATTATTTGTGCTTTTGATTAATAATTTATTTTATTTATTCTAGTCGCTTAGACGACTGCTAGGGTGCTCCATTTCATTTCAAAGTTTCCTTTCCTTCCGTATATCATTTAATTTCCCTTGTTATCTTCCAGGTCCAGCAGTCAGCGCGTGACTTGGGCAGCTGCGAGCAGATGGTGCATTCGCTTGCGCTAAGCAAAGAATTCTCCCATAGCCCTGCTTGTGGTAGCTGCGTGCTGCTGCCTGGATAATGAGAATTGCTCCAATAGCCTCTCTTGGTAGCAGTGATGAGTTTTACGTAGTGTACCCGATGGTCCTCTGTCAAATGTTAGGGGTTTTTGCACGTCTCTATGGCACTAACTTCGTCGTCCTCAGCCGAGGTTCTGGTATCTTTTAAGCCCATTTCCCCATCCGGAGGTTTAACCTGCAAGAGATACGTGCCGGGTTGCAGTAGGCGAGGTGTCCCCCTTTGTCTAATACATTTTACTTCCTAAATCTAGGGGTGGCTTTAAAAGAAATCTGGTGTGTTATATTCACTCTGTATCCCCTCTCTCTTATTTTATGTAGCTTCCAAAAATATTCTCAGCAAAGCCTTTTATACTATTTTTACGTCGTGAGAAACAATTGAATAGGGTAATTGCGAAAAACTGACAATTTTTGTGCGATTGAAGGCATAACAATACATATCTCGGAAATGGCTATAAGATCTACACTTTGTGGACTAGGTTGCTGACTAATTGTTATACTTTAGGTATTATGCAAAATAATATAAAATTCCTTCTAAATACAGAGAACTTGATATACGCTTCTTTTTCCATAAGATGGAATATATGTGAACATTTTATTTAGCATGGAATGTCTCACAAATATTGCATTTAATTAATATTGTTAGTTATTCATTAAGGAAATAAAGTTAGAGAAATCTTCCATGTAAAGTGTACTTTGGTAAGGGTGGTTTTTTTAAGATTTTGTATTACATATTGGCAAAATGCTGAACCTAAATACTCAGTTTCACATTTATTGAAAATTTTCTTTTTATGTTAAATCTGTTAATAGACACATCGGCATTCCAAGAAATACATGATTTCAGATTCCTGAATCTAAAAGAAAAAGCGTTTTAGAAAAACGTTTGTGTGAACAGCATGACTCAAAATCGAAAGATCGGTTGAATAGCAAAGTTGGTGTTAATAAATTTTCATAAATGTTGAGTTTGTCAAAAATGTCTAAATGATATTGATCAATATATCTAAAGTTTCATAAGCTTAATGATAGATGAAATATATTTCTTGCATTTTCTGGGAATAGCCCCTGAAGTCCACTTTATTGTTAATTACTTTTAAATGATTAGTAAACAGTAGGACATAGAAAAATTCTTGCTGCACATGAGATTCAAATTTCGTTATAGCACACTATTTAATAAAATGTAATTTTTTAAATTAATTATTACTAAGATGCTTTGTGTTATTGGCTTAAATGTTAAAAAACTTTACTATTTTCAATTTGGAAGTGACTGTTTCTCATTTATTTCCTTATTTATTGTTTTCTTTCTCCTAACCATACAAAGAGAACGGGATTTTAAAGCCAACACATAGCTATCAGCTCTTAAAATATTTTGCTATCGTTTATGTCTATTGTACTCCCCTATTGCTATTCTACAAACTAACTACAAGAATAAAAGTGTTTATACAAATTCTTATCTCGATTAACATGAAGCATATAGAAGAACAAGTTTGTGTAAGAATAATTTGTCGAAAAATGGGTGGAGAAAAGCGTATAAATGTAATACAATATTATATTTTGGTGTTACCCATTTCCAAGATATTCCATTTTATGGTTTGAATTTTCAAGTTTTTCAGCATTTTCAAATGAGAAGTAGCTATTACCTCCCTCTCTTTCTTTCTCTTCCCCCTCTCACTATTTCTCTTTCTATTATTCTTTCTCGCTGTCTCTTCTACATTCTATCTTTCTCACTCTGTTTCTCTTTTTCTCTTTCTTTCTCTCTCACTCTCTTTCACACTCCTTCTCTTTGTCCTTCTAACTCTCTCTTTCTCACTGTTTCGCTTTCTCACTCCTTCGCTTTCTCATCTCTTCGCTTGTCACTCTCTTTCGCTTTCTCACTCTCTCTTGCGCTTTCTCACTCCCTTTCTCTTTCTCACTATCTTTCTCTCTTTCCATCTTTCTCTTTCTCACTGTCTTTCGCTTTCTCACTCTCTCTTTCTTTCTTCTGCTCTCTTTTTCTCTCCCCTGGTCATATGAAGAGAACGAAATGTCAAAAGCATCACACAGTGACGAGCTCTTAAAATATTTGGCTATCGCTTAAGCGTACCGTGCTCCCCTATTACTATTCTACCTATAAATATGTATCTCAATGAAAATGAAGTATCTAGAAAAATAACGTTCTTGAAGGATAGAATGTTGAAGAATGAATGGAAAAAGCATGTGAATGAAACACGTAATGTAGTATTACACACTCGTCCGTGCATCGATCGGTTAATTTCACCTGGGTTCTGTAAGTACTCAACACGACACCTGTTTCTCTTTAGGACAATATTATCATTTTTGAGGATAGAAGCTCTTTGAGAGGACAGTCACATGACGCCTGTTAATGTAAACAGTGACGGAAGTGGATGAATGGCCCTCTCAGGACTTACCAATGAAAACAAAGAACTCTGCTTCGCAAACAGTGACGTCGTTCCATTGTTTGCACGCACAGAGCGTCCCTAATCCGACGCCCTCTGCCGGGAACAAATGTTCGCTCGTCAGAGCGTTCCTTTTAATTATGTTTCACATGCGATTAGTACCAACCCTCTCCGAGTGCTTCAATTTTATAACAATAGGAATAGAGTGTCCAGATATCTGAAATTGGAAGCGATTCCGATCGGCCCACAAAGCGCACCATCAAGTGAAAAATTTTCGCTTAATGCTTTCGAAATCGATATTCACTGGGGACAAAGAATGCAATGACAGCCTTTCTTTAACAAAAGCCTGTGAGTAGGCATTTGGTTGGGTTTTTTACCTGCTATAGAATTAACCAGGCCGCCTCCGTAGCGCAGCTGGCAGCGCGCTTGCCTGTGGCGCGGAGGACCCGGGTTCGATCCCCGGTACCAGCATGGGGATTTTATCCCCTCTGGGAGGTCTGGCACGGGGTGCACTCAGCCTCGTTAGGTCCCGGGGGGACCAATTGAGGAGCTACTTGATGGAGAAGTAGCGGCCCCAGGTCGAGAAGACCGCATAACTGGCCGGGAGGGCTCGGGGCGCTGACCACGTCCCACCCTCCAGTACTGCACCTCACCAATGACGCCTGTAGTGGGCAGAGGTGGGGGACGCAGCGGCTGGGCGGTAGGCCTTGGCCCTTCGTGGGCTGTCGCGCGGGGTTTACATTTACATAGAATTAACCAAGGGATATATTCATTAAGGTGGTCGCTATATGGGGGGTTACATAAAAGTGCCAAGTGTTTTGAGCGCAGTTTTGCTTTCTCTACTACTAAGTACTATTCCACAAAAAAAAAAAAATTCTTGACGTCAAGATTTCACTAGAAATATGTTTTGAGGTCCCCTAAATAAAAAAAAAAACATTTTCAGAAAAAGGTCCATCTGTGTGTCAGTCTGTGGACAGCATAACTCAAAAACGAAAGGTCGGTTAAAAACCAAGGTTGGTATTTAAGGTTAATGTCTTTCAAGGATGCGACCCGAAGATTTTGAAGTAAGTAACCCCACCCTAAACTACCCTTTGCGTGGAAACTTTTTCGAAAATTTTGATTTTTACTTTCTCTGCTGGTAAGTAGGGGAAGTATTGTATTCCACCCAAAAATTCGAAGTCGAGATTTCACCGGAAATATGTTTTCAGACCCCCTGAATCCAAAAAAAAACAACACATTTTTAGAAAAAGGTCCGTGTGTGTATCAGTCTGTCAGTCTGTCAGTCTGTGGACAGCATAGCTCAAAAATTAAAAGTCGGTTAAAAACTAAAGTTGGTATTTAAGTTTAATGTCTTTCAAGGATGCGACACGAAGATTTTGAAGAGAATAGCCCCACCCTAAACTACTCTTTACATGGAAAATTTTTCGAAAATTTTGATTTTCTTGAAAATGGCTCTAACGATTTTGATTAAAATGTCGTATGTTTGAGATATTTTTATGATAAATGAAATGTATATCCTGAATTTTCTGGCTATAGCCCCTGTAGTCGTATTTACTCTGGACGACTTTTGCATAACTGGTAAACCGTTAGAGATAGACCAAATTATACTATACAAAAAAATGTAGATCTTGCTAAAATACACAATTTATGTCTCAATAAATTTTCTTGTAGGGTGAACCATTTCGGAGATATTCCTTGTTATGTGTCTGAGTTTCGGAAAACTTAGAACTTTCGTGAAATGGATCATCGTTGTTCTTTTTTTTATATGTTAAGTGTGCAAAGACAACAGAGTCTCAAACATTTGACTATCGCACAAAGCCTACTGTATTCTAACATTCCCTTTGCACCTACAAGGAAATAAGCAATAAGATAATTTGTGCAAATGTTTATCTTAACTAAGGCGAAGAAGATAGAGGAATAAGAGTTTGTAAGAACAGTTAGTACAAGAGTAAAGTCATGTGAGTGCAACACATCAGATTTTTTTTTGAAAATGACTCCACGGATTTTGACTGAAATGTCATTGTATGAAAAATTTTTTTTTTTTTTTTTTTTTTTTTTTTTGAATTTTCTGGCTTTAGTCTAAGAAACTGAGAACTAATATGAACCAGCTGTTGAATTATTATTTAAGGTTAGACATTCCAAATGTTATACTGATTCAGCAGATAATTTTTGAGTATGGGCAATCACTTTCTCCGTTCATTAGGAAGCAGAGGCAGCTTTCAGCGACTGTCACTGTGTTTTTCTATTGTTCGAGCGTTTCGAAATGTCCAAAGCAATCGAACGATCTATCGACTGTTAAGTCAGAGCAGTGATTTGGTTTTTGAATTCCAGAAATTACGAAAGCTCCGTCGTGCAAAAGGCACAAAAGGCATAGAATGTTTTCTCGTGGAACGTTTTTGGTTCATGACAATTCCCGGCCACACAGAGTCAAACAAAGTCAAGATCTGATTGCATCATGTGACTGGGAGCAACTTGACGGATTTGGTACCAAGTGATTTTCATCTATTTCATTTCAAAAATTCCTTAGTCAAAAATATTTCAGCAACGAAGATGTTCTGAAACAACTAGTGCAGATCTGGCTTAGAAAAGATAATTTTATGACGAGCGGATACAAAAACTGATTTTCCGTTGCAACAAGTGCCTGAATAACGCCGGTAACAATGTGGAAAAGTAGTGTATTCTGTAAGGCAATCATAATCAGTTACTTGGTAATAATGTTGTGTTATTTTTTTTAAATACTCTGGGTAGTTACTTTAAAAGCATCCCTGGAAATACTGATTCACAGAATAAGAGTCTTCGTTAACGTATGAAGCTCGCATTCGTTAGACCCTGGCTGTAAGCCCGTTGGTCCAATCTCTGAGCTTAGTTTTAGCGTGGTTTGACCCAGGCATGGGCACGAAAGGAGTGGTAGCGATTGAACTTACCTTACCCACCCTATATTCTCTTGCCGAGTGATTTGCATATAACACGTGCAGTGATGGGCGAACAAAAAGGAAGAGTTCATCATCAAACAAGGTACTGTATTTAAATTGAGATATTTCAATGTAGATTCGTTTAGATATCGTGTATAAGTGGTAAAATAACCCAATGCTCTCAGGGTATGTCCCCCATACACAGGGTTTCGTCATCGCATAGTCATACAGCCGCAGACAAGGCCACGAAGGAGTGCAGGAAGAGTCTGACTGGGGTTAGCGCGCCGACAAGAAGTGAAAGAGTGCTAGGTGAAAATAAAGCAGCAGAAATAATGGAAGTTCAGAAGGGAGAAAGTAGTACTAGTAAACAGGAAGCCGGCTACACCCTCTTCCAGCACCCCCAAAGTGGTGATGGAGGTATTATAAGGCCCTGTCCGCGAGGACAGAGGGGGTATCAGGGAATACTCAACCTGAAAACTTTAGTGACCCGCTACACTGCACCTGCCGGTATCGGATCCAAACAATGTCCGTGCTTTCTGCCTCATTCCTTCCTTCCGGAGGTTTACTAGACAGCAGGCTTAGCCTTGACCGTAATACTGAAATCCCCCTACGCTTGTAAGAATATCAGAGACGTTAGGGACAGGCCTTACCTGAATCCTGGGACGGCGGTCACGAGAGATCCATCCTGGTGAAGCCATGTGACATCTGGAGGTGGCGAGCCGTGTGCGGAACAGCTGACTTGCGAGCCAGTCGCGTTTGAGAACCGGAGTACGGACGGGGGCTCGAGCAAAAATACCGGACCATGTATTCCGTGCTGTGCATTCACCAGCAAACACCCTGCAACATAAGAAGTGCAACATAATAAGGTTATAGCTTACAAAATGACCTCTTTTTGTAAGTATCTGTATTTAGTATCATAGAACTACCAGAGTAAATGCATTGACACACCGTAAGTCTCCTGGAAATAATCCGTCTCACTCTTAAGCCTGTTTAGATTGAGGCTATTTTCAGTGAAACAACTGAGGATGGGGTGCTATCTTTCTCCCTCTCTCTGTATACATAATATATATTTCTTCTGTTCGTGTGTATGTGACTGTAAGGATCCTAAATGACTGGACCGATTTTTATGAGCTTTTGTATGCGTGATAAACGTGATTCGAGAATGGTTTAGATTCACAATTTTACCCAATAGAACATGCTGTTTTTAAGTAACTAATTTATGTATGTGTTCCTGATTCTTGGTGGTTTAGCTTTACAATAGGATCCGTCAAGTAGCGCTGCGATCACGTTTTAGATTTTCCGGTATTTTGTTCCGCGATTGGATTCTAGGAGGTTTTTTGTCGCAGATTAGTATTACATCAAAAATGCGCGCCTATTGAGAACAAGTAATGTAAAGTGTAATTAACACATACATTGTGCAAATTGTAAGGTGCAGTATAGGGGTGAGTATTTTACATCATTATTCATGCATTTTAATTATGTATACACGTGTAGTCAGTAACAATAGCTTAACCTACAAATTTAATATATACTGCCCTGCGATCGCGTTCTAATTAGCGGTATTTGATGACGCGATCGAATTATAAGATGTGTTTGTTGCCGCTTAATATTACACTTAAAGTGATATATACACACACATATATACATATTTATGCACATATATACACAGCTATATAGTATAGATATATGTAGGTACATACGCTGATTCTATATGTGAGTGAATGAGTGTGTAGAATTTAAGGGCCCGTCGACAGAGAGGTCCTTTGAGTTCGATTCCATATGGAACTTGTTCAGTTTTTTGTCCTAGACATACAAAGACAATGAAATGTTAAAGTCATAACACACGATCGGCTCTTAAATGATTGACCATCACTTATTACAATTTATGTAAAATAAAATGTTTTCTTCTAGAACTAATCATTTCCAAAATATTTCGCATTGTTGGTAAACTTTTTTTTTCAAATAGGAAATCGTTATTCGGTTTTTTATACTCAGCGGAGCAACTCAGGTGGTAACGTCTATAGCCGCATTTGAGAGATCGCGGGTTCAACCCCCATGGTCAACCCTCCTCAACCATGAGCTTTTTGGAGGTTTCCCCGGGACAGCAGGCGAATGTTGTGAACGATTTTCATGACCACCCCCCAGGAAAAAAAAGTTGCTGTCAATCCATTTCGTTAGATAAATCATTTCAATTCATCCTTCATCCCGTTTGGTTTCTTTCAGGGTTGGAAGCGTCGGCGAGCATCACGGCAGAGGGAACAAATGTGCTCTGGAAATCTCGTCCCCCAGAATGGAAGGTGAGCCCCCCATGGGGACAGGGGAGCTAAGCCAGCCTCCAGCCAAAGTGCTTCTAAGTGGGAAAATGTAGGGATCCTGCCACTTGCTCAGTCGTAACAATGCTCAGGCATTCCTTATGATCAATTCACCTCATTCATTCTCCAGGGGAGTGCCCCGTCAGGGACATAGGCACAACAGATCGCCTTTCGTTCGAGGTGCTAAATCCCCCTACTCAAGTTGCCATCGAGTCATATGCCATGATCATACAGAGAGAAGGAAAGCCATCACATAGCCACCAGTTCCTAAGTTTTGACTGTCTACTGTATTCTATTCCTATTGCAGCCAAAAGGGAATATGTAATGAAGCCATTTCTGCAAATACATATATCATGGAATCAAAGAAGATTTTGTGAGTTGATTGACAATACCATTGAATATTGCATATCACAATTTTTTCTAGCAGTCATAAAAGGACGCTAGAATTATAAAACCAGTACATAGCGATAAGCATTTTAAAATATCAATATTGCTTTGGCCTTTGCATTTTTCTCTATCTAAAACGGAATGTGTAATGAACATTTATCTACAAAAATAAGTTTCAGCGAAACTAATTTGAATAAAGGCTATGACTGCAATGCATCAGATGCTTTTAGTTTACATATTTTAACGTTTCTGCTTTTATTAAATATTTTACGATATTTACCTTCTATATGAGGCGCTTCTCAAACATTGTAAATCCAAGAGAGAGCTAAGAGCCAAATCAGGTCGCTCGGGTTTACCCGAGCGGGATATATCCCCACGGTACCTATCCATTTAGTATGGATTTACCCGTGAGGTATGAAAGATGTAGTCATTGTACAAGCTATTTTTGTCAGTGTCAGCCAATGGTGATGATTGGTTACTCTCTCTTGCTATAGACTAGGGATATGAGTGCCAGTTAGAATGTCTACCCATCCTGGGGCACCCATGCCCCTCTGCTCACTTAGCAAAGGTCAGCTTGTCTAACCAGCAAGTCAAGCAGTGTCAAATTAGCGAGAAACCGAATGCATTGGAATGTTTGGTGAAATGAGGAAGCAGCGAAGCTAATTAGCCCAAGACATCCTTGGGTAAACGATAGCTTTTGCGCCTCCTGGGAAGATGGTGATCATATTGTCCCAGGGTATTTACCAGCTGGTTAGGGTGTGGCGTAAGTTTCGCATACATAGAGCGGGCTGTATCTCGCACAACATCCACAATATATGGAATGCCAGAATGAGTATGGAGAATATGGGAAGAAAATCTACGGTCAGTATCGTAGATCATCCTAAGGGCCCTGTTCTGCACGACTTGCAGTCTGCGGATGGTGGTTTGAGCCACGAATCCCCATGCCTCGCATCCATACAGGATCAGGGGAGGGATGATCGCACGATAAATGCGTAATTTAAGTCGTGTAGGCATAGTAGACCTAAAGATGGGATAGAGCTTTCCCAGAGCTCCGTGACCTTGGGCAGCTTTAGCTGTGACATGTTTGGTGAAGGTAAGTCCTCGGTCTAGTTGTACACCAAGGTACTTGGCTGTGTTGACCCAAGGGATTCTCCTCTGACCAAGTGTCAGGTCCCTTTCTGGTCTCCAGGAATGAATTTTGCCTAACACAAAAGCAGAGCTTTTCTGTGGACTGATTCCCATTCTCCACTTTTCACTCCAACTCTCAATGGCATCTAGGTGTCTTTGTAATGGGGGAAGGCAGTAACGTAGATTTTTGTTACGGGCCAGTATGAGGACGTCATCGGCATATTGGCACGTAACAGTGCTGGGTTCAACGGGGAAGTCAGACATGTATGCGGCAAAGAGCAGTTTGTAAATCCAGGTTGCCAGCAAAGTTTCATAAATAAGTGAATGATGTCTCAGTAACAATAGATCTCGTTAGTTATTAGTCAGTTTGTCCGTCCAATGGCTTATAGGTTGCAAACTGATTCTGTTAGCAACCCCCGAAAGTATTTTTTTTTAACTGATAAACTGATTTCAACTACTGTAAAGAGATATCTTCAGCGCTGTAGTAACAATCTCTGGGGCGTCTCCTCTATCAGCAAAGCAAAGAAAGTCCCTGGGGAATGAGCCGCGTGAGGGAAATTGCGAATTATATATGGACCCAATGCCCTACTTACACTTGTTTATGATACACAGAACAGCTCAATTACATGCCCATTCAATATGTCCGACACCTGGTGCGTTCTCCTTTTGTGAAGAATACCTTTTCCCATCTAAAGCGGAATCATAGAAGCACAGTCCCCTGTTTTATCGTTAACACAATTTACAATTCGTTCTGACCTTTCGACCCCCAGCTGTTTGGTCCTCTCGTAACCTTCCCACACATCACTATTACTCTTTCTCTGTAACAGCTGGTTGGACGATAAACTTACGGTCACTAAAATTGCTTCACTTAAAACTCCAACAATAACTGGTTTGCTCAACACTTTAAGACCAACCCAATACTCCGCCCGTACTCTCTCGCATTTATAGCCCCGGCAAAGTGCCGGTGAATTTTCTGGAAAATACACCTGTTCTCGAAACTTCTGGTAAAGGAGATGGGCACATAAACAACTCCCAGAACTGTCTGGAATCGGTTTGTTCTACAGTCGGCTTTGTTCTCACCGATCCATTGTCGTCGGGCCTCGTATTTAAAAGCAGTGGAGTGAGGTGTAACAGCTTTTGCTGTGGCCGATGGCCGGCATGACAATACCAATACATCTAAATCAGTGCTGTCATTGAGGGTAAACAGGACGGTTACTTTCACCCTTCCTAGTTACTCTTCGCTGATGACGTAATAAAAATGAGGGCAAGGAGGAATTCTGGAAGGATTCCGAGTGTAATTTTGTAACTGGACATGTTGACGCCCAACACTGACTTTCTAAATCTCAAAGCCAATGTGACTCACTTTTAGCCTGCTTGGCCACGTACTAAACCAAGATAGTGGAAGGGGAAATAGAGGAGAATGGATCACTGTGTAATTTTTTGGCATCTCTGATCTAAATCCACGGTTTATCTTCTCATAAGTCCACAGAGCGAGGTGGCTTAGGCTCTAGCACATGTGACTCCTTCGTTGCCCCCCCCCCCTCCACACAACGACATTTTTACAGTTTTTATTTTTATGGACTCAGGACCCTCTAAAATAGTATTTCTAGTGAAAACTCGACCCGAATTTTTGGGTGCAATACGGCTGCAATACTTTCTGTTGCAAACTATAGGTAGTTGCCAGAAATGGTAATACTTCTAACAGCTAACAAATGAACTATACACTTCATCACACCAGAGGAGATAATAGTAAATGGGTACCTTATCTGTAAACCTTGCTTCATTACGTCACTGGTACGCTTATTACCATGTCATTGTATGGATTGTTACCGCGCCATTTAACTTATTATCGACGCTTTATTATCGCGGATGCAGCAATATAGATATCATATTATTCTGTGTATTGAATATTTCTCAAAACGCCAATCGTACTACTTTCATCACAATTTATCATTTATCTTCCTAGTAAAACACATCACTGTATATACATTAAAGTCTGATGTGTTGCACTCCTATGGGTTTCTCTACTCTTGCACGAATTATTGTCATAAACACCTATCTCTATATGTACTTCCTTATAATCACGATAAACATTACCATAAATTATTCTATTGCTAATTTTCTTGTAGATGTAGGGGGAACATAGGAATACAGGAGGTTTTAAGCAATTGTCAAATCTTTTAAAGTAGGTCACCATTATCTCTTTGCATGGCCCAGAGGTTAAAAAATGAATGAATGACGACATCCCATTTGAGCTAAGACTTTGTCTATCTCTTATGGTTTACAAGATACGCAAAATCATCCAGACTGCAAACAGCTTTTGAGAACTTTCCCAGAAAATTCAGCATATACATTAAATTCGTCATAAAAGTATCTTAGACATCAATCAACATTTTACAAACAGTAGTCATGTGAAGGGTAATGAGGCAAATTTTCTTCGAATTGTTCGTGTCATATCCTTGGAACATACTGAACTGAAATACTAATACATTACATACGCTTCAGGGCCGGTGTCCATCGTATCTGAGTTTTTCGGGGAAGGCCACGTCCCCCTATGTTGGGCTTCTTCAATACCAAGTTAGGTATTTAAGCGATTGTTACTTTCTCTACTAGGTATACTAAATAGAGGAAGTATTGTATTCCACCCAAAAATTCGATATCAAGATTTCATTGGAAATACATTTTCAAGCTCCTGAAACCAAAAAGAAGTCTTTTTACATAAAGGCCGCGCGTGCATGTGTACGTGTGTTTTTCAGTCTATGGACAGCATAACTCTAAAACAAAAGGTCGATTATAAACCAAAATTGGCATTCCATTTCAGTATCTTTCAAGGATATCACATGAAGATTCTGAAGGAAAGTCCTCTACCCTAAACTACCCTTTACATGGAAACTTTTTCTAAAATTTTGATTTTCTGAAGAAAGTCTCTAATGATTTTGATTAAAATGTCATATGTTTATGACAAATGAAATGTATATTTTGAATTTTTCGGCTATAGCCTATGCAGTCCTGTTTCTGCATGATTGCAGTCCTGTTTCTGCATGATTTTTGTATAACTGGTAAACCGTAAGACATAGACAAAATCTTACTGTACAAAAAATTTATATCTCACTGAAACACACAATTTATTTCCAAATAACCTTTTTTTTTTTTTTTTTTTTTTTTTTTTTTTTGTAGAGTGAATCATTTCGGAGATATTCCTTGTTATTTCTGTGAGTTTTGGAATACTTAAACGGAATCTGAAAGCTTTAAAAGATTTGACTATCGCTCAATGCCTATTGTATTCTCATATTCCCCTTATACCTACAAAGAAATAAGCAGTAAGATAATTTGTACAAATGTTTATCTCAACTAACACATAAGAGGTTGTAGGAATGGTTAGTACAAGAGCAGAGAAAGTCATGTGAGTGCAACACATCAGATTTTTCGTTTTGGGTTGTGCTATTCACAGGTTCTAACACCTATATGTACCTTTTACTCAAGAGTTTTCTTTTAGATTCAGGGGAGCTCAAAACGTGCGTTACCACTTAAATCTCAATATAGAAGTTTTATTCCACATAGGAGGAGTAAGCAGTAATTTTTACTTTCTCTACTGGTAAGTAGGGGAAGTATTGTATTCCACCCAAAAATTCGAAGTCGAGATTTCACCGGAAATACATGTTTTGAGCCCCCCCCTGAATCCAAAAAAAAGCATTTTTAGAAAAAGGTCCGTGTGTGTGTCTGTGTGTCTGTCAGTCTGTAAGTCTGTCAGTCTGTGGACAGCATAGCTCAAAAACGAAAAGTCGGTTAAAAACCAAAGTTGGTATTTAAGTTTAATGTCCTTCAAGGATGTGACACGAAGATTTTGAAGAAAATAGCCCCACCCTAAACTACCCTTTACATGGAAAATTTTTCGAAAATTTTGATTTTCTTCAAAATGGCTCTAACGATTTTGATTAAAATGTCATATGTTTGAGATATTTTTATGACAAATGAAATGTTTATCTTGAATTTTCTGGCTATAGCCCCTGTAGTCGTATTTACTCTGGACGACTTTTGCATAACTGGTAAACCGTTAGAGATAGGCCAAATTATACTACACAGAAAATGTAGATCTTGCTAAAATACACAATTTATGTCTCAATAAATTTTCTTGTAGGGTGAACCATTTCGGAGATATACCTTGTTATGTGTGTGAGTTTCGGAAAACTTGGAACTTTCGTGAAATGGGTCATCGTTGTTCATTTTTTTATATATTACGTGTACAAAGAAAACGGAATCTCAAAGCTTTAAAAGATTTGACTATTGCACAAAGCCTACTATATTCCAATATTCCCCTTGCACCTACAAGGAAATAAGCAATAAGATAATTTGTACAAATGTTTATTTTAACTAACACGAAGAAGATATAGGAATAAGAGTTCGTAAGAATGGTTAGTACAAGAGTAGAGAAAGTCATGTGAGTGCAACACATCAGATTTTTTCCAACAGTATTTAGTATACGCTATAAAACAAAGGACAGTCATATGCAATAAAGAATCAGACTTCAAGTGCTGTCGTAGTGTTTCTCGCGATGTCATGGATATAATATTGAAGTTCAAGCCAATCTTTTAAAAATCTGATTATCTATTCTATTTTTTGATATTCAACTTGTAACTCACTGGATTCCGTCTCAATTTAGTGTTAAAGGAAATGAAGAGGCTGACTATTTGGGGAAGAAAGGAACAGAAATAATGGTCCCCAAAAGAACAGAGCTTCACTCTGCGGATAACAGTAGCTTCAGGGGCAAAGAATCCAGTTCCTGAATTATATAGCTCAAGAAAAAATATGTAATAAAGGTGAGGAAAAACATCTGACTGCCTTGTAGTCTGGTGGGTAGAGTGCTGGCTTCCAAATTACTCGTAGGATGTACCGGATTCGATTCCCAGCTGGAGGATGGAAGCTTTTGTGTACTTACTGTTCTAAATAAATAATAATTACCTTTTATAAAGCTTGCAATTGCACATTTTTAGAATAATCTGTACGGGGTTAGACATTTTCATGGAGTTATACATTTTTATGGGGCTAGAATAGGTCATTTTATACTTTTAGTCCCTTTTGAAAATGTGGCATATGAAATACCCATTTTCATAATTAATTTAGATTCAGGATGCTTCAAACCATGTATTTTCGATGAAATCTTGGCATGTAATTTTTGAATCGAATGCGAAATCTGCTATATTTACTACATGATAGAGTAAGCAATAAACAGAAAGGTCAATGTATAATGAAACGTGTCATAAAGCCATTTCTGCAATGTTATCTCCATTAACATGAAGTAGATAAAAAATACTTTTGTAACAATATTTTTACAACATAGTATATAATAATAATAAAGACAGTATACAAAGTCATGTGAATGAGAGCATCAAAGTTTTACAGAACTGAGGAAAACTCCTTTATAAAGGTTAAAACAAATTAATCTACATCTGTCTAAATAATTCAGCAAGGGAAATAAAGTCTTTTCCTTACGTCGGGTACAAAGAACATTATTTCCCCTTCTAAGCCAGTTTTAAAGGGGAAGGGCTGGAGAAAGGAAAACTGAAAGTGAAAATCAGACGGCGTTCCTAGTAAGAAGGAAAATAAAGCATAAAAATAAAAGAAAGAAAAAAGCGTGGATATTTCAAAGAGAAAGTACTAATGGGAACGAGACTTACTTGTAAAGTTTACAAAATGCAGAAAGTGATCTCGAACTGCGAATAGAAACCGTCTTGTTAAAATGTAAATATTGTTACACAATTGATGACAGCAATAAAAAGCAAGGATTTTTAATTGGATTCGTAGAAATCAAGACCTCGGTTAAAGAGAGAAATTGAAGCGTTCCAATACATACATATGATTCTGCTTCCCTGGTGAAGTGAACAGCTTAAAATGGAAGGCAACTTATATATACATGAAGATTAAAGAAATGTATGGTTAGTGGGTCAGGGAAATAGAAGAACGGTGTGGAGAACGACTTAAACACTTCTTTCAACTTATCTTGTCTTTTCTTTTCCTCATTACTACGGAAGCAGTTGTTTATATTAAGCTATTTGTATCGCTTTAAATCCAACTCATTTTGTCTGTACCATTTACCATGCAATACAGTATCATAACAGATACGCCTTCAAACTCTTCAACTTCGAGTGAAGTAAAACTTAACCAGAACATAAAATGAGCTGGGTGGCACAATCTGCAATCTAAATCACTCTGAAACACTCCCATCGTATTAGGAAACTTTTTCACGGGAGAAAGTCCTGCAAGAAATGTACTAATTGCTCTCAGCTGAAGTTGTTACATTTAAGTAAACTTTCAGCTCTTTCCTTACATAAATAGCTTACCATTCTTGTTTGCAGTTTAAAGTCAGATTTTATAATGCTCTACTTTGGACCAGTTCTTAGTCGACTGTCTTACTGAACATTGGGATGTTTCTAGAGTTTGATCTGGTCGAATATATTGTGATCTATGCCAGTATGACCCGGCACCCAGATCAGTTGAACTTTATGCTGTTCTGCCAAGCTTGTGAAAATATTTAGGCCGTATAAAACCAGTCCACACATTACTTTATGACTACCTACAGCCTTAAGTGCAGCCTGGCTATCTCAGAAAGTAAAGATATGTTTACTAGTATAAGCTCTCATTATGTTTTCGTTTTTGCACCTTGATCTTATGCCATATGCTCCGGATCTTGATCCATTCTTTGAGTCGTCTATAAACCACATCGAAGCTGTCTCATGAGTTTCCAGAGATTTATTCATCCATCGTTTAGGGTCAATAATGATCTTGAAGTTATTTATAAAATATTAAGTTGTAACTGACCGCCCCTCTTGTCTAATTTTTAATTCTTAACAAATCTGAGTTTATTTCAGGAATTCTTAGCTGCTTATCGTGTTGCAGCCTTGTCTTCTTCATTACTGCCTTATGTAACAGCTTTCAGCTTTGATAACCAAAATTTTTGTGTTAAATAATAATAACAAAAACACCAATAATGGTGATATAAAAACAATGTAAGTTTTTACAGCTGTGTCCATGGAATCGTGCAGTAGTTTATGTTGGTAAAAATTCCACTTTTACCGCGGTAGCTGATTCTGGCACTCCAGTTATAGCCGTGTGTACCATTCCCGTTAAATAAACCCTGCAGGACTTCCACATTACCGAGGTAACAACTTGACCAGGCTAATCAACACAAATCTGTACACAGCAGTTCAGCTGAGCGTAGTTAGCTGGCAAGCAATCGACTTGGTTGAATGCTCCGCTCATTGCAGGTAAACTGTAGTGAACGCACTCGAAGTTACGTCGTCTCTTGTTCGCGTGCTCTATGTATTTGGTGAAGCACATGCATGCATTTGTTCAGCATGCAATGGAAAAAACAAAGGCAACCCTGTCATTGAAGGGATGTTCGGAAAGTTTTGGCCGGCAATATACATACACGAGTGCAATTAACGTATCCTAATATTCTTTAAAATGTATCTGTTAACCGCACTAAACCCATTCCTTCCTTCCCTCAGTTCTACACTGTTCTTGAAGCTATGCTTCAACTAATGTAGTTATACGCAATGCTGTGATTGTTAGAATTGTCGTTGCATCTTTGGTTAGGATGTAATCAAGGCACTTGTCGCATACAAATTATTAAAAACTACAAAGAACCACACACATCGTAACTTTATTAAGCATTCATTGACAAAAATGGATGGGAATTCTAGTGGATACCCTTGTACCATTTTAGCATTTCAAGGCAAACGAAGATGAGTTAATCGACGAAAACAGGTTGTTAAAGGCCGATTTGATGTAACCACGATAAAATCCTCAATATACTTTTACGGTCGTCAATGCAGCTTAATATTGAACTTATTGATTATTAAGATGAACAACTTCTGAAAGAAATAACAGGAATATCAACAAATAGTTGGAGTAAGTAATTTGCATATGTTAAAATGAATGTATAATGTAAGAAATATCATTATAATTTTGGCAGGAAATAGAAGGTTATTAGCGATTAGTTTAGTCAGTGTAGCTAAGGCAATTAGAAGTTTCGATGAAATCTCTCAGCAATCAATCCATTGCTTAAAGGTTTTAAAACCTAGAACTCAACACTTTCGGAAGTCAATGATTCAAATATACACTTAGGTTAGCTCTGAAAATTAGAAAGGCAAAAGCATTATTATAATTTAGCGGGCCAGAGAGTAAACATTGTGTTTCAGAGGCGAATTACCTATTATCGATTAACGAAGTCCTTTGTGGACTAGTTGGTTGTTGCCGCAGGAGGATTTTCCTATTATTATTTTTATTTCAGCGACTCAAGGTATTATTCTTGTCACTATGCAATACTTCAATAGCTCACAGTTTCTTGTTCTAGGATCGAGAAATAGGGCAATTCTACATCCTCAAATGGGAGTAACAGTTCAAATAGCTCATCCATTAGCCTCCATCAAATTTACTAACCACTGATGTCTATTTTCACAACCATCCACGCACACCACTGTAGCAGCCGGCATTATTTTCATTAAAATCGGAGATATTGCAGACGGCATTAAAATGTCACAGAGGAAACTTCATTAATGAACCATTTGTGACTGTTCATCGCGGTAAAAGTGATATTTTACCATGATAAAATCTTGATTGAGTATTATGCACACAACCATTTGTGCTTGCCTTATCGCTTTTCCTTCGCTTCACATTGAAATCTTCCCGGATGCCAGGCTTTTGACGTACGAGACGGACTCTTCCAGGGACTGGTGTGCATCGTCATTCTGAAGCACGCCTTCCAGCCAGTCAGGCAGTCGTTCATACCTCCCCCTCCATTGCCAATCACCTATGAGAGGTGCCTATTAGTTCATAAGCTCATGAGTGTGTGTCGCACCAATAATTGACTCACTAGTTAAGGAGATTCTGCCAACAGTAAACAAAGACAAAAGTTAGTAAAAGTATCGATGTATTCCCCTGTACCCGACTGTACACGGTTACTCTATGACAAGTTTTAGAAGGGGACTTAACACCTTGAATTGTGACATATTTTGTGCCTATGCCCCTGACGGGGCGTCCCATAGGTGAGAGAAGTGACGTAACAGTATTACTTAAGGTTAGATGGCAGCAGGGAGCAGGGTCCCAAGAGGCTACAGATTGAAGCTACCCGGTGATAGCTCACGCAAACGCTTACACATCCACCAAGGGGCCGGGAACCGGATACCTCCCCGATTCGGAGGATAGGATTTACTTCTTCTACAATCATGGATTAGGCTATTGCCTGTTCCGGTCTCACTTCAATCCAGCGTTTCCTAGGTCTTCCTATCGGCCTTCATCTACTTGGTTTATATTCCATTATTTATTTGGGGATTCTCTCTGGAGTCAGTCCTTCTAATAGCTTGAGCCAATTTTTTCCATATTCCATTAACTTTGTTAAAACCGAACCAAGCTCTATGACCTATCTCATAAGCCAAATTTTACCCAAGATATTTAAAATATTACACTTGTTAATATTATTCTAAATTAAAAATTTTGTTCTTACTGGGTATTAATAAATACCATTATCTACCTTGGTTTTTTAATTTAAGTTTTCATAACTAGTTTAACTCATACATTGCTCTCTGCAGTCTATCCTTGTCGAAAATCAAAACTATATCATGTGCAAACATTAATACATTCAATGTTGTTTGTCTCATGCTAAAACCATTGTTTATTTTACATATACATACATTCATATAGAATATCGCCTATCTGTCTGTCTGTCTGTCTGTCTGTCTGTCTGTCTGTCTGTCTGTCTGTCTGTCTGTCTGTCTGTCTGTCTGTCTGTCTGTCTGTCTGTCTGTCTGTCTGTCTGTCTGTCTGTCTGTCTGTCTGTCTGTCTGTCTGTCTATCTATCTATCTATCTATCTATATATATATATATATATATATATATATATATATATATAAAATAGATGATAAACTCCATCCTTGTTTGAGTGCTTGAGGATATAGAGAGAGCAAATCCTTGCCTTGCAACGCCGAAATACCCGCCGACACTTAAAAATAGGCACACAAGATGAAATATAAAGTGAAAGTGATGCAGTGAGAGTGAAGTGAAAGTGAGAAGTGATGCAAAATGGACGGACAGGGAATTCTGGGGATTTGACCTTCCATGAGTCAGGAAGGGAATGTATCCCACCGCCTCCTGAATGCGGGCCACAGACCTACCACCCTGAGACATCTCTGCTCAGGCTCATGAATATATGAATTTCTCTTCCGCGATATTATATAAAACTTGTGATGTGTTGCACTCACATGACTTTCTCTACTCTTGTACTAACCATTCTAACAAACTCATTTGTATATCTTCTTCGTGTTAGTCAAGATAAACATTTGATGAAATGATCCCTTGTACGTGCAAGGGGAATATGGGAATACAGTAGGCTTCCAAATTCCGTTCTCTTTGCATGGCTAACAGATAAAAAATGAACAACATTTGACGAAAGTTTTCCAAAGCTGACGCAAATAACAAGGAATATCTCCGAAATGGTTCACTCTTGAAAAAAAATTATTAGGACATAAACTGTGTATTTTAGCTAGATCTACATTTTTTGTGTAGAAAGTTTTGTGTATTTCTTACGGTTTAACGGTTATGCAAAAGTCATCAAGAGTAAACAGAACTGCATGGGCTATAGTCAGAAAATTGAAAGTACCTATACATTTGTCGTAAAAATATCTCAACATATTTTCTTCAGAATCTTCGGGTCACATCCTTGAAAGACGTTTAACTTAAGTACCAAGAATGGTTTTTCAGAGAATTTTCGTTTTTGAGTTATGCTGCTCACAGACTGACAGAAACACACACACACACACACACACACACACACACACACACACACACACACACTTTTTCTAAAAATGTTCTTTTTGATTCAGGGGGCCTCAAAACATATATTTACGGTGAAAACTCGACATTGAATTTTCGGATGTAATGCATTACTTCCTCTGCTTTACTAAAAGTAGTAGAGAACGTAAAAATCTGGGGAACTGACTTTAAACCTTAGGCTGTAATTTAAAACCTAAAACATGAAATAATGAAAAAATATCTTTTTAATGTTAAGTAAATAAATCATTTATATAATGTTGATTTTAATATTATAAAATAACAACTTATTTTATTTGTGTGAAACAATTAATTGACGGTTTGCCTCCATTGTTTTTGCTGTAATATTTGTGTTTGCCAATAAAAAGGCTTTATATTCAAGGCCTTGCGGGAAAAGGACAGGACGACGAAAAGGGCCTGCAGCTTAACGAGAAATTTAAGACGGGTCTCAAAGTAAATTCATGGACTTGACAAACAAGGTTTTCGACGTCTACCGTTAGAGCCTTACCTCATTATCATTATGAATTCCTGTATTTGCATCGGTATATTTCTTCCAGTTTGTTGGTTTAGTACTTTCTGCGTCAGCCATTCCATTCTTGGAATATTTCTTTTCTGCCTTTCTTCTGCACCTCCCTTTTACAAGGCACGGCTCTCCAAGCAACAAGAAAATCTCCACTTTTTTTCCCTCGCCGAGAAGGACGCTTCGGTCTCCCTCCGCCGCGCTTGTCTTGTCCGATAAAGGTCAGAGAATGTATTGGAGGGTGTGGTTCGATGGAAATCATCTAGATTGACTGCCCAGCCCAGCGTTTTAACGCTAAGTGCGTTGGAGAAGATAAGAAACCGAGTCTTCTGCACGCTTGACAAAACTCAAGATGAGAGATAACTTCTCGACTCCAGAAAGTTTTACGATGCCAATATTCATGGGTAATAGAAGTTTATCTGAGTCTATAAACAGTCACTTATTGATTTTAAGCAGAGCAGTCTCCGATCTTGAATGTTTTATTTAAAGATGTGAAAGTGTACAATGGTTGCACAATATTTATGGGTGGCTTTGTTGGCTAGGCGCTGGGCTACTGTTCCAGGTCGCGGGTTCAAAAAGATTAAAAATAAAAACATCTGCATTACTACTATCCTGGCACCCAGTGTCTATACTTGGACAATTCCACGAATCCCACTCCTGCCACCATTGTGGCAAACACGAAAATTGTCCAATCCAGTTATTTCCTCTCACTTTATTTTCTTCTAACTGAATGCACAACATAGTTCTCCTTCACTGACGTTAAAAAAGTCTACAGTCCGTGATATTACTACTAACAGCTGTTTTCTTCCCGTAAACTTAACTCATTGCTTTGTCTTTCTTCAACTTCTCTGTCTCTCAAGTCGGTCTGGGTGGCTCAGTTGGTTAGACGCTGGCTTATTGATCCCAAGGGTTTAAATCCGACCCAGAGCGATGATTTTTAAGTGTGCTTAAGGACGACAGCTCCATGCTGGAAGGTAAAAGAACTTCTGCGAGGCGAAATTCCGGCACACCGGCGACGCTGATATGATCCTAGCAATTGACATGGCTTTACTTCGACGTGACGTAACTCTTACATTGACTATACACACAAACAAACACACACGAACACACAGAAACACACACACACGTGTGCGCGAACCTTTTTCTAGTTTTTTTATTCAGGGAGCCTCAAAATGTATATTTCCGGTGTAAGCTCGACACCGAACTTTTGGGTGGGATACAATACTTACTTCCTGTACTATAAGTAGTAGAAAAAGTAAAAATTCACCAATATCGGGATAACTGGAGGTACCAAGTAGAAACGATGAATATGTACCACATTTCCAGATTAATTATGGCCTATAAATCTACAGAGGAAAAAAATGTAGTTGGCCAAGAAGGTTCATAGAACATTTTTTGATATGTGAGACCGGAAGAAGCCTGAATGGCTTAAACCCTGTTGTTGTTGTTGATCATGATGATAGAATAATTAGACATGCCAATGTTTTGCAACATTTAAACATGCCATAACTAGTATTCAAATTTGCGGCCTCTTCGTGCACCGTTACATGGCGATTTTCCGACACAATGACTTCAACTGCTGCAATGGACAGGTGTCACAACAATGAGCCTACTGGACGGGGAGTGTCTGTCACACAAGTCACGCTGTTTCTGAAATTCTACTCCAATGCTTACTGTAGTGATAAAAACTTTTTATCAGAGTATGGATTTCCATTTGGTGATGGATTTCAATAGGTTCCTCTTTTACCGCCCAGAGAACTTATGACAGAGCGAGAGTTAGAAGTGGGGCATAGCACCAGAATCTTTTGTACCTATGTCCCTGTGCGGGCAACCCACGGAGGGTGGGCAGAGGTAAGAGGAGAAGAAGGTGGTGGTTCTTAGGACAAACGACAGCAGAGGCAGCCTTCGAGTCCCGGTCCTCCCAGTGGTGTGTCAGCCTAAGAGGATGCACCCCCCCCCCCCCCGCCTTCTACTTTCCCTGAACATTGTATACTTGATCACTTATTCTTCCTTGTCACACGGCGTGAAACACCATTTTCCTCCGTTTTTTTTCTTCGGTTTCTATATAGTAACACATGTTCATAATCTAATATCCACTTTTCCAAATACGAGTTGGACCTTTCTGCTCACCCTTCTGCTGTTTCAGTCTACCCACTTACGTAATGCCTGTCTCGCTTACAGCCTAATAAGATTGCAGGAATGCTGAAGAAACATAATTAAAACACTTTTCCTGCCACAAAAAAGGCTGCTAGAGTATATACGACCGGTTAAGGACAGCCTTTGTTTTAAAATATCTAGTTTTTACAAAATTCCTTGCCAATTTGGAAAGACAAACGATAGATGGTGTCATAGATTGAAGAGAGATCCAAGGAACGCAAACACAATATACTACTACAACCAGAAAAATCAGCAATATCACAGCACAGAATTTTATTTGATGAGATCGCGATTTTACACCCCAATAACCAACATTACAACAGACACATAAAAGGTGCAATTGAAATTAAATTAGAGCCAAATAATGTTAATAGGGACAACGGCGTGCCACTGAGTGCTGTTTCCTTAAAAGAAGGCCATGATTTTGAGATCGCCGTGTACTTCTTATGCAGTTCCCGATGAAGGCCATGAGTTTGAGATGCCTATTTATTTATTAATTATTCATTTCCTGAAGATGGCCATGGACAGAGGCAAGAGTTTTGGTTTTTAACGATAAATGAGAAAGTTGTTTAATTTCAGATCAAGTTGGTTTGCGTCCATTTGACATAGTTTAAAATTAATATATGGGAATATTTTTTTCACCAAATTTTGCGAATTTTTCATATTTTCGAGAATATTATGTTTTTAGTGATAAATGAGAAATATCTACTTTTTCAATTTTCCATAGAAAAATAAGCTTTTTTTATTCATTGAGCCATTGTCACTGGTGTTTAAATTTTGGTTTTAATAACAATGAAACAGTTCACATTAGGAATTCAATAACCCGGTTTCTTTTGAGATCAACTTGTAACAATACTACAAAAGAAATATTATTGGCAGAGACAAAGAAAGCTGCCAGATAATGCAATCGGCAAGGCTACAATAAAAGGTTACCTCACAAGGTCACATTTGCGTGTTATCAAAGTCGTCGCAATAAACTTAAAGCACCTGGAAGTGCTTCACGTCTTAATAATAATATGTTTTAATTTGGAGCAATTTTGAACAGTAACGTTACTTACCTGTTAATTTTAATTTCAATAATGTCTATGTGTATATTAATTTTATCCGAACATTTGTGTGAAATTAATGCGAATTTTTAGTATAAAATTCAACAAAAAAATCACTAGCTTAATTATTTGAAAATTTCGCATTAATATTAATTTATCACCAAAAGAGCTTACCTTTGGCCATGGAGTTTAATATGGCCGAAAGCTCGAACATTTTCATAGATATTACATGGCTGGTAACTCGAAAAACTCTGATCAACACAACCCCAGACTTATGAACAAAACAGAATAAATGTAACATTGTTGATTGCGAATCCTTATAGTCGGGGAGATCTAACCTGGCACTTGACTGCTAGCTGATTCACCCACCTGCGAACGAGGCCAGCCCTACCCCTTCTAATCATGTTAAAAACACATCGTGCAACGATTGGTCGATTGGAAGAGGTAGGACTAGCCTCGTTCGCAGGTGTCAGGTTAGCTCTCGCCGACTGTAAATGATGTTCTTTTTCACTTTTGTTCTTTTTCACTTTGCTTGTTAGACAAATTGTTGATGGAGCAACTTGACCAGTCAGCGATACAAACTAAATAGAGACACGACAAGTAGCGAGTGGTTTGATAAGCAAAACTCCTTGAAAACATGTGAATGCGGGGACTCCCGTCGTCGTTCATCTCAGTACACACGTGACCACATTCCCAAAAGGAGGCAATTTTTCAGGTTCGCTGTTCTTGTCGGCGCTATGTTAGCTAACACGGTAACCTTATCTCCATGAAGAGTGTGTCCCAATCGATACATACAGATCGATGTATTGCCCACCAGGGCTGTGGTAAAAGAAGACCCGCTTTCCAAATTCTAGCTATTTTTTTTTTTCCTTCATCCGTCTTTCTCCGTGTTCCTTTTTTTCGAAAAAAGAAATCTCAATCTTCATACGAGATCGGTGTGTTGAAATCCTAAAAGTGGATCAACCGTGAAGGAAATCCAGAATGCGAAGCCCCTGGGAACACAGAAACGGAGGCAGGAAAATTAGTTTTATCATTTGGGCGCTACGGATCTTCAGAGGAAGAGAACTCTGCTTGCAAAAATTTCTCTCAGTTTCACCCTTCGGAAACGGAAGGCTGGCAAAACTCTGTCTTCTGCTATTCTTTCACTTTCAGTCCTTCAAAGTTTATTTCAAAAGTGACATAAGGTAAATTAATGCTTCGTTCTAATGACTATTAATCTCTATCCAGCAACTTTATCGATTCTGGTTTATATATTTGTAATTATACAAGACTTTAATGCTATGAGTGCGCGGTAACGGTGACATCTTCAGATACACAGAAACAAGTTTCTCTGCCATTTATCTCTGTAGTGCATGGTTCCATAAATGAAGAAAAAAATTGGTCGAAGTTTGATTGATAATATGTTACCATTCATTTATCGTTTGCTTCCAAAATTGGTATAGAGAGGTGGAACTTTAAGAAAATGAGTTAGTTATGTATTCACGATTTGTTGCTTAAATGAGACCTTTAGCCACAAAATGATAAATGATTGGACTTCAGTGTATATATCGAAATAAATTTCTGTACCTACGCTTTGTAACAAGCGCGTAACGTTAGGATGTGTAGAGCGGAAGATTAGGAATGTTGATAAAAACTACCCCCTCTGAGAGCTTTCGAGCGTTGCCTAATTTTGAACTTTGACGATAGGTGTGAACGTGTACATAGCACCAGAAGACATATTAGTAAACAAAACATTCACTTGTTCAGTCCTTTTTTGTTACCAGACTGTGCATCTTATGTATTTAATAATGTTTTCCTTTACCCTTCATGATAGATGAATTTGTTATTGGACTTTTTTGCTTGTCATATGTGATTCTATTACGATCCGAAATCTGCGCCCTCATACCCCTAATGCTCTGTCTAAACTAAGGCAAATGCTACAACTAAAGGAGTTCCCAAAATACCTGTTTACATCTATACAAAGCCCTGCATACAACAGAAGAGGAAAGCAAAATAAGCACACTGGCTCACGTTATTGGAAAAACTCCATGGGAATTAAAATCTGAAACAAATTACCACAATAAACTAGACATTACAAAATCAAGATATCTTATGGGTGGCCCTGTAGCTCAGTTGATAGTGCATCTACCTGCTGTACAAGGGGTAGGATTCCCGGACACATAAAAAGATAAATAACTCGTAAAAAGCTGTAAAAAATATATTTGTTAGTAAGGCATGTTATTCCATACGTGAATATCTCGAAGGTGACTTAAAAACTACTTTATTGTTCTATATATATGTGTTTAGCAATATTTTATAGGCATTAATTCTTTCCCTCTAATGTTATTTTCAATTTTATTGTACTATTTTGTCTGTATCAATATATATATGTAACCTTATAGCTTTTAAGATAATCTTGACGTCTCACAAACTTACGAGCAGTAGCTCAACCAAGTAAGAGTTATTTTTATTACTATTATTATTATTATTATTATTATTATTACTATTATTATTACTATTATTATTACTATTATTATTACTATTATTATTATTATTACTATTATTATTATTATTACTATTATTATTATTACTATTATTATTACTATTATTATTATTACTATTATTATTACTATTATTATTATTATTATTATTATTATTATTATTATTATTATTATTATTATTATTATTATTATTATTATTATTATTATTATTATCATCATCATCATCATCATCATCATCATCATCTTTATTTGCAGAAGTATAGGGGCAAAATGAACACAAGTAAAATCTGAATAAATCAAGGAGTGACTTTAATTTACATTTGGACCACATCATAATAAAATGACAAGGGCAAATTAATTCCTATGGATAAATAATTTAACAATGCTGCCATTGACAGATGAAGTTACCTTGACTACGTGAAAGAATTCTCTACAATACGTTTCACACCAATAAACAAAGCGACCTCTGCTTAGACCTTTGCTGTATTTACATATTTCTAAAATAAACGTTTTGGTATTTAAAGCAAAATTCACGATGTGAGAAAACGACAACATAGTCGATCAAGTGCTAACTTGTAATAACGTAAGCTGCGAAATTGCCAGTTTCAAACAAAATGACATTTAAAATAAGATTTAATTTGTAATCACCAGGGAGCGGGGTTTTAGTAAGAAATCCATCAAGTTAACCGTGTACCTACGAGAAGTAGAAGCGCCGGCCGGCGACCTTGCAGTGCTCTTGTAAACAAGTAGACTGGAAGACAGCACAGACTACACCCTGCTTCAAAGGTAGGAATACCAGGGTTAAGTGGCGTTACTAGGCAGCAAATAATGTATATTTACTCATTTAAAACGTGCAATTAAATTCATTTTATTAAGGTTTTAATGTCTAGAATTTTACCTAGAGGCATTATCGTGAGCGGTTATTGCAATGTACAATAATGTATTTCCTAAATTTATGGAAAGTAAGTCGCATCCAATTTGCTCAAACAAATGTTTTTCTATTTTGAAAAACTACGTTCCAGATGTAACAGGATCGTACAAAAACATGACTCTGTGTCTCTGAAACTTGTTCTATTGCCTTAATAGTCTCGAGCATTTTTGATGCACATGACTTAATATGTTATTGCTGTTACTGTATTACTGAAATTCTTCTCAATGTATGACAGACCTTCAAACAAGGCTGGTGTAATTATTTGCTTCACTGCACGTATTGTGACATTTTTCTGCACGTCACAGACTTTTATTATGTTTACAATTCTGTGACAATATTGAGTATAATATACTGCAGCCTGTAGCCATGTCCCACATCGAGTTACATTTGGTTGTGGAGGCAAGGGAATTCCAGGTGCCATCTGTTTAAGTATCTTGATTTTGGAGGGTGTTTGGGAAATATCTCTTTCGTGTTGGCTATAAAATCATTTACATCCGGAAAAGAGGATATAATTTCTTCCACAACTCGGTGGATACTATATGCTAGACAAGTTTTAGTTTTGGAAACGCTTACTGTATTGCTGTGGCAGCTTTCTTTATATAGGAAGTCCCGTGCGAAAGAAGTAGTAAACCATTTTGTGTTATTGGACAGACACAATGGAGAGAAGAAACAAGGAAACAACCAAATATAACATACGACAGTCGCAAGAAATAGGCTGTTGTGTAGGGGTGGGCGTGTCGTTTCCTCAACCCTCACGCTAGCTGCCGGTTCTATACTCCGTGCTGTTAATATCATTCCTATGTTTATCTACTAAACCCCGCTCCCTGGTAATTATCAATGGTTCATTATGTTTAAAATCGATATTATGTATTTAGATGACCTTTGCTACCCAATATAGTTTACTTTTACACACACTGTTTGGTTATTCTTACAAACCCCTATTTTTCTACTATTCAGGTCAGTCAGTTTAGTTTTAGAGTTAGAGCCAAGATAATAATTCGGTCAATGTGATACAGCAGTGCGTGTGTGTATCGTAAGAAAATTGACAACCGTAGAGGATGTCGTAGTGTACGAGACACAGTGAAAGTGAAGAAAGACACTAAAATGAATGAGCAAGGTTACGAGAAGTAAAACTTCAGCTGTGACAGCTTGGAAGACTGTAAACTGTATAAACGGTGAGAATAAAATTGTGTATGTGTGCTACAATTTTAGAAGGTAACAAAATGATAGACAAGTAACAGGACGGCCATTTTATTATAATATTTTCATGCCAATGAAATGTTTGTTGAATTTTCTGAGAACAGCCGAGTCCTCTTCATTCAAAATTATTTTTGCATAACTGGTAAATGTTGTTGTTTTCTAGTGCCTTGCATCTGGCAATGAAGCCATTAGCATTCGTGCTTTCCAATACTTTTGAACTGTAGTTTCTTCTGATCTTAATGCTTCACAGGTCTTCAGGTGTTCTTCATTCATTTCTGCTGGATCGTTACACAGGACACATATCGGTGAGGCTGAGATACCTATTCTGTAGAGATGACTTGCCAAGCAGTCATGATTTGTCAATAGTCGGAAGGCTGCAACAGCTGTTTTCCTTGGTCTCTGGGGGATTATATCTGGATTGGAAAGTAGTGTAATCCATTTTTTATCTTTGGCATTTGTTTCTATTTCTTGTAGGTATGAATGACAAAAATTTTTAATGATCAAGCGTTTTATTGAGGAATATGAGAAATTGAATTTAGACTTTTGTGTTATTGTTGTGGCTTTCTTTGCAAGTGAGTCTGCAGCTTCGTTCCCCATGACTCCACAGTGTGCTGGAATCCATTGGAGATGAACAGTCTTATTAACTTTTTGGAGTTGTGTTAACATTTTGTAGCATTCTCTAATTTTTGTTGACTTCTTTGTAGTATTTGAACATATTCCCTGAATTGCAGCTTTAGAATCCGAAAGAATTACTGCCTTGTTAAATTTATTTAAGGGAAGATTTAATAATTGTCGGAGAGCAATGTATATAGCCTCTATTTCTCCATCATAATTTGTTGTGTCTCTGCCAACAGAATGATAAAAGGAAAAATGTGAACATGTAACTCCAGCTCCAGTAAGGTTTTCCTTCGAGGATCCATCAGTATATATGGTAAATGTAAGGCAAACAAAATCTTGCTACACAAAAATATAGATCTGTTTAAAGCTTATAATTCATGTGAAATGCACTTTTTGCGGAGTAACCAGTTTTGAAATATTCATAGTTATTCGTTTATATTATTAAGTATTTATACTTTCAAAGCAAGCTTAAAACCCCGGTTTATATAAACAACAGTCCAGAAAATTAAAAAAAAATATATTTTTAAAGCTTTTAAAATAAGGGAATATATAAAATGGAGCAGAACTAAAAAAGAGCATTATTTAATATAAGTAAAAATAGACAAAGGGCCTCACTCTAGGAAAAATCAAAACCACTGCAAATTTTCTAGAATGAGAAATCAGTTTTTTATATCCTGACAGTGCAAAAAGAATGGAATATTTTCCACGCACATTTATCTACGGTAAGATGAAGTACATAGAAGAATACGCTTTTCTAAGAATAGTTTATACAGGAGCGTATTCATATGCGTATATTAATGGAGGGGAAAACCCGGCCCACTGCGATACGGATATGGATCTTTTGCGGGCTACCACCCCCAGAGCGAAGTGAGACCATAGGCTGGTCAGAGAACGCGGCACAGAATTCCGTAACAGTTACAGATATTAACACTTGGCTCGCACAACCGAAGTGTTTCTCCCACCCAAGGAGACGGCGACAAGGCAACCCTTGCGGTCCAATGAGCAACTTACAGCATGGGCCAGGGAAGGATTTCCAGAGCGCAAGCATCTGTGCCATCTGTCCGCATTCGTAGGAACGTACCGCACTACCAACCAAATCTCCTACATGACAAGGGAGGGAAATGAGACATTAAGGGAAAGGAATTCACGGAGAAGAGAATCCATCCCAGCATTAGTTAGTGACAAGAGGAAACCACGGAAAAACCCAAGTCATCTCCGGATTGCGAGTCATACACTTGTCGCGGCGCCACCTCGCTTGGTGAAAGGGCATACATCAGTTGTTTTCCAGACTTCTCTCAATGTTCACTTTTGCTATGATCCAAACACGATCGCTGTATTTGATTAAAATGGTACGAGAGAGAGAGAGAGAGAAAACAAGTAGCTCAAGTTTTCCCAAGTAGTGCTGTTTCAATCCAAAGCTACACATTTCATTTGTTTGATTTCGATTCAAGTGTTCGGTTCCAGTAAAGCTGAGATACTACAGTAAACATTCTAGCAGGGAAACTTTGCTAAGCCTTGTATAGTGGAATAGTTGTCCCCAATAGACTTGGAGTGCCCGAGCATCTGGCGGTGGTGGTAAAGTTTTCTCCGAGTTTCTTCAGCTCAAGTGGAAGTAAAGGGGTGATGAGCAGCCAGTGGATTATATTGGACTCCGCTCACGGCGGAGGTATCAAACTATGTGATCGGCAACTACAATCACTAGCCCGCTCAACCTTTGTTCCAAACCTCCACACGTTCACCCCTAGGTCTCACGTTCTTTCTGGCTCCCCGCAGTTTACTTTCAACAAAATTCTGTGTACGTTACTGCAGACGTCGCTCGCCACCACGTGCATGTCAGAAAACGCTCTTAAATTGACCACAACCTCACTGCTATAATTGCCCCTAAGGGAAGCTACGTCACTGAGTTATAGCTTTTACTTTCCTAACTACATGCAGTATATGGGGAAAAGTAGATGTTGTATTCGACCTAAAAATTTGATGCCGAGATTTCATCGGAAATACATATTTTGAGGTCCCTGAGTCCAAAAAATAAAAGCATTTTTAGAAACAAGTGTGTATGTATGTGTATACACAGCTCAGTCGGTATTTAAGTTTAATTATCTTTCAAGGATGCAACTTGAAGATTTTGAAGAAAATTCGTCCACCCTGAACTACCCTTTATATGGAAAATTTCTCAAAAAAGTCGATTTTCTCAAAAATGGCTCAAACTATTTTGATTAAAAAGTCATATGTTTAAGATATTTTAATGCAAATGAAACGTATATTTTGAATTTTCTGGCTATAGCACATGTAGTTCTGTTTGCTCTTGATGAATTTTGCATAATTGGTAAAGCGTAAGCGATGGACTAGTCGCACTATACAAAAATGAAGATCTTGTTAAAGCACCAAAAGCATGTATTGGGAGTGAACCATTACGAAAATACTCTTCTTAATTCGTACGACTTTTTAGTATTTAAACTTTTCTCAAATGGAAATGAATTCGAATATATAAAAGATTTGACTATCACTCAAAGTATTCCCATGTTCCCTTTCATCTACAAGAAAATCAGCAGTAAGACAATTTCTGCAAATGTATATCTTGACTAAAACGAAGAAGATATAGGAATAAGAGTTTGAAAGAATGGTTAGTGCAAGAGTGGAGAAAGTTATGCGAGTGCGATAGATATTTTTATAAAAAGATGAGAGTTTGAACAGCTAAGAGTCTGTTAGACACCAAACTTGTAATTTAAATTTAATATCTTATAAGAATGTGACAGGAAAACATTGTTACGCAGAGAAAATACACGTTTATAACCCTTATAGTCAGATGTGCACTCTGACATTTAGGATTCCTGTTTTTTAAATCATTGACGTCTTAAGTATTTGACACGTAGGATAAACACAAAGAGAGTGGCGAAGCCACTAAAACCGAAGGGAGTGACCCCATCAGATAGTGATAGCTCAAAATTCCCACTATGTAGTAAATGACATTTGTTTCTGAGAAATAGTTTACCTAGCAGTTACCGTTGAAACCTGAAGGAAACATCAGTTTTGAATGGGTGACCTGTTCCCCGCAAGTGCTTAAGATTTCCAATTGGCAGCCATATCCGCGGAGGTCCGGAGGTTTTCTCTCTTTAATTAGAATTGAACCTTTCGTCCCAGAATGGGATGTTTCAAAATGGAAGCAATGTAGGTCTAATCTTATAATAAAACAACCAGTCGGAATTAGGAGTTGTTCTTAAAGTCAAATCCTGGTAGAGTATTGAGGGTAGGAAAATAATTTAAACGATAAAACCTGCTCCATAATGGAGTGGTAAGTGCTGTCTTTTCAACTCGGAAGTCCCGGATTCTACTTCTGGCTGGGCCAGTTTCTTCCTCCCTAGGATGCAGAGAAATGTTTGTGAGTGTGATTTAAAGTTTAAAAATCTTTAACATTTAAACACAAAGACTAACCTTTTAAAGTAATGTTTGAAAATCATTGTTCACAGAGATTTTGTATGTTAAGAGCACGCACGTCAGAGGTGCACTATATTCCAATTGATAAGGGTAGTTGATGTGGTCAGAATCAAACATCCCCTAACTTAAATGTTTGCATTCATCACCGGGATCAATGCAACAGTTACTCACAATGCTGAGTGATGATTCTGTATCCGGGAATTAAAATCCGCAGTGGAAACTGCTCAAAGATCAAGTTATATTATACGAGATTTTGATTTTGAGCTACGCTATTCTCATCTACACATACACAGACTTTTTCTGAAAAAAGCTTTTTGTGTCTCATTGGGCCTCAAAACATACATATCTGGTGAAATATCACCATAAATTATTGGGTTAAATATAACATTTGTACTAGGTACCTGGTATATAAAGTAAAAGTATGTATTTTGACGTATTTATACAACCATGATCACCAATAACCCTCTAGACATAATAAATAATGCAATGATAATACATAGAATAACATTAAAAATAGAGAAAATGGTACATATACAAATTCCTTAAAACTTATGTGGAAGATGTCAGTAAAATATTCCTCCATTTTATAAAAGGAATGTCAGCGACATAAAACGCAATGATATCTGATTAATTTCACAGTGTATCATCAGTTCATCATTCTATGTCAGGTTTGAATCCGCAACAAGGGGCTAACATGTTAGCCCTTGAGGATGACACTGATACAGACTGCCGAAGCATAATGTCTCCATGCCACTTAGGAATCCAAAATATGCTGAGTAGCTTAATGGTATCAACATTGTTTAATTTATGTTTTATTTTAAAATAAACGGTGTTCATAACAAAAGAATATGACAAACACAGAGTATGTTCACAAATCACTTTTGCACCATATCCACTTTATGTAGCTTCTAGAATTTGTCCGATATCTTATCAACAGCCGTGAACTTTGAGGCACAGATGCAGTCAGTCGATATTTCACTCTCTGGAAGTGGGAGATTTAAACACTTGATTTGAAACTTTCGTACCTGCAGCTCAGAACTGTACTATTTTGGAAAGTTTTCCTATTTAAAACTTACCTACTTGGTCCCTTTCACAAGTGCTAGGAGTTTGAAATGGCCATTTTCGATCATCGTGTATGTTTCCAAGCTATATAGAGTACCTACAGCATTCAAGCAATCCAAATCAGAAGGAAAGTACATTACAGTAATTAACTATTGAATTATCTAAAGAAAAATGTCGACTACCTGATCTGTTACCTCACTTTTTTGATACGCCACCAATGTTTCCAATCTGCTTTGAGCTATGAGCTATACCTCAGCGTATAACTCAACACAGGTTAAGTTTACTGATACATTTAACGGAGATTCGTAATGATCTATTCGAAGAGCGTTGCTAACTGTATTGTACTAGCTGCATTGAATTTAGTATTAACTCTGAATCTTAGCACGAGAAATTGTAACAGTTTTAGTATAAAATCTTCTATCTTCTGACGTATCAATACTTTAATATTTAAATTAGCTGTTTCCGCAATAATAATGGGAAATGTAAGATTCTAAAATGTGAAGGAAAGGACACGAACTTTAGAAATACACGCCTACATATTACTAGCCCCACCAAAGTTCCTACAACACGTTCAGTGCTTGATGTTTCTCATTCAGCTGTGAAATAAAATCATCTACTCTGTGACTTCCTAAATTCTACAAACTCTGTTTCCATTGTAATTTTCAGAATTTATCTGCGTGAGCATTGGCACCGTTTACTTCGAACATAACTCGTTTCCAGGTACGCCTCGAGTCAGTATTTTGTTTACTTACTTGATTTTATGTAATATAATTACCTTATTTATTCTGTCTTATATTAATTGTCTTTCCTTTAACACAAAACATACTAATTACTTTTTGTCAAAATGTAACTCTTGCTGACTTACATTATCACTGATATTAATATATGGAAATTATTTATTCCAATCATTAATCTATTGTCTAATAATTTCTTTAGAAAACGTTTTATCATCCTCTTTATTAAGGCCTGTATAAAAATATAATAATATAAATTTAAGTTCATGTTTTCGGCTATCTCGGACCCACAAAATCGATACCTGTAGACCTCTCTGATCGCATGGTCACTATTCTGGCTTTTCAACCCGAAGTATTACATAAATATCATCATCAGGAAGTGAACAAGTGAATGGCAATCTCAAACTCAAGGCGTTCATCAGACACCATCCACCCAGATTGTTTATTCAGCACCTGGCCATGGATTTTGTGATGACCATTTATTTTTAAAACATATACAGTCGATTTGTTTAAATTGGTCACGCAAGCTCAACAGAATTCCAAAAACGCAACCAGTTCTTTGTCGTTTAAAGATTCCTGTACTCCCATATTCCCCTTGTACTTACAAGAAAATGTTTAATAAAATCGTTTCTAGAATAATACTTATCTCAACAGACAAAGTCTACTGAATACAAGATAGTTTTGACTAGCGCTATTCTGTTTTAACCACAACGAAATGTGTAATTAAACTATTTCTGAGAGTGTTTATCTTCATTAATATGAATTAGAAAAAATTAACCTTCCTAAGACTAGATTGTCAAAATTAAATAAACACTTGTGGGGTTTACAGTTAAATTTAAAAATTTCCCGTGATCTTTAGCAGTTGAATTTGTTGCTTTGATGTTAGTAATTAATTTTCTGGTAACACTAACCCTACTGGCAGTGCACGCCATAGTCCAGGAAACCAGGGTAAGGTTCCAGAATCTATGCTGACAACGCAAACCCCTTCCCGTAAACCCTTGAGGGTGAAAAACCAGCTGTGCTAGCTTTGGCTTCCAGAGGCTTATTTCCAATGATTTATAACTCGGATCCCAATTGGATTTGAATTATACGAGAGAATGGCTCCATTCCATAGAACATATAATCAAGCACGAAATATTATAAACAGACATCTGACTTACAGAAAACAGGTTACGTATTCTCCAACTAGAGATAATATGCGAGCTTCCACTCCTTTCACAATATCCATACGAGCATTTTATTGCCATTAAACTAAAGTTTCATATAACTATTTATGCTCGACCATGAATCAAGGTTAACGCCCCGTTAGGCCCTTTACTAGAAGACAATCACACGGGGCCTAGTAGGTCCTCGTTATAATTTTACTTTCTCTACTGGTAGGTAGAGGAAGTATTATATTCCACCCAAAAATTCGATGTCTAGATTTCACCGGAAATATATGTTTGAGACCCCCTAATTCCAAAAAAAAAAAAAAAAAAAAAAAAAAAAAAAAAAAAAAAAAAAAAAAAAAAACATTTTTAGAAAAAGGTCCGTGTGTGTGTGTTTGTGTGTGTGTGTGTATCTGTCAGTCTGTGGACAGCATAACTCAAAAACGAAAAGTAGCTTAAAAACCAAAGTTGGTATTTAAGTTTAATGTCTTTCAAGGATGCGACACGAAGATTTTGAAACAAAAAATAGCCGCACTCTAAACTACCCTTTACGTGGAAAATTTTTCGAAAATTTTGATTTTCTTGAAAATGGCTCAAACAATTTTTATTAAAATGCCATATGTTTGAGATATTTTTATGACACATGAAATGTATATCTCAAAATAGTCCCTGTAGTCATATTTACCCTGGACGACT
Organism: Tenodera sinensis; assembly: GCA_030765045.1. Taxonomy (NCBI): domain Eukaryota; kingdom Metazoa; phylum Arthropoda; class Insecta; order Mantodea; family Mantidae; genus Tenodera; species Tenodera sinensis. Next base: position 39,524,812 of record CM060974.1, read on the forward strand.
TTTGCATAGCTGGTAAACCGTGAGACATAGACCAAATTATACTATACAAAAAGTGTATATCTTGCTAAAATACACAATTTATGTCCAAATAAATTTTCTTGTAGAGTGAACCATTTCGGAGATAATGCTTGTTATGTGGGTGAGTTTCGGAAAACTTAAAACTTTCGTGAAATGGAACATAGTTGCTCATTTTTTTATATGTTAAGTGTGCAAAGAGAACGGAATCTTATAGCTTTAAAATATTTGACTATCGCACAAAGCCTACTGTATTCTATTATTCCCCTTGCACCTACAAGGAAATAAGCAATAAGATAATTTGTACAAATTTTTATCTTAACTAACACGAAGAAGATATAGTAAGAAGAGTTTATAAGAATGTTTAGTACAACAGTGTAGAAAGTGAGTGCAACACATCAGATTTTTGTGCTTATATGTTTACATTTATTTTTTAATTGTATTTTTTTCTTCATTCCCATGTTTAGCTTCATTTAGCTTAAATATCCATGGTGTTTATTAGCATTATCTTACTATATTGATCAAAGATAAATAAATCGGAGTATGAATACACTTTACATTATAATTTGTAGTGCATTAGAAGCAAAGATCAATTGCAATGTTCAGTTATACAACTAGCAATTTATAGTGTGTTGTCAATATCAACAATAACAAGGCCATCTACGGACCCACTGCATTTATATCCACTTCTTTTTTTCCATCTTTCTAATATTTCTTCATCCTGTCATTGTGATATTTTCTTCTCTTTTCTATCCAAACTGTAGTTACTTTGTTCTTTTTTTATACTGGGAGTCTTCTTTTGTTAATTCCATTTCATTTCATGTCTTTACTTATCCTTTGCATCCATTGGTTACCAATCCTACTTTCACATATATGCTTGAAAATTTGTTTTGTAAGTATATTATTATCAATGCTCATTAAACGACTGAAGTATTTTATTCTTCTTTCCCTTATTGTATCTGAAATCGTTTTCATTCTTTACTTTTCATAATAGTAATGATAGCATTAATAATAACAATAATTATCGCAGCTATTGTCATAGCTATTGTCACAGTTACTGCCACAGTTACTATCACAGTTGCTGTCACAGTTACTATCACAGTTCCTGTCGTCGCCATCGTGATTGTTATTGTTATTGTTATTATTTCCATTTGTACTGTCAACTACATTAGTAGTATCTGCACTATTTTTCGAAGTCTAACGTTTTATAAATTTCATAAATAATTTAGAGTTATTAAACCTCGAAAAGCTTCAGCCTTAGTTTACAAAAATGTTAGGGCTGGGGTTTATAACATTAACAAGTCTCGTAACTCAGATATAAAATAATAAATAAGGGTAAATTACAGTACAATATCTTAATATGATTAAGCTTGTGGGAGCAACATTTTCTTTTAAATATTTGATTTATATGTGTTGTGAAACATATTTGACACACGTTAACCCTCTATTGCATGAATTATTTGCTACATATGCCACTCTTCTTCTAATCCCTGAACTGATTTAGGTGTCCCTGTCACAGGCACCTTGAAGGAGGTAATTATAATAGACATGATTGTTACAGGTCAGATGAAATGGTATGGCCATTCGTTCAAAGTAGAACGTACAGGGACTTGAATCAAATGTGCGTGTAGTAAAGGATGGGGAGGGTCCACGTAAAATAACCAGTAGATTATGATAGGATTACATTAGACTGCAATTGTACTGATTTTGAGTTTTTGAAAAAGCAAAGAAAAAATAAGCTACAATAATACTGAAACAATTTAATGCATTATGATATAAATAACTACCAATATATTTATTGTATTTTTAAAGCTAATATAATAGGGAAAACACTGTTACAGCGTTCTACAGCTTTGACTAAACACCTTTGTTGCCAAATGGCTACATTAACATCAGAGGGTTAACATGATCTGAATTATATCACATTATACCATATGTTGGACAAGCAAAAAGTAAATTGATAGCATTTTGACAAGAATTTAGACAGGAACTGTATTCTTCATCTGAATCAATTTATCTTAAAACTTAAGAAGCACGCTGGAATTTTTCATGTGGAGTCATGAACTGAATTAACTAAATAACATTTTAATGGTAGTGATCTCCTTTAGGTTATCTTCAGTTTTCGGAGAAAACATTGATTTTTGTAAGTTGGTGTTTGTATTCCTCCGAAGTAAGGTGACAATGGCTGTCTTCTAGTGGATTACGCGGAAGGGTATTCAAGGGAAGGGTATTCCGCGCACAGTAGAGGGGTGCCTGGTTAGACGGGCCCTTTATTGCCCTCTCTGGATAGCTTCAACAGTGGCACTAGACTTCAAGCCGGGAACCATTAGGGAATTCCGCGCATCTCTGTGGCCTTTAAGTCTGCAGCCTCTATCCGCTTGTGTGGTTGCATCACCTCATACCTTTCTCCTGAAGATTGGTAGCTAGAGCAGATCTTTCCACAGGTCGTCATGCATGATGTGCCGCTTTTCGTTGAATATCTACCCTACACGGTTAGTTTAAAATACTGTCGTACAACAATATACGGACGAGAGGGGAGCAGTGTGACCTTGGATACGGGGAGCGGTTGTGTGCTCGTGACTGTAATAATGGTTGTAAAACACAAAAGAAAGGAGTCGAGAACATCCTCCAATTCTCACTGAGTCATTGCGCACGTGTGTATGGAGGGTTCTCGAAAGGTCACGTGACATCCGCTCCAATATAAATACCATGCAGACAGCGCATTAGTCAGTAGCAGTTTAGTTGAGTGATAGAGTTGCAGTAGTGAGTTTAGTTGTGTAAGTCGTCGTGTACAGTTAGTTTTTAGTTACGAGTGTGAGTCGGCCAGCCTATCAATGAGTACGTATGTGTCGTCGAGTGACTGTATCATAATAGTCAGGATATAAGGAACAGAGAAACTGAAGAAAGACATTGAAACACATTGAAAGGTTATCAGAAGAACAACTGTGATAGCAGAAAGTACTAATAAATTGTGTTAAAAACGAGAAGAAAATTGTGTACTTGAGTAGATAGGTTAAGGGAAGGCTGGCGCAGACCCAAATGCGCAAGATGGCCGCCATGCGTAATCTAAGGATTACTAGGTGAGATGGTACTAGAAGCGGGTATTATTGTAGGTGTTCTAGTGATAATGGCATAAATTTCTAAGACAAATAGCAGGGACACACACGTGTTTATGTACGTTTGTAATATATGAGTATTTTGTTCGCTATATCTAATGTATGCATCCTAACGCAAGAGCTTTCTAATTTGATCCAATATATTACCCTCAACATAATGACACCTCGCCCTCCCCCCCCCCCCCTCATCGCTGCGCTAACCTAACTTAGCCCAGCTCCTACTCTTTTACACGGTCTTTCATAATTTAACATAACCTAAGCCTCATACTTCTACTCGTCTAACCTAACCTAACCTAACCTAACCTATCCTAATCTAACCTAACCTAAGCCTCATACTTCTACTCTTCTAACCTATCTTAACCTAACCTAAGCTCCATACTTCTACATGGCTAACCTAAACTAACCCAGCTCCCACTATTTACTCCCGTCTTTGATAATTTAACCTAAGCCCCATACTTCTACTCGTCTAACCTATCCTAACCTAACCTAACCTATCCTAATCTAACATGGCCTAGCCTAACCTAAGATAGATCCTCTTATTATTATTTATTCTATTCTACTAACATGATACGTTTCTAGACATTCATTCTATCCTCTTATCATCTATCCTATTCCCTCCTCTGCTTATCTATTCTATCCTGTCATACGCTACCCTGATCTCCCTCTAGGAATTTCATAAACATTTTGATACTATTTTGAGTCCTCTGATAGATCTTTTTAAGCACTTTTAGCATATTCTTGAAGCTTTTACAACATATTTAAGAATTTTTCAGACAATTTTCAGAATTATTCAGTCATTTTCATACATTTTTAAGACGTTTCGCCCCATTTTGCTACAATTTTGCACCCTCTGTTAGATCTTTTAGACGCTTTTAGTATATTCAGGGCGCTTTTACAACATATTTAACAACTTTTCAGACAATTTTCAGAGTTATTCAGTCATTTTCATACATTTTTTTAAGACGTTTCACCCGATTTTGCTACAATTTTGCATCCCTCTGTTAGATCTTTTAGACGCTTTTAGTATATTCAGGGCGCTTTTACAACATATTTAACAACTTTTCAGCCAATTTTCAGAGTTATTCAGTCATTTTCATACATTTTTAAGACGTTTCACCCCATTTTGCTGCAATTTTGCACCCTCTGTTAGATCTTTTAGACGCTTTTAGTATATTCAGGGCGCTTTTACAACATATTTAACATCTTTTCAGACAATTTTCAGAGTTATTCAGTCATTTTCATACATTTTTAAGACGTTTCACCCCATTTTGTTGCAATTTTTCACCCTCTGCTAGATCTTTTAGACGCTTTTGGTATATTCAGGACGCTTTTACAACATATTTAACAACTTTTCAAGCAATTTCGAGGATTATTTAGAAGTCATATTATATATTTTCAGCGTGTATTGAGACCCGTTTAGACTCGTTGATAGATATTTCAGCCTGTTTCCAGATATTCTGAAGACTTTTACGTCCAGTTTAAACATTTTTCAGAGTATTTTAGACGAATTTGACATTATTTAAGGCAATCCGACAGTTATTCTGGACGCCCCTGTCCATTATTGTTTGCTTTAAGCACTTTGAAGGGTAATGGAAGATAATTTTCACGATATTAGGAATACTGAACCGTCTATTTCAAGGCTGTTAGACGTATCTCTACCAGTTAAATATCGTTTCAGCGATTTTAGAGACATTTTAAGCACTATAGGGATATTTTAGACTTTGTCACCAACATTTTGATTGGTTTTCAGAATCCTTTGAAACACTTTTATAGGCGTTAGACGCTTTTAATGGTATTTTTCGAGCACTAATTAAGACATTTCAGCTCCTTCACAGATATTTTGAGGATTTTCAGGGCATCTTAAACTCGTGAGAAGCATTTTTTTCGCCAGTTTGAAGATGTTTTAAGGCACTGAAGCAGGTATTTTTGAAGTTGCTAGGGGTATTTTACTAAGCTTTCTTCAGTAATCGCTTTGTTTTATAGTAGTTGAAGAGCAGTCTAACCTATTCAGTCATTTATTGCATTTCATCATCATTATCAATTACTCTATCTTATAGTCCATCTAACCTATCCTAACCTAACCTGACCTAATGAGGAAATAGGAATGTTAAGGCAAGCAATGAAATAAAACAAGAATAATCGCAATGAGATAATTTTATTTAATTTATAAGGATACATACACTAGCATTAACATTTAGAAAACAAGTATACACTGCTGAAAGACGATAGCGCCCTCCTCAGTTCTTCTTATTATTCACATTATCATTCTTCTCTCTGGGTTAGATGAGCCATTGGTGCGCGAAGTTCATAGTTCAACAATCTTCATTTTTTTCTACAGACAAGCTTTAAGTATCCATGTCTAGGCACTATTCTCGACACTGTAATGTCCATACGCATACGTCGATATTCCATCCTCTTCAATCACTCTCTTGTCATCGTGAGGTGATAAGGCTATTTTATTAGCTTCAACCGTAGAAATATTATGATGTCGGGATAGGATTAAATTCATAGGAGTTCTAACAATTTTCAAAGTTTTAAGGCACTCTACATAGCTATTGAAGTTGATGTATTGCTTAATGGCGCTACGTTTTATACCTTTAACTTTTTTTATCACAGAACCATCAATATCGATAGCATACATTTTGGGCCTAAGACCAACGAACCGATGAATGATTTTTCCACAGGCTTCATCTTTAAACTTTCCCAACACTTTTTTGTTTTGTGTAGAATAGCATATATGGTTAGCAGGGTAATCAGATGTATCCAGATGTTCAAGCATGTGTAATTTATCCTGGTATATATCAGCTGTAGTCACTCGATGGACGAAAGAATCTGTATCTGTATACAACAGTTTAAGATTTTCAGCTCCATAATATGGAAGTAACACATCGTATTGATACGAATACATTAGCGTCTTGGAGATGTCTAGTACACTCATACCAATGTATATAGGCTTGTTGAACACTATTTTACGAGAAGCCATATGTACAGCAGCAAGATTAGGTCCATATATGGTTCGATCAATGAATGTAGGTTTGGCTATGAGTTTTTCTAACGTTTTGCTGTTTGTCACAAGCCGTATATCCATGCGATTACGAATATTTTCCATAGTTTTTCCAAACATAGCATTATTGAATAGTTTATAAAGGTCCTTCTCAAAATCATTTCTAGCTTGTTGTCGCAGTCGGTTATTAAACTCGACGTAAGGTTTTAGCCAACACGACTGATGAAACTGAAGTGCTCGATGAATCTTTGTTAATAGTAGACCGTGACTAAGAGCTTGTTTCAAGGCCATGTAGTGTACCACATACTTCTTTCGGCACCCAAGATGAGCAATTAACTTCTCTGAAGACGATTTCCCCGGTTTCAGACTCTCAGGCAGGAAGGGCAAATCATTATGAAGATCGTGGAGCTCGACAGGATATTCGACATCGACTTCTAAGATGTATCCAAGGGGGTCATCTTCCTTCAATAAATCCAGGTCTATGTCTTCAGGAGAAACCCATTTAAACCCTCCATAAGGAAGGGCCTTACACATAGCCCAACCATATTCGTTGTTTGCATCTTCGTATGTAATAAACTGGGAAGGTTTACGAGGATCATACTGTTCCATATATATATTATTAGCTTCAGCATACCGATGAGAAACCTGGCATAACCCTCCTCTTATACCAGATTCAACCATGAGCAGCTGATCGTAGTCCAGCAGCAATTGCAGCTCAATTCCTGTGTACAGTAGCATAGCATCCCACGTAAGTCCTGGAGAAGTGAAATAATGCGCAGGATCCACTTTGTGTGTTTTCAGAGTTTGGTCTCTGAACGTTTCAAAGACATCCGCTAGGAGAAGAACATCAGAGGTTAAGTAAATATCACTGTATTCACCTAAGTTTTCCACATTAAACTGCTTCCATACATTTCTAGCATGCTCATAGTCATCGTCGCTAATTTCTTCTTCATTTAATTTATTGTAGAATGCTTCTCTTGGAGGCAGCTGAGTCTCATTCAAAACATCCCATGAAGTAAGGTAATCGTAGGGGAACACTCCCTTACGAGTCATCAAGCCAATCTTCTCTTCTCCAAAGTACTTCTCTGTTTCGGGATGCGTCGTGAGGTTTTTCACTAACTTGTCCAAGCTTGTACTCAGGAAACGGAAGGTATCCACAAACCTGAGTTTAATATCTCCAACATATTTTGAGAATGAGATATAGCTTTCTTCAGAGCTTGGTATTACCTCCACTCTTTCGCTTGTGCATCCTAACTCCTTAACAATGAAATGAGAGTCATACCCACTCAGATTATGCATGAAGACAGGTATATAATTAGGTGTTTTACAAGCCAGGTTACATTTATTATGTAAAGATCCTCTATACATCCCGGAAACATGATCGTGATCGCGAACCTTCCAATTATCTTCTGTAAATTCATACCCACACAGATAGCATATTGTAGAAGCATCAAATGATTCTTGGTCTTCAGCTGTAAGATTAAGAGGTTTAGCAGATTTGTATAAGTCACTAATTTTATTGGCCAGGTCCATCAGACGTTCCATAAACTTCTGTGCAGCGTCAGGTCCTCGGTAAACATACGGTTCAGTAGGAAGAGTTGTTTCTAGTTGTTCAACACTAGACGACGGTTTCACATAAACACAAAAGCTCATGGCAGAATGACTTTGATAAGGTGTTGTATAGGAGGTTTCAGGATTAGAGGCACAGGTATAGTAAGGAGCGAGAATGCTCTCAAAATCGGCGTAGATGACATATGGCAGTTTCAACATTCGTTCGACGTTTTTGAATCTGACGATAGAGTTTTCCTTTGTAGGCATAACGCATCTAGCAATGCCATGTTGTCTACATATTTCTCTGTGCTCTTCTAATTTTTTCATTCCACTTCGTCCATGTTGGTCATCAAAATGGCTGAAGCAACGTTTACACGTATATATTTTTCCATGATGGTTAGTTTTCTGACGACGAATAAGCTTCTCAAAATCCTTTATATACACATAGTGATGTCTATCAGTAGCATCACTCAACAGAAGGAGATCGTGATGATCATCTAATTCTTCATCAATCACCTTTATCGGAAACACTTCATGTTTATCATCCACTCCAAACACATTTATAGATATATTATTGAGTTTTTCAAATTTACCGATTTCACCCAAGCTCGTAGGAAATGAGACGCATGAGAAATCGTATTTTTCTTGGAGATCCTTGTACTTGCTAACACGCTGAGGATCCTTTCGAATGAACTTTGCAAGAACAGCGTACATAAAGCATTTCTCGTCGCTGTAGTTCTGAGGGTTTATACAGGCTTTCTTCACATCCAAAGATGACGGTAGAGGAATATAGGTGCTCCCTCGAAGAAGATTATACTTGTTAATACGCAGTCGAACACCATCAACAGCCAGTAGAGCCCAATTACTACCTTTCAGTTTACTTTCCTCCATTTCAACACGAAGCTTCTCGAATTTTTTTTCCAAGATGGCGTTCATATCAGTTTCTAAAAACACAGGTTGGTTACGTGTTTTAAATGTTCTGTCACATGTCTCTCCATGAACATTCACAAATTGACAGTCGACCATGATGTTAATTTTCACACTTTTATGTATCGACAGTTCTTTCTTTATAGCTTGAATTATACGATGTTTTGACTCCTGTAGGTAAGTTTTCATATCCTTGAAGGTGTCACAACGTATATAATATGATTTGAGTCGTCCTTCAAATGATGTTTCATACTCGATCATATCACACTCATCAGTCATTGTCAATAGATGATGCTTGCTAGGTTCAAACTTGATTTTCTTGCGAGATATAGTTTTTTCACATCTTTCTTCATGTACGTCTCTTCTATGCTCAGTATTGCAAACATCACCACAATGTTTACACCTGTAGACTCGACCGCATACCAACTCATGTCTCTTCTTATCATAGTTGCGTAGAAAACGCTTATCACATTTGCTACAGCTATAGTCTGGCATGGCATTCAGAACCGATTCCATCACTCCACCATTCCACATCTTTATAATATGTAGTGCAACACTTGTAAATTATATAAGTCAATAAATGCTTATAGCACTTTCCACTAACTCGCCTTGATAACTTGTCAAAGCTATTGAACGGTAATCTCGCTAAGAGAAGCTGATGTGCTCGACTCGAAGGATAATTACTGAATAACTATCTAAGCTCAAGCAAACCCTACTTATTCTGAAAACACGCATTTCTCAGGGAACTAAATAATTCAAGATCACGCTTGCAGCGCCTTATAGCGGCTTCAATCAGTACTAAAACGCACATTCTACAGATTTTATACTTTTATGACGGTAAATTATATATTAGCAGCCAAATTTTCTTTTCTTTTTTATGATTTTTCTCCGTTTTTACGTACTCTGAGACAAATCCAACATCGAATTAAGAAGCGAAACGGTTGTTATGTATCGTTTAAGTAACAAACACATTCCTCTCAACTGAACCCACCTTATAAACGACTACACATTCAAGATTAAGTTTTGTATTTAAATGTATATAATCAGGAAACTACGTGAGTCAAGATTAACTTGCTTCGTTTTATTTGATAGTTCAACGTTAACATGCATTTCCCCCACATTTTTTTAAAGTTTAAACAAGGTAAATGTTTATAATTTTAATACTTTCACGCAGACACTCACATACGCAGACACACACAGACACACACCCATACACACAGACACACAAACACACACAGATACACAGACACAGACACACACATACACATACACACACATAAAACACACATACACAAACACACACACACAAACACACAGACACACGCATGCGCAGACACACACATACACAGACGCACACATACACAGACACGTACATACGCAGACACATACAGACACACACACACAGACACACACACACATACACACAGACACACACAGACACATACATAAAACACACACATACACACATACACACAGACACACACACTCACACACACATACACACACATACGCAAAATTAAGAAGCGAAACGGATGTATAATATCTTTTAAGTAACAAACACATTCCTCTCAACTGAACAATACAAGAAATAGCAGGTATAGACTTGTCCTCACATTAACGGAAAAACCCTAGCCTCACACAAAGGCGTCGATTTATAACATTAGAGGAGAAACTAGCCTCAAACACAGGCGTCGACATTATAACCAAGCTGGTAAACCGTAAGAGCACACTCGAGAATGCTTTTAGACATCTAAGGACATATTTTCTCCATATTTTTACAGATACTTATAAATCACAGTACTTCTTCTTCTTCTTCTTCTTCTTCATATATTCTCATTCTCCTTCATGCTAACAGGGAATATACACGAACTGAAGGTTATTAGCTGAAATATAAAATAAAATCACTTCTTCTGGTTCTTCTTGTTCTTTTTCTTATTCTTCTGCTTATATTCTCATTATCCTTCATGCTAACAGGGAATATACGCGTAATTTTTGACGTTATCACCTTAAATATTAAATAAAATAACAGCATTCTCCGTCAATTATATCTAAACCGACTTTTTCCGTGTTATGCAAGATTTAAGCTTCTAGAATCAACACAAGCAACGTTTCTCTCAATAAGAGCATTTGATAATTGATTTTGTAAATAATAACACCAATTTAAACTTTATTACAAGTCTCTAAGACCTGCAGTTACAATATACTTAAATGGAACCTTGGAGATTCGAACTAGACCCGCAGTATAAAAGCTACCATTTTATCCATAAATCAGGACCAGAGAATTTATCTGAAGCGTTTAACTTTTTTATTTTATCATGCTAACTTTATTGATTCGCGAATAAATCGACTTTGAAGTAATTGCCCCGTCCCGGTAATCGAACTATGAGTCGTAGGACACCATTTTATACTATATTGTTTTACGCGTCAAGTTACCCTAATTTGTCTTTACATCACTATTTCAAGTGTAAAAACTCGCGATGTAGGTGAAAATTCAATAATTCTCCGCAACGTAGGAATCGAACCTACGATACGTTAACTCTAGCATGTTATAAAATAATCGTCCTTAACAAGTATTATCATATAAAGTTTATTTCAGTCTTCCAACACAAGCGGTTCTCGAAATAATTAAATTTACCAAATCAGGATTGGAACCCAAGACTCCAGGATACCAAGCATACCATAGAGGAAAGCCCATAACAATACCAATTTAATCAAATTTATTCGAAGTTTTTATCGCTGATAGTTTAGGAGTTATTCCAATTATAATTCTTGATTTGCACGGGAATCAAACACTAGACCACCGACAATCTGTGTCTGTGTGTTTGTGTGTGTGTGTGTTTGTGTATGTGTGTTTTATGTGTGTGTATGTGTATGTGTGTGTCTGTGTCTGTGTATCTGTGTGTGTTTGTGTGTCTGTGTGTATGGGTGTGTGTCTGTGTGTGTCTGCGTATGTGAGTGTCTGCGTGAAAGTATTAAAATTATAAACATTTACCTTGTTTAAACTTTAAAAAAATGTGGGGGAAATGCATGTTAACGTTGAACTATCAAATAAAACGAAGCAAGTTAATCTTGACTCACGTAGTTTCCTGATTATATACATTTAAATACAAAACTTAATCTTGAATGTGTAGTCGTTTATAAGGTGGGTTCAGTTGAGAGGAATGTGTTTGTTACTTAAACGATACATAACAACCGTTTCGCTTCTTAATTCGATGTTGGATTTGTCTCAGAGTACGTAAAAACGGAGAAAAATCATAAAAAAGAAAAGAAAATTTGGCTGCTAATATATAATTTACCGTCATAAAAGTATAAAATCTGTAGAATGTGCGTTTTAGTACTGATTGAAGCCGCTATAAGGCGCTGCAAGCGTGATCTTGAATTATTTAGTTCCCTGAGAAATGCGTGTTTTCAGAATAAGTAGGGTTTGCTTGAGCTTAGATAGTTATTCAGTAATTATCCTTCGAGTCGAGCACATCAGCTTCTCTTAGCGAGATTACCGTTCAATAGCTTTGACAAGTTATCAAGGCGAGTTAGTGGAAAGTGCTATAAGCATTTATTGACTTATATAATTTACAAGTGTTGCACTACATATTATAAAGATGTGGAATGGTGGAGTGATGGAATCGGTTCTGAATGCCATGCCAGACTATAGCTGTAGCAAATGTGATAAGCGTTTTCTACGCAACTATGATAAGAAGAGACATGAGTTGGTATGCGGTCGAGTCTACAGGTGTAAACATTGTGGTGATGTTTGCAATACTGAGCATAGAAGAGACGTACATGAAGAAAGATGTGAAAAAACTATATCTCGCAAGAAAATCAAGTTTGAACCTAGCAAGCATCATCTATTGACAATGACTGATGAGTGTGATATGATCGAGTATGAAACATCATTTGAAGGACGACTCAAATCATATTATATACGTTGTGACACCTTCAAGGATATGAAAACTTACCTACAGGAGTCAAAACATCGTATAATTCAAGCTATAAAGAAAGAACTGTCGATACATAAAAGTGTGAAAATTAACATCATGGTCGACTGTCAATTTGTGAATGTTCATGGAGAGACATGTGACAGAACATTTAAAACACGTAACCAACCTGTGTTTTTAGAAACTGATATGAACGCCATCTTGGAAAAAAAATTCGAGAAGCTTCGTGTTGAAATGGAGGAAAGTAAACTGAAAGGTAGTAATTGGGCTCTACTGGCTGTTGATGGTGTTCGACTGCGTATTAACAAGTATAATCTTCTTCGAGGGAGCACCTATATTCCTCTACCGTCATCTTTGGATGTGAAGAAAGCCTGTATAAACCCTCAGAACTACAGCGACGAGAAATGCTTTATGTACGCTGTTCTTGCAAAGTTCATTCGAAAGGATCCTCAGCGTGTTAGCAAGTACAAGGATCTCCAAGAAAAATACGATTTCTCATGCGTCTCATTTCCTACGAGCTTGGGTGAAATCGGTAAATTTGAAAAACTCAATAATATATCTATAAATGTGTTTGGAGTGGATGATAAACATGAAGTGTTTCCGATAAAGGTGATTGATGAAGAATTAGATGATCATCACGATCTCCTTCTGTTGAGTGATGCTACTGATAGACATCACTATGTGTATATAAAGGATTTTGAGAAGCTTATTCGTCGTCAGAAAACTAACCATCATGGAAAAATATATACGTGTAAACGTTGCTTCAGCCATTTTGATGACCAACATGGACGAAGTGGAATGAAAAAATTAGAAGAGCACAGAGAAATATGTAGACAACATGGCATTGCTAGATGCGTTATGCCTACAAAGGAAAACTCTATCGTCAGATTCAAAAACGTCGAACGAATGTTGAAACTGCCATATGTCATCTACGCCGATTTTGAGAGCATTCTCGCTCCTTACTATACCTGTGCCTCTAATCCTGAAACCTCCTATACAACACCTTATCAAAGTCATTCTGCCATGAGCTTTTGTGTTTATGTGAAACCGTCGTCTAGTGTTGAACAACTAGAAACAACTCTTCCTACTGAACCGTATGTTTACCGAGGACCTGACGCTGCACAGAAGTTTATGGAACGTCTGATGGATCTGGCCAATAAAATTAGTGACTTATACAAATCTGCTAAACCTCTTAATCTTACAGCTGAAGACCAAGAATCATTTGATGCTTCTACAATATGCTATCTGTGTGGGTATGAATTTACAGAAGATAATTGGAAGGTTCGCGATCACGATCATGTGTCCGGGATGTATAGAGGATCTTTACATAATAAATGTAACCTGGCTTGTAAAACACCTAATTATATACCTGTCTTCATGCATAATCTGAGTGGGTATGACTCTCATTTCATTGTTAAGGAGTTAGGATGCACAAGCGAAAGAGTGGAGGTAATACCAAGCTCTGAAGAAAGCTATATCTCATTCTCAAAATATGTTGGAGATATTAAACTCAGGTTTGTGGATACCTTCCGTTTCCTGAGTACAAGCTTGGACAAGTTAGTGAAAAACCTCACGACGCATCCCGAAACAGAGAAGTACTTTGGAGAAGAGAAGATTGGCTTGATGACTCGTAAGGGAGTGTTCCCCTACGATTACCTTACTTCATGGGATGTTTTGAATGAGACTCAGCTGCCTCCAAGAGAAGCATTCTACAATAAATTAAATGAAGAAGAAATTAGCGACGATGACTATGAGCATGCTAGAAATGTATGGAAGCAGTTTAATGTGGAAAACTTAGGTGAATACAGTGATATTTACTTAACCTCTGATGTTCTTCTCCTAGCGGATGTCTTTGAAACGTTCAGAGACCAAACTCTGAAAACACACAAAGTGGATCCTGCGCATTATTTCACTTCTCCAGGACTTACGTGGGATGCTATGCTACTGTACACAGGAATTGAGCTGCAATTGCTGCTGGACTACGATCAGCTGCTCATGGTTGAATCTGGTATAAGAGGAGGGTTATGCCAGGTTTCTCATCGGTATGCTGAAGCTAATAATATATATATGGAACAGTATGATCCTCGTAAACCTTCCCAGTTTATTACATACGAAGATGCAAACAACGAATATGGTTGGGCTATGTGTAAGGCCCTTCCTTATGGAGGGTTTAAATGGGTTTCTCCTGAAGACATAGACCTGGATTTATTGAAGGAAGATGACCCCCTTGGATACATCTTAGAAGTCGATGTCGAATATCCTGTCGAGCTCCACGATCTTCATAATGATTTGCCCTTCCTGCCTGAGAGTCTGAAACCGGGGAAATCGTCTTCAGAGAAGTTAATTGCTCATCTTGGGTGCCGAAAGAAGTATGTGGTACACTACATGGCCTTGAAACAAGCTCTTAGTCACGGTCTACTATTAACAAAGATTCATCGAGCACTTCAGTTTCATCAGTCGTGTTGGCTAAAACCTTACGTCGAGTTTAATAACCGACTGCGACAACAAGCTAGAAATGATTTTGAGAAGGACCTTTATAAACTATTCAATAATGCTATGTTTGGAAAAACTATGGAAAATATTCGTAATCGCATGGATATACGGCTTGTGACAAACAGCAAAACGTTAGAAAAACTCATAGCCAAACCTACATTCATTGATCGAACCATATATGGACCTAATCTTGCTGCTGTACATATGGCTTCTCGTAAAATAGTGTTCAACAAGCCTATATACATTGGTATGAGTGTACTAGACATCTCCAAGACGCTAATGTATTCGTATCAATACGATGTGTTACTTCCATATTATGGAGCTGAAAATCTTAAACTGTTGTATACAGATACAGATTCTTTCGTCCATCGAGTGACTACAGCTGATATATACCAGGATAAATTACACATGCTTGAACATCTGGATACATCTGATTACCCTGCTAACCATATATGCTATTCTACACAAAACAAAAAAGTGTTGGGAAAGTTTAAAGATGAAGCCTGTGGAAAAATCATTCATCGGTTCGTTGGTCTTAGGCCCAAAATGTATGCTATCGATATTGATGGTTCTGTGATAAAAAAAGTTAAAGGTATAAAACGTAGCGCCATTAAGCAATACATCAACTTCAATAGCTATGTAGAGTGCCTTAAAACTTTGAAAATTGTTAGAACTCCTATGAATTTAATCCTATCCCGACATCATAATATTTCTACGGTTGAAGCTAATAAAATAGCCTTATCACCTCACGATGACAAGAGAGTGATTGAAGAGGATGGAATATCGACGTATGCGTATGGACATTACAGTGTCGAGAATAGTGCCTAGACATGGATACTTAAAGCTTGTCTGTAGAAAAAAATGAAGATTGTTGAACTATGAACTTCGCGCGCCAATGGCTCATCTAACCCAGAGAGAAGAATGATAATGTGAATAATAAGAAGAACTGAGGAGGGCGCTATCGTCTTTCAGCAGTGTATACTTGTTTTCTAAATGTTAATGCTAGTGTATGTATCCTTATAAATTAAATAAAATTATCTCATTGCGATTATTCTTGTTTTATTTCATTGCTTGCCTTAACATTCCTATTTCCTCATTAGGTCAGGTTAGGTTAGGATAGGTTAGATGGACTATAAGATAGAGTAATTGATAATGATGATGAAATGCAATAAATGACTGAATAGGTTAGACTGCTCTTCAACTACTATAAAACAAAGCGATTACTGAAGAAAGCTTAGTAAAATACCCCTAGCAAATTCAAAAATACCTGCTTCAGTGCCTTAAAACATCTTCAAACTGGCGAAAAAAATGCTTCTCACGAGTTTAAGATGCCCTGAAAATCCTCAAAATATCTGTGAAGGAGCTGAAATGTCTTAATTAGTGCTCGAAAAATACCATTAAAAGCGTCTAACGCCTATAAAAGTGTTTCAAAGGATTCTGAAAACCAATCAAAATGTTGGTGACAAAGTCTAAAATATCCCTATAGTGCTTAAAATGTCTCTAAAATGGCTGAAACGATATTTAACTGGTAGAGATACGTCTAACAGCCTTGAAATAGACGGTTCAGTATTCCTAATATCGTGAAAATTATCTTCCATTACCCTTCAAAGTGCTTAAAGCAAACAATAATGGACAGGGGCGTCCAGAATAACTGTCGGATTGCCTTAAATAATGTCAAATTCGTCTAAAATACTCTGAAAAATGTTTAAACTGGACGTAAAAGTCTTCAGAATATCTGGAAACAGGCTGAAATATCTATCAACGAGTCTAAACGGGTCTCAATACACGCTGAAAATATATAATATGACTTCTAAATAATCCTCGAAATTGCTTGAAAAGTTGTTAAATATGTTGTAAAAGCGTCCTGAATATACCAAAAGCGTCTAAAAGATCTAGCAGAGGGTGAAAAATTGCAACAAAATGGGGTGAAACGTCTTAAAAATGTATGAAAATGACTGAATAACTCTGAAAATTGTCTGAAAAGATGTTAAATATGTTGTAAAAGCGCCCTGAATATACTAAAAGCGTCTAAAAGATCTAACAGAGGGTGCAAAATTGCAGCAAAATGGGGTGAAACGTCTTAAAAATGTATGAAAATGACTGAATAACTCTGAAAATTGGCTGAAAAGTTGTTAAATATGTTGTAAAAGCGCCCTGAATATACTAAAAGCGTCTAAAAGATCTAACAGAGGGATGCAAAATTGTAGCAAAATCGGGTGAAACGTCTTAAAAAAATGTATGAAAATGACTGAATAACTCTGAAAATTGTCTGAAAAGTTGTTAAATATGTTGTAAAGCAGCATGAATATACTAAAAGCGTCTAAAAGATCTAACAGAGGGTGCAAAATTGTAGCAAAATGGGGCGAAACGTCTTAAAAATGTATGAAAATGACTGAATAACTCTGAAAATTGTCTGAAAAGTTGTTAAATATGTTGTAAAAGCGCCCTGAATATACCAAAAGCGTCTAAAAGATATAACAGAGGGTGCAAAATTGCAGCAAAATGGAGCGAAACGTCTTAAAAATGTATGAAAATGACTGAATTACTCTGAAAATTGTCTGAAAAGTTGTTAAATATGTTGTAAAAGCGCCCTGAATATACTAAAAGCGTCTAAAAGATCTAACAGAGGGTGCAAAATTGCAGCAAAATGGAGCGAAACGTCTTAAAAATGTATGAAAATGACTGAATAACTCTGAAAATTGTCTGAAAAGTTGTTAAATATGTTGTAAAAGCGCCCTGAATATACTAAAAGCGTCTAAAAGATCTAACAGAGGGTGCAAAATTGCAGCAAAATGGAGCGAAACGTCTTAAAAATGTATGAAAATGACTGAATAACTCTGAAAATTGTCTGAAAAGTTGTTAAATATGTTGTAAAAGCGCCCTGAATATACTAAAAGCGTCTAAAAGATCTAACAGAGGATGCAAAAATTGTAGCAAAATGGGGTGAAACGTCTTAAAAATGTATGAAAATTACTGAATAACTCTGAAAATTGTCTGAAAAGTTGTTAAATATGTTGTAAAAGCGTCCTGAATATACTAAAAGCGTCTAAAAGATCTAACAGAGGGTGCAAAATTGCAGTAAAATGGAGCGAAACGTCTTAAAAATGTATGAAAATGACTGAATAACTCTGAAAATTGTCTGAAAAGTTGTTAAATATGTTGTAAAAGCGCCCTGAATATACTAAAAGCGTCTAAAAGATCTAACAGAGGATGCAAAAATTGTAGCAAAATGGGGTGAAACGTCTTAAAAATGTATGAAAATTACTGAATAACTCTGAAAATTGTCTGAAAAGTTGTTAAATATGTTGTAAAAGCGCCCTGAATATACTAAAAGCGTCTAAAAGATCTAACAGAGGGTGCAAAATTGTAGCAAAATGGGGCGAAACGTCTTAAAAATGTATGAAAATGACTGAATAATTCTGAAAATTGTCTGAAAAATTCTTAAATATGTTGTAAAAGCATCAAGAATATGCTAAAAGTGCTTAAAAAGATCTATCAGAGGACTCAAAATAGTATCAAAATGTTTATGAAATTCCTAGAGGGAGATCAGGGTAGCGTATGACAGGATAGAATAGATAAGCAGAGGAGGGAATAGGATAGATGATAAGAGGATAGAATGAATGTCTAGAAACGTATCATGTTAGTAGAATAGAATAAATAATAATAAGAGGATCTATCTTAGGTTAGGCTAGGCCATGTTAGATTAGGATAGGTTAGGTTAGGTTAGGATAGGTTAGACGAGTAGAAGTATGGGGCTTAGGTTAAATTATCAAAGACGGGAGTAAATAGTGGGAGCTGGGTTAGGTTAGGTTAGCCATGTAGAAGTATGGAGCTTAGGTTAGGTTAAGATAGGTTAGAAGAGTAGAAGTATGAGGCTTAGGTTATGTTAAATTATGAAAGACCGTGTAAAAGAGTAGGAGCTGGGCTAAGTTAGGTTAGCGCAGCGATGAGGGGGGGGGGGGGGGAGGGCGAGGTGTCATTATGTTGAGGGTAATATATTGGATCAAATTAGAAAGCTCTTGCGTTAGGATGCATACATTAGATATAGCGAACAAAATACTCATATATTACAAACGTACATAAACACGTGTGTGTCCCTGCTATTTGTCTTAGAAATTTATTGCATTATCACTAGAACACCTACAATAATACCCGCTTCTAGTACCATCTCACCTAGTAATCCTTAGATTACGCATGGCGGCCATCTTGCGCATTTGGGTCTGCGCCAGCCTTCCCTTAACCTATCTACTTACTTGCATTAAATTTAGAGCACAATAAACTGATAGAAAAGTATCCGGATTTCGGGTTTTTGCTGTATTGTTACAATACGTATTGCAATAAATTGTCGCCATGTTCACTACACTATAATCAAACAACGGTTTTAGCCATGAGAGGAAAAAAGAAACAACATACGTCAGATACAAAAAGAATGATCAGAACCGACATAGTAAAAACTGCACTGCACAAATAAAATACTATTTTAGGATGTCGTTTCGATAGGAAACATAGAATATCCTAACAAAAAATAGTCCATCACTGAAAAACGGTGTTTCCTGTGTTCATGATACGTGCTGCTGGCTAATGAATTGTCCAATAAAGCACGTATAAAAGCATTCTATACCGATAATTAATTTTCAGAGAAGCTCAGAGTATCTGTGTGCATCCTCATCGATGTAATATATTTAATTTTTGCTAAGCAAAAATACATCTCAAAACAAAAATAGAAACAACGCGCTGTTTGTTATTGCAACTGTACCTTTTACTCTTGCTACCTCATACATAGTAGATACAGGAGCTGTATATTACATTCTACCCTAAAATTTGATGTCAGGATATCATCGGAAATACGTGTTTTGAACCCCCTGAAACTAAAAAAAAAAAAGTTGAAAAGGTCCGCTGCGCGTGTGTGTTTTTTGGTATTTGAGTTCAGCGCCAAGAATGCAATACAGAAATTTTAAAAATTGCACCACTGCAGACTACTATTTACATGGCCAAGTTTTCAGAAAAATTTTCTTTTCCCAAAAAGAGCTCTAACGATTTTTATTAGAATATGATATATCATTGAGAATTTCGGTAGATTGTATGGTAATTGGCACTATATTTTGGATTCTAATAGTACGGATAATGGAAGAGAGAATCTAATACCCAAAAATCTGATCCGTTGCACTCACATGACTTTCTCTGCTCTTGTACTAACCATTCTTACAAACCCTTATTACTATATCTTCTTCGTGTTAGTTGAGATAAACATTTGTACAAATTACCATATTGCTTATTTCCTTTTAGGGGAATACTAGAATACAGTAGGCTTTGAGCGATAGTAAAATCTTTCAAAGCTTTGATATTCCGTTCTCTTTGCACGCGTAACGTTTAAAGAAATAACAACAAAGTTGCATGTAACGAAAGTTTGTTTTCCGAAACTCACACACACATAACAAGGGATATCTCCCAAATAGTTCACCCTACAAGAAAATTTATTGAGACATAAATTGTGTATTTTAGCAAGATTTACATTTTTTGTAGAGTATGATTTGGTCTATCTCTAACGGTTTACCAGTTATGCAAAAGTCGTTCAGAGTAAATACGACTACAGGAGCTATAGCCAGAAAATTCAAGATATACATTTCATTTGGCATAAAAATCTCTGATATCTGTATAAAAAACATATGACATTTTAATCAAAATCGTTAGAGCCATTTTCAAGAAAATCAAAATTTTCGAAAAATGTTCCATGTAAAGGATTGTTTAGGGTGGGGCTATTTTCTTCAAAATCTTCGTGTCGCGTCCTTAAAAGACATTAAACTTAAATACCAACTTTGGTTTTTAACCGACTTTTCGTTTTTGAGTTATGTTGTCCATACACAGACACACAGTCACACGCGGACCCTTTTCTAAAAATGTTTTTTTTTTTTTGGGGGGGGGGATTCAGGGGTTCAAAACAATATTTCCGGTGAAATCTCGACATCGAATTTTTGGGTGGAATACAATACTTCCCCTACTTACCAGTAGAGAAAGTAAAAAGGAATTGTAGTTGTTTAAATACTACAGAAAATGTCTTTTTAATAGAACAAACTTGATTATTTAGTAATATATGTATTTAAGCTTTTATTTAGCTTTTTGTTTTCTGCTTGCTGACCACACATCAGAGGAACACACACAAAAGTAAATATCTACGGTGAAGCCATCGCTGGTCCGTGTGCAAGTAATTCATAAGAAAATTTGTCCTTCCTTTCCCCTATAGTCTATCGTCCATCGGAGAACATTTAGAGGCATTTGTACACTTGAATAACGAATAATTGATTTAAATCTTGCACACCAGTGACAATAACATGCAGTGTGGAATATTAAAAATATTTTATAAATGTTTTAAACTTGACTCGTGTTCGTGTTCGGTTAGGTACTATCATATGATGAATGAAATGTGTAAAATAGTGCTCAAATAAAGCCGGGATTTATAGCAACATTGCTGTTTTAGGATAATGGAAGAAATCTTATCTGGGTAACTCATTCCGAGATTTGAACATGGGACCTATGGAATGTGAAGCATATACCTTAGATAAGGGCTTGGGTATTTTTAAGACCAATATTTAATTCGGTAGTAAATGACGTGACTCAAAAGATTATATTCCTCCTATGGCATGGTGGAGATATTAGGCATTATTCATTTGTGGAACTGTGTGAATATTTGATGTCGAGGAAGAAGGCACGACAGTTGGCGACCAGCGGATATTTACGTGAGTAGAGCCACTGAAGCCTCAGGAAATCCCACCACGGAGCACGTCAAGTTTCTCACAGTCTATTTCCTGACCTTTTCATTTCTTCACCGCCCCGGGCCATGGTGACAGCGAGGAACTTTTAACTTTATCTTCACCCCCATCCCAATGGACCGACCGACCGACCGACCGACCACTGTAGCAACTCCTTAAATATCGTCGCCATGGACTACTGTCCTATTGCATTGAGTAGGCCTTTCTCATTCAATTGAAATAAAAAGAAAACGGAACGCGAAAAAAGGTGAAGCCCTTAGGGAGTATGGATTGGATTGGATTGGACTGGGGAAGCGTTAAAGGTCTCACGTCGAAAGATTTCATTTCTACGATGGAGATTTTTTAATCCTACGTGCGCTTTCAGTTTTAACTAAATGCACAGCATAAAACTGTCAGAAGTAGAGGTGACTGTTATGGCTTCTCAACCTAAGGTTTCGGGTTCGATTCCCGGCTGAGGCGGGAAATTTTTCTTTAATCAGAATCTGTCAAAACCTCCAGAGAATCTGAAGCATGAATGCGGTAGTAAATGTGATGATTTTATTTATTGATACTGTTAAATACAACATTATGGAAGCCTGCAGTATTGCCAGTCATCAAACATGTCAAATTAGAGCTTTAATATAACCATAGGCTTAAAAAGAAGCTAAACCAAGGAAATCTCTAAAAAACTTACATTTTTAATGCTTCATATGGTCCAACTAAGTTTTGTCTTTACACACACACACGCACGCACGTACGCACGCACGCACACACACACACAGTGGAAAGTACTGCTTCGACCATACGTTCACCAAGGATTTTGCATAATGAGTAACAAATATGTCAAATACGATTATTAAAATAGAAAACGATTATCCGGGCTTGTGGGTCGTGGTGTAGTGGAAAACTTCCTTCCAAATGTTTCGTTCAAAGCTGCGTCGAACATCCTCAGTGGTGTGACCGTAGTACTCTGCTAGTCGACGACTGATACGGAGCCGTTTGGCTTCAGAGGTTTTATTCGCTTAGCATGTGTGGGCGGTTGACGGTTAGTACGGTCTTTGTCTATTGGTTCGACTGCTATGTGGGCTGGGCTAAAGTGGGGGCTGCTTCCATTGTCTATGATTGTTGTCAATGGGCTCGCATTTATTGTGGCTGGCGCTGTTGGTGACGTATGATCTTGAATTTGTCTCCGGTCAGGTTTTTTGCGTTCTTTGCATAATGCTCGATGCCAGGCTTTATTTAAGCGCTTTCTTTCTTCCTACGGTCACAACACTAAGGATGTTCAACGCAGGTTCCAACGAAACGTCTGGAAGGAGAATTTCCACTAGACGACGGCCCACAAGCCGGGATAATCATTTTTTATTTTATGTCACCAGCTGTGAAAGCTTACGCAATTTGATCAATTGGATTATTGTCAATAAGGAGCCGTTTTGAGGAGAAAAAAATTGTGTCAAATTTTGGAGTCATCTAGTCTCTTTATGAATGGGTGTAACTGGTTCATTATTTCATTTAATGTCGCACCTACATCATGTAAACAATGATATAATGCATTTCTAGCTTAATTTGAATGAGTTTAGTCACAATTTAGACTTAAAACGTCATGCAAAGTTTAATTTCTAAGGGATGTTTGGCAACGTTGCCTTAACGTTAAATTGTGACTAAATTCATTGGAATTGAAATAAAAAGACATTGCTGCAGTAAAATATGCCTATAGTAAAGGATAGGGAGGGCCCACGTCAACTGGTGTTGTGGTGGCAAGCATGGATTGTGCTTCTTTATTCAACATAAAGTGCAATAATGCTGATTACATTAATTTTTTATCATATAAAATATTAATAAATACTGTTTATTTTATTGTTAAATGCTAATATAGTATACAATAACAAAAAAGTATTAAAATAATCTAAAAGGCACACTTAATATTTTGTTATATAGCCGTTATGGGGTTAAATACTCTAAGGTCGCTTGGTAGACCGAAATCGATCAAATCATTTAGCATTACGTTGGTGCACATACATACATACATTGTGCTAAGCATCTTCGACTATGAATGTACATACATACCTTGCATAATCTTAAAAGCCCTCAGTTTGAGGATGCTTCAGGTTAGCAGACATTTACAAATAGAGTACTCGGTGCTTGTACTCCGTTTCACGAACTGCAATGCTGGCTAGGGAGCGCTTTAGAGTGCTTAAAGTACACACAGACCATTGTCTCAAGTGTGCTAATAGGAACCAGCGCTCATTAAACGCTATTAAAGCTCAGCGTTACGTCGCAGTGGTCTTGGTCCGAATGTAATAACAATCAGGAGACCAATAACAAGGATTAGTGGCATTTAAAAAGTAATGTCTCTAAACATTGCTCCGTAAAGTGTTTGGAAATCTAGGATGCATGTTCTGTACTTCAGGACTAGGTAAAAATGCTTACTAATGCTTTAAAATACGATGTGTCTCTTTATAACTCCCACATTTTAATTCATCAGAAATTATGTGGAATTATAAACCGAAAGACAAGCTCACAGACTGTTTGTTTCGTCGTCATCATCAAATCCCACTTCTGAGACCAATGTGGCAAACTGAGAGGCCCAGTTACTTTTACCGTCACCTTATTTTCTCTTACAAATCTAAAGCACGAAACAGAGTTCCGTTTTATGGTTATTAACACAGCCAACAGTTCTTCGTGACGTTAAAACTGCTTCACAGAGCTCTGACGCGACGATTAGGTGTCTCAAAGCTGTCTCTGACGACACAAACTCACATTTCTCTCAACGACGACAATACACACACATGGCTAAAGCTGTCTCGTTCAACACTCACGACTCCATTAAAAAACTCGCTTCTCTCACCACCTCACTTGCTTACATAGACGAAAGTGACGTAGCGCGGATTTTTCTCAAAACTCACCTCTTCTCGAACCTCTCACAAACAAGCTGACAGTAGAAAGTTTCTGAAAAAATTGAGTAGAAGAAGTCATGTGAGAGTAAAAGGGCGAGGCTTTATTCTGCCGCTCCGTTGTCCTTGGCCACGTATTTACAAGCCACTAAGTGGTATGAGGTAGCTTGACCTTGAGTGTCTGCGACGCCTAACCAGCCTGTGTCACAACACATATATGAAATCAAATAAGCAAATATATTAACTTATTGAAAGATGTTAAATGGAGGAGTAACTGCAAGAAACAAAATATATAAGAGCAGAGGAGCAACATAATTTATCAAATAACTTAGTAAATGGCTGTGAATAATTTATTTTACAGTGGTAGCGATATCCTCTTAAAATGTATATTATGATATGTTTTCGAGTTTGAAACACCAGGTAGAATAGTGTTTCTTCTAATGTTTTACACTAGCAAATAAGACCTTCTAGTAATTCTGAATGAAAATGTTTAAAAGCTTTCATGCTCTTTAGCAAACTGAGTAAGAATGTAACTTGGTGAGAAATACTTGCAAGAGATGTGATCAAAAACTGAAGCAAAAAATAAATTTGTCGTTAGTTCTCCATTTAAACTGCTTAACCAGAGGTTAGTCCATGTTTCTGCGGGTTTTCCCTTAGAAACTTTTTAAAATATGAATTTGTATTTTATTTATACATTATTATATAAATTTACCCGTATTTTAGTTTCTGAGTTATGCTGTTCATAGACACTCATACACATGGACACACACAGGTGGACCATTCTATAAACACTTTCTGGTATTCAGTGAACTCAAAACGTGTATTTCTAATAAAATGTCGGTATCGAATATTTTAATGGCCTCCGTAGTGCAGTTGGTAAGGCGCCTGCCTCTGGCGCGGAGGATCCGGGTTCGATCCCCGGCACCGACATGGGGTTTTTCCCCCACTGGGAGGCTGGAACGGGGTGCACCCAGCCTCGTTAAGTCACTAGAGAGCCAATTCAGGAGCTATTCTGATAGTCGCCTTGCGGTCGGGGGAGTCGGCGTGCTGACCTCCCCCCCCCCCCCCAACTTTCACTCCTACGTGGACTTGGCTGCTGCTGGAGGACGGAGCGACCGGGTGATGAGGGTAACCTCTGCATAGAGGAGACGTTCTAGGGATTTTTTAAAGAAAACAGAAGAATATAGAAGGAAAAGAAGCAGAGAAAGAAGGAAAGAAAGAATGAAGGAAATAAAGATGGAAAGAAGGAACGAAAGAAAGAACGAGAGAAAGAAATAGAAAGAAAGAAGTAGAGAGAAAGAAAGAAAAGAAGAAAGAAAGAAAACTATAGAAAAAGAGGGAAAGGAAGAGAATGAAGGAAAGAAAGGATACATCTGAACGTAAACATACAATCAAGTTCTAATTATCCACCACTCTGTGAGGTGTTTAAAGACCAGCATGCTGGTGCTATGATAATTCCAGACCAAACTTATTCGGTTTCACCAAAAGTTTGGTTATAGCGAGACTTTACGAGCGGTTGGCAAGCTCGTGTGAAAACGATTACCATTTTAATGTCCGTGTATAATTCTTGCTTTATCGGTGTGGTGTAAAGCTGTTATGTGGCAGTTTAAACTGCCATAGCTTGAAGAATGGACCACTTCATTGGAATACCTAATGATGTGGGCTATAAAACACTTGCGTTTAAACTCACCGCTTTCCACGGCTTTGAATTTCATTGAAATTCTCCCATTATTAATACAATAAAAGTTTAAAAAACAACCTGACATGTGGCACACTCATTACAGTAACCTACATATTTAAACAAACATCGGTTTGTGTTTCAGGTGGAATATTGTTTTGATTTTTTCTATTACGAGCTTAAGGTAGAGGTGTTGTATCTTTAAAACTTATTGGTATACCCTGTTCAATCTTTTGAGACAGTAGGAAGGACAGATAGGCAGCAGGTTGCTCGTGCTGCAGGTCACTTACGCGTGCTGGCACACTGCGATAGCAAAATGCACTGTTGCAACATTTGCATCCCTTTCATACTTCTGCTGCATTGTTTATATGTCTATCCGTTGTTTATTATGCACTTAATTGGCATTGCTTGAACAGTTTAATCTCACGCTGGGACAATAAATACATTTAATATAAGAAAACTAGATCATATTTACTGAGATTACATTACCTTTATTGCTTTATTAACTATATAAATATATATCAACACAGTTGGTGTTAATGTGACCCCAACAAAAAGAACAAAAGAACAAAATACAAGCAGAAAAATCTGATGTGCTGCACTCACATGACTTTCTCTACTCTTGTACTAACCATTCTTACAAACCCTTATTCCTATATCTTCTTCGTGTTAGTTGAGATAAACATTTGTACAAATTCTCTTATTGCTTATTTCCTTGTAGGTGCAAGGGGAATACTAGAGTGCAGTAGGCTTTGAGCGATAGTCAAATCTTTTAAAGCATTTGAACCTTAGCGTATAAAAAAATGAACAACGATGTTCCATTTCACTAAAGTTTTGTTGACACAAACAACATGGAATATCTCCGAAATAGTTCACTCTAAAAAATTTATTTTGATATAAATTGTGTGTTTTGGCGAGATCAACATTTTTTGTGCAGTAAGATTTTGTCTATCTCTTACGATTTACGAGTTATTCAAAAGTCATCCAGAGTAAATGGGACTACATAAGCTATAACCAGAAAACCCAATATAGATGTTTCATTTGTCATACAAATATCTTAAACATGCGACATTTTATTCAAAATGGTTAGAGCCATTTAAAAAAAAATCAACATTTTTGAAAAAGTTTCCATGTAAAGGGTAGTTTAGGGTGGGACTATTTTCGTCAAGATCTTCGTGTCGCAACCTTGAAGGACATTAAACTTAAATACCAACTTTAGTTTTTAACCGACTTTTCGTTTTTGAGTTATGCAGTCCAGATACACACATACACACACACACGCGCGCGCGCGCGCGTGGACCTTTTTCTAAAAATGCTTCTTTTTATTCAGGGGGTCTCAAAACATATATTTCCGGTGAAATCTCGACATCGAATTTTTGGGTGGAATACAGTACTTTCTTCTACTTATCAGTAGATAAAGTAAAGATGAAGTATTTACTTTGACATACAAGTGTACATTGGCATTTACTCAATCTTAGTATCTTATAATTTCTTCTTCTTTCTTATTCTCTGAAGAAGACCAGGAAGCCATCAATCTTATGAAATTTACCAACGGTTTTTCATCGCATTTCGTCGTTGTTGGAGTTGTATAGTTCCGAATAATAATGTGTGCCGTCTGATTATGTAGGTACTGGTTTTCCACTGGTTTTGCTTTGTACAACCTTGGTTGTGCGCCACTTCTCGTGTCTGAATAACTGCATATAGCTTGCAACTCTGCCTGGGTTGTTTTGGGTTCTATACACGCGCCGGCCACGCAATGTCCCTATCTCCCCTTCCACTGTCTCAAAAGACTCCGAACAAAGTATAATACAAAATACAACGAATTAAGAAATTTAATGAGAGGTTCAAACGTAAAGTTGTGGTCATGACTGTGGTCACATTTATTCCAAACTTTAAAACTTGTAGGTATATTTCATACACAAAGCTGTAGAAGTTACACCACAGAATTGGCCGACGATTGTGCTGCTTTAAGATGACTTTAGAGAAGGAGATACTAAGAGACAGGAAGGGTTATTTTCTTCTTCTGCTTCATCACTGTTAGCTGTGAGTGCTAAGGCCACTGCTCATCTGTTATGTCCTTCCTTCCTAAAGCTTGATTCAGATTAAAGTGCCAGCTAGAACCAGCAGCCAGCAGTTTCACTTTCTGTTGGCCGTAAGATTCGTCAGAGAATCTCCCCTCTTTTTCTCATTCCTTAGTTGGATTTGATTAACTAATTTGAGTTCTAATTAATTTGTCTCGCTCATAGTCTCCAAGACACTGCTGCTCAGGAGCAAAGTTCTTTAGTAAATTACGTCTTCTTCCTGTTTTGGGCTCAACAATTAACTACGTCCATTGCTGTTGATGACATCACCATTTACAAGACAGCCTGACTCAAAATAAAGGTGCTCTTCTCTTCCCTGAACACTCGAGGCATTCCTTTCCATTTACACAATAGTAATTATAGAGGCAAGCGTGCTACCGGGTTCAATTCCCTGCAGAGGTGGGATTTTTTCTATAGCCAAGATTATTTCCTGTCATCACCAGAGTCTGGAACTGTAAACGAGAGCATGGGTGTGTGTGCGCGCGCGCTTCTCTAATAAGGGGGAGGACAGGTAATGCCAGTGTGACGGCATCTCACACCGATGTACGTGCCTGCACTTAAAGAGTTCAGCGTGTGACGTCACCGTCGCCACAGGGAAGGGTAAATATAATATGAGACAGTAACGTAGGAAAGACAAGGAACACATCTGATGTTAATAACACAACCATCTTGAATTTTGTAATATTAATGTCACTTTTTTAGTTATACAAAGCATCGCAGATTATAAACAACTGCATTTTGGCTCTTTGCTGTGAGAAAATGTATAACAATTCTAGTTTATAACATGACTATCCTTCATATAAAGTAAATAGAACATAACATATTTTCTCTGCAAATTAGAAGAGAGTCATAGAGAAAAGTTTTTCTTTAACTAGTTTATCACTGTTAGGACGTAATGTATGGCAAATCCTAAATTGATAACTGCGTGTTAGGTTGTAATGGTACTTGAGAAGTGTTTCTGTCTGGTATGTTTTTGTTTTACTTGTACTGGCCATGTTATTGTCATCGAGAGGGCCACAGCTGATAGTTCTTTACTCGCAGTGCTGCTTATCTAGGCAACATGGTATTACACGGCTCTCCCCTGACGTCCAAACTGATAGGCTTGCTACTCA
Organism: Tenodera sinensis; assembly: GCA_030765045.1. NCBI lineage: Eukaryota > Metazoa > Arthropoda > Insecta > Mantodea > Mantidae > Tenodera > Tenodera sinensis. Next base: position 39,554,361 of record CM060974.1, read on the forward strand.
TTCCAATACGTCTTATCTCTTGAAATTTTCTTCATCTGATTTAATACATAAAATCCAGATACAAGCCACTGTATACTAGATAACATGTAGTAAATGGTAAAATACCGCCAGTAGAACATTAAAGTTATTGGATTATCAGCTATAAATGCAACAGTTAAAAAACAATATACAAACCACTTTCAAATAGGGAATGATAAAACATCTCATAAACCTCACGAGCGGAATGTCCTAGGTTCACATACAGCCAGGATCGTTCTCCCTGACAAGCTTTTCTCACATATTTCTTAGTCCTCGTAATTGTGAAATGCCATGATGTACCCTAAACTTAGGCTTCGAATTCTTATTTACCAAGTTTTCTTTATCAATTATTTTATTTAATGCCTAATGTGTACACCGCTATGTGCATGTTATGCCATAAAGTCTTCTTTTTTAACGTTCTCCAACGTAGTATCATAGCGGACGATGAGTGAATGAAATGGGTGAAATGATGCTCAAATGAGCCCAAGAGCTTCAAGTTATCCGACATTCATCTTCTCAGGATAAGGGAAAACCTCGTAAAAAACCTGGATAACTCACGCAACCAGCACGCTACGGAACCAGGCCATGAAGTCAATTATTAGTCATATATGCCACATAATGCATATTTTCCTCTAAAACAGGAGAAATAGACGTGTTAGAAAACAAGGAAAGACACATTTTAAGCGAAGTCTTTGTATATTAATAAAACCAATTAATGTTTAAGCTAAATGAAGCCAAAACTGGGAATGGGCGAAAACTAAAATTAAAAAAATCTGACGTGTTGAACTTACAAACTCTTATTCCTATATCTTCTTCGTGTTACTTAAGATAAACATCTATAGAAATTTGCTATTGCTTATTTCCTTGTAGGTACAAGGGAAACATGGGAATACAGTAGGCTTTGTGCGATAGCCAAATGTTTTAAAGCTTTGAGATTCTGTTCTCTTTGCACGCTTAACATATAAAATGAACAACGATGTTCCATTTCACGAAAGTTTTAAGTTTTCCGAAACAGACACATAACAAGGAATATCTCCGAAATGGTTCACTCTATAAAAAATGTATTTGAGCCTACATTGTGTGTTTCAGCAAGATCTACATTTTTTGTACAGTAAGATTTTGTCTTTCTCTTACGGTTTATGAGTTATTCAAAAGTCATCCAGACTAAAAAGGACTACATAGGCTATAGCCAGAAAATTCAAAATATACATTTCGTTTGTCATAAAAATATCTCAAACATATTGGTTTATAATCAAAATCGTTAGAGCCATTTTCAAGAAAATCAACATTTTCGAAAAATTTTCCATGTAAAGGGTAGTTTAGGGTGGGGCTATTTTCTTCAAAATCTTCGTGTCACATCCTTGAACGACATTAAACTTAAATACCAACTTTGGTTTTTAACCGACTTTTCGTTTTTGAGCTATGCTGTGCACACACACACACACCTTTTTCTTGAAATGCTATTTCGGATTCAGGGAGCCTCAAAACATGTATTTTGGATGAAATCTCGACATTGAATTTTTGGGTGGAATACAATACTTCCCCTACTCACCAGTAGAGAACGGAAAAAATTATACATGTAAGCATATAAGCACAAAAATATAGCTAGGGTCTACTAGACCCCGCGCGGCCATGGCGGGGTTAAATATAGCCTGTTCACGAGTGAGCAGAGATGTGAGTGAATACATCAGATTATTTGGATTCAGTGGCCTCAAAACCTGTTTAAATTTCGAATTCAAATTGTTGGGTGGAGGAATACGATAGTTCCTCTTACTGTAGGTAGATGGCAGGGAAAGTAAAAAGAAGTGAATATGAATTAAGTTATGGGTCTGTGGTACCACGCCTTATCCCTTAAGTAACAAACGGATTTTCTGACAGGAGCGGAAGGCATTACGCGGTAACACCAAACCACGCAGCTACAGCATCTGACACCACGTCATTCATGCACAATCCCCGCTTTATTCGGGGCCTATCATTTACTTCCAATCCGGAAAGTTTGTAAAATAGAGGAGAATACAACAACACAGTTCCGGCAGCTCACTGTGTTAATGTGGACCCGAAGCTTCCAGCATCCTCCTCATTAGCATAGCAGGCGAAGATTCCGGTGCCGCCCGCCCGCCCGCCCCCCGCCCCGCCGCCCTGTGATTTATCTGAGGGGTGATTACCATGAGAAAGCGAGCGGTAGGTATATAGTTCCACCGAGAGTAAAAGGAACATCGGTAGGGAAGGAAAACCAGAGGTGGCGTACCTCATCTTGCGATAAATTGGCGTCTGTCGAATGTCGGTAGCTCCAAGATTCCCTACAAATCGCGCGACTTCCTCTCGAAAAGATTTCCTGATAAAGTGGCTTCATTAACGCCACAAGAGAGGCGTTTGATTGAAACAAATCTCTGTACCATCCATGCACAGGAATGCTTATCCAGCACTGACGCCAGTTTACAAATAAAAGTCATTCCTGACTCCAACTTAATAAGGACAAACACTCCTGTTGTAAAAACAGTACTGTTCAAGGAACATTTCATAATAAAAATAATAATAATAATAATAATAATAATAATAATAATAATAATAATAATAATAATAATAATAATAATAATAATAATAATAATAATAATAATAATAATAATAATAATAATAATAATAATAATAATAATAATAATAATAATAATAATAATAATAATAATAATAATAATAATAATAATAATAATAATAATAATAATAATAATAATAATAATAATAATAATAATAATAATAATAATAATAATAATAATAATAATAATAATAATAATAATAATAATAATAATAATAATAATAATAATAATAATAATAATAATAATAATAATAATAATAATAATAATAATATAAATGACAACAAGAATAACAATAAAATAACAAGAACAAGAACATTAACAGTAAGAATAAGAAGAAGAGTAATAAGAAGTATAGCAATATTAATATCTATAACTCTAATACTATACTAATACTGATAACAATAATAATTACAATAACAATAACAACAATAATAAGACTAATATGTCTTCCTATGTTCAATATTAAAATATGTTTATGCATACAGTGTGTATAAAAAATTAGAGTTAGGCTGGGAGTTGGGAGTTGGGTTTGGTGAAAACTAGAATAAATGTTCTATGTCCGGAAATAAGTAGGTACCTGTTGAGATGTGAGCCATTTTAGATCATAGATTGTACATTTTCGATAGATTTGGCATACACCAATGTCTTTAAATGTCTCCATAGACAGAAATCCAATGTATTGAGGTGCGGCGAATGGGGAGGCCATGCTACTGGACCTCCTCGACCCATCCATCGTCCATTAAATGTTTGGTTTAAGTATCAGGATCACTTTAGTCGCAATGTGTGGGTAGGGACCGTGGGTGAGACTCCTAGAGCCATACATTTTACCCAACAACAGATTAACAGATGCTGTGTATCATTTCTGCGCGATGAGTTACCTGTGCTTTTGGAGGAGTTGTGCTTGTGAAAAGACGACACAAGTGGTTTATGCATAATGCGGCAACACCCCATTTTGTACGTATCGTGCGACAATACTTAAACAAAATATTTAGTGGACGATGGATTGGTCGACGAGGTTCAGTAGCATGGCCTCCGCGTTTGCTGGACCTCAATCCATTGGATTTCTGGCTATGGGGACTTTTAAAAGCAATAGTATATGCCAAACCTATTGAAAATGTGCATACATTGCAATTCTAAAATGGCTCATATCTCAACAAGTACTCTCTGGACGTTTGTTTATAAGAACATTTATTCTAGTTTTGACCAGTCCCAACTCCTGTTGCAATATCGAACACTTTTTTAAACATCCTGTATATGCAACGAAAATGTACGTTTCGTTTACATTCACGATAACTTTAGCTCGTCTGTACAACACGTAAGGGACTGCTGCTGTTCAAATGGAAAATGATAGCACATATATAGTCTAACATAAACTTGTGGTATACATATTGTACAGAATTAATTTATTTTTACTATTATTTGCTGCTAGCAACTAGCATTTTAAACTTAAATACATTTTAAGCTAATTAGAGTAATTATTTTATCCGTATAAACACTGTGCTTAAAAGCATCTTTGTTGTTTTCTTCCATTTAATATTTTGTTGATTTTTTTATGCTTGTGTTTCATTATGTTGTATTATATTTGTTATTTTCTTCACTACAATATCTGTGTTAGACTGTTGTGTATATATGTTTTCATTATGTTGTGTTGTACTGCTTGTTAGAGCAAAACAGAAGGTATCATGCCCTTACCTCCTACTAGGATAAATAAATAAACAGGTTAGTAATTTATTTATCTATTCATTAGCATTATTTTCTTTGATCACTCCACTACAGGTCAACTCCAGATATCCCCAGGTGAAATATGCTATTTCACTAAAGTATAATCCTTTTAAATGCTTTAAAACAAGCTAATGTTTGATAAATATCTGATGTGTTGCACTCTCATGACTTCATCTAACCAGTTTTGTACCAATTATTATTTACAAATGCGTATTCCTCTGTATTTCTCATTTTAATTGAGATAAACGTTTATAAGAATTATCTTATTCATAATTTTCTTCAGGTTTCTTTAAGAAATAGATGTTTTAAGAGCTGGTTCCTATCTGATGGTATTGAAATTGTGTTCTTTTCATATGGTCAAGGCTTAAAAACTGAATAATGATCTCACATTTGACGAAACTATAGTTTATTGTTTCCTGGATAAAAAATGCTCTGGACATAAATTGAATATTTTAACGAGATTTACATTTTTATGTAGGAAGGCTTTGTTTATCTGTTATGGTTTATCAGTTATTCAAACTCATCCAGAATGAAAAGGACTTATAAGCACATTCCATGAAAATTGATGAAATAAATTTAATTCTTCACTAAAATGTCTTAAAAATGTGGTATTTTATTAAAATAGTCAAGAGCCATTTATTGATAAATTTAAAAATTTTGAAATATGTTCGTTGTAAAGGGTATTCAGTATTACTTGCTTGAAAATTTTGCATTCCTGAGTTTCAATTTTTGAGTTATAATTTCCACAGACGGACATACATTTACGTTTTCTAAAATGCTTTTTTTAAGATTTAGAGGATCCCAAAACATGTATTTCTGATGAAATCTCGATATCAAATGTTTGGGTGGACTGGAATACTTCCACTATTTCCTATGCGTAGTAGAAAAAGTAAAAAAAAAAAAAAAAAAAAAAAAAAAAGATGGTTGTATCTATCTTTTCTAAGACAACGTTTGGTATAGGGGAGTATTTTCGTGTACCATAATGGTAGATGGTGAGTCTAAATACTAATTTTGATATTTACCACACAGTTCCCTTTTAAACTTGGTGTTCAAAGACAAACACAGACATGCGCGGAACTTTGTAATAAAAGCATATATATATATAAATTCCGTTGAAATCGAAACCTGTATTTCGGTGAAAATGCAATATCGAATTTTTGGGTGGAATAGAGTTACTCGCCTGTGTACTGCAGGCAACTAAAACAAACAAACTCGTAATTATCTAGCAGTGATTGTGATTAAAAAGTCTAATCTATATACAAACGCAGTGATGCCTAATCTAATGCGAGAAAAGGGAAGACGGATTTGCCTCCACCTATTGTTTGCCTAGTTCCGACGTATTAATGGGACTCAAGAGCAAACCTCTCTAATCCTTGGTTACCTAAGTGAAGGGGAAATGCTTCATGCAAAACAAAAGAGGTGAAGAAACGTTTGGCAACATTGCACCTACCTAAGAAAGAAATGAGAATGGGTACTGTTGTGAAAGATAGCCTCCTGAGGTTTGCAAAACAGATATTTCCTAGTGTTCCTCCTTCTTTCATGGAGACTAGTTTCAGGTCCTGATGTGACTGTCAGCAGAAAAAAGATCCCTTTGCGATATCAGGGCTCAATTTGTCAGTTGTCTTTCTTCCCTACTTCACAGCTTTCCTTCATTCTTTTTATCTGACCGGGAACGTTTGTGGGAGGAGCACTGTGCGTCAGCAACCCTTAAGAAATAACAGAACCCCCCCCCCCCCCCCATGTGTTCGTCTTATAGCTGCAAACTACAGTGAGCAGGTAGAACTGAAATAAACATAAATTTTGTGCTTTAACAAGATCTTTTATTTTTACTTACTATATCTAGTAGAGCTTTCTATTTCACCCAAAAATTCGACGTCGAGATTTCACCGACAAATATGTTTTGAGGCCCTCTGAATACAAAAAAAAAAAAAAAAAAAATCATTATTAGAAAAAGGTGTGTGTGTGTGTGTGTGTGTGTGTGTGTGTGTGTGTGTGTGTGTGTGTGTGTGTGTGTGTGTGTGTGTGTGTGTGTGTGTGTGTGTTACAGTATAACTCAAAAATGAAAAGTCAGTTAAAAACTAAGCTGGTATTTAAGTTTAATATCTTTCAAGGATGTGACAGGAAGATTTTGAAGAAAATTCCTCCACCTTAAGGTACCCTTTACATGGGGAATTTTAAAAAAACTTGATTTTCTCAAAAATCGAAAACAATTTTGATTAAAATGTCATTGATATATTTCAGATATTTTTATGGGAAATGAAATATATATTTTGAATTTTCTCGCCATATCCCACGTAGTCTTTTTTACTCTGGATGACTATAGCATAACTAATAAATAGTAAGAGATAGACAAAACCTTACTATACAAAGAATGTAGATCCCGTTAAAACAACAAATTTATTCGATATTCAATTTTTTTCTGGAGTTTACAATTTCAGAGATATTCCTTTTTATTTGTGAGAGTTTTGCAATACTTAAATTTTTGTCAAATGGAAGGTTGTTATTCAACTTTTATCTCTTGGCCCTGTAAAGAGAACGAAATTTCAAAGCGTTCATTTAGCGACGAACTTTAAAGGATTTGATTATCGGTCAAAGCCGATAATATTTACCTGTTCCCTTGCACCTATAATACAAATTTCTACAGATGTTTATCTTGACTAACATGAAGGAGCTAGAGAAATAAGGGTTTACAAGAATAGTTACTACAAGAATAGAGAGGGTAATGTGAGTCATCAGATTTTTTATAGAGTAATATTTGTCTATCTATCAGTTCAGCAATAGCTGACAATGAAGAGTTCTTCAGAGGCTATTCCCTGAAGATTCAAGCTGTGCATTTAATTTGTCACTTCAGAGACAGAAAGACACACACACACATACACACATAGTGTCAAGTGTTACCTACCTCACACCACTGCCTTGATAAGCTTAGGCTGGTAAACAAACACGCAACAATGGGCGGCTCAGAACAAACGCCGTTGCACGTATTTCTGGCAAGTTTTGACGTGTGGTGTCTTGTTTATGACCGAAACCGAGAAATTTGATTTACAGAGTAGTTGCAGATAATTCAGATTCCACATAAGCAGACTGGCTTGTGAATGGAGTTATTGAGTTAACTGTCAGAATGAGTTGTGAACACACAAGCTGTGTAGACTGTGAGCGATAGTCAAATTTTTTAAAGCGTAAAGATTCCATTTTCTTGGCATGCTTAACATACAAAAAATGAACAGCGATGTTGCATTTCACGAAAGAACGGAATTATGGAGATTTAAACCACAATTCTGCTTTGAAGGAGAGGTTTAAAATGGGACAAGTCCGTTGCAGTGGTTGCGTCTTTAAAAAAGCACCAAAGGACACTATTACGGCGTTGTAAATTGAGTGATGATTGAAGAAGAATGCCATTAAGACCCTAAAGCCTTAACGATGTTACAGGAAGTCCTTTTTCTGCTGTTCTTTTGGGAGAAAGCTAGGGTCTGTGATTGTACAAAGCGAAAGAATGTAACGTCATGTGAGTTGTGTTTATTAAAAAAGACAAATGCGACTCTTTATAGTTCTCTGACAATGCTTTTCGAAAAAGAATATTAGAATCAGTGATTTGAAGCTCTCTTGGCGTTGGGTTGTTGGTTATGGCTTCACGTGATACGGTACCATGACAAAGCTTTCGCCCTGACAGGGTTGGTGGCCATGGGGGGGGGGGGAGGGGGGGACGCAGCAACCAGGAGGTAGACCTCGGTCCGAAAAGGGCTTATGCAACGCGGGTTAGTTTAATTGTAGAGTAAGTAAAAGAAACCTTACGAGGGCTTATATGAGTTGTTGCCTTTTTATTTTCTGTACTACGTATAGTAAGTAGAGGAAGTACTTCATTCCATCCAAAAATTCGATGTCGAGATTTCACCGGAATATATGTTTTGAGGCACCCTGTCTGTGGATAGCATAACTCAAAAAATGAAAGTAGGTTAAACTCAAAGTTGGTGTTTAAGTTTAATATCGTTTAAGGATGCAGCACGAACATTTTGAAGCAAATTCCTTCGCCCTAAAATAATTTTTACATAGAAAAAGTAGCGCAAATTTTGATTTTTTGAAAAATTGCTCTAAGATTTTGATTAAAATGCCACGTGTTTAAGACATTTTATGGCAAATGAAATGTATAAATTTAATTTTCTGGCTATACCCCACATAGTCCTGTTTACACTTGAAGATTTTTGCGTAGCTTGTAAAGTGTAAGATATAGACGAAATCTTACTCTACAAGAAATGTAGATCTTGCTAAAATACACAATTTGGTCTGAATAAATTTCTTTGTAGAGTGAACCATTTCGGAGATATGCCTGGTTATTTGTGTGAGTTTTGCAGAACTTATACTTCTGTCAAATGGAAGGTCGTTATTCATTTTTTTATTTGTCAACCGTGCAAAGAGGACGGAATTTGAAAGCTAAGCCTACTGTATTCCCATATTCTTCTTGTACATACAAGGAAATAAGCAATAAGATATCTCTGTAAATGGTTATCTCAACTAACACGAAGAAGATATAGAAAGAAGAGTTTGTAAGAATGGACAATAGAAGAGTAGAGAAAGTCATGTGAATGCAACACAATTTTTTTAGAGTGCCTCAAAACATATATTTCCGGGAAATCTTGGTGTGTAAGTACTGGGTGTGCAGAAGGTAATAACTAACGTAGCATTAATATCGATTAATATTTAAATTTTCAGCATACATGGGGTCGTCCCACTTTTAGAGCGGAGACATTGTAAATTTCCGTAGCTTAAAGCAGGCTTGACGTCAGACTAACCACGCATGTACTTTAATGCAGCACAAGTTTCTTGATCCAATTATGCTGAGGCCAGAAAGGCATGGGAACGTCAAGGTTATAAAAACTATTAAAGAGATTTTAAAATACCTCACTGGAAGCACAGCTCAGAGAAGGTAGATTCGCAAATGGCTTCGCCAAGGACAGTGTGAGTCTGCACCTGGTCAACATGTGGTATCTTCCCAACAGATTTGACCAACAGGCTCTACCTCTCTAGGAATTAGCTACTCGATTTATCCCCATAGAGGCTGGCTAGGGAAGTACCCCAACTGGATAAGCCCCATTTCCTTGTAAAGTGGTCTATATGAGAGTCCTGGTGAAAGCTGTTCATTTGTTAGAGCTCATTATTTAAATCTACATTTTTGGTCGTTTTTAATTTCTCTACCGATAAGTAGAAGCAAATATTGTATTCCTCCCAAAAATTCGATGTCGAGATTTCACCGTAAATATATGTTTTGAGACCCCCTGAATAAAAAAAAAAAAAAAAAACATTTTTAGAAAAAGGTGTGTGTGTGTGTGTAAGTGTGTGTGTGTGTGTGTGTGTGTGTGTGTGTCAGTCTCTGTACAGCATAACTCAAAAACGAAAAGTCGGTTATAAACCAAATCTGGTATTTAAGTTTAATGTCTTTCAAGGATACAGCATCAAGATATTGAAGAAATTAGCCCCACCCTAAACTACCCTTTGCCTGGAAAATTTTTTGAAAATGTTTATTTTCTTGAAAATGTTTCTAACGATTTTGATTAAAATGTCTTATGTTTGAGATATTTGTATGACAAATTAAAAGCATATTTTGAATTTTCTGGCCATAGCCTATGTAATCCTGTTTGCTCTGGGTGACTTATCAATAACTCGTAAACCGTACGAGATAGACCAAATCTTTCTATAAAAATGTAGATCTCACTAAAACACAATTTATGTCCTGATAAATTGTTTTATAGAGTGAACCATTTCGGAGATATTCCTTGTTATTTGTGTCAGTTTCAGAAAACTTCAAAATTTTGTGAAATGAAATGTCGTTGTTCATTTTTACTTTCGCTAGTGGTAAGTAGGGGAATTTCTGTATTCCACCCAAAAATTCGATGTCGAGATTACACAGGAAATATATGTTTTGAGACCCCCTGAAATCAAAAAAAGCATTTTTAGAAAAAGGTCCGGTGTGTGTGTGCGCGTGCGTGTGTGCGTGCGTGCGTGTGTGTTTCTGTGTCTGAGTCTGTGCACAGCAAACGAAAAGTCGGTTAAAAACCAAAGTTGGTATTTGAGCTCAATGTCTTTCAAGAATGCGACACGAAGATTTTGAAGAACATAGCCCCACCCTAAACTACCCTTTATTTGAAACATTTTTTGAAAATCTTCATTTTCTTGAAAATGGCTGTAACGATTTTGATTAAAATGTCAAATGTTTGAGATATTTTTATGACAAATGAAATGTATACCTATGGTGAATTTGAAGGAAAGATATTTTGAATTTTCTGGCTATAGTCCCTGTAGTCGTATTTACTCTGGACGACTTCAGCATAACTGGTAAACTGTTAGAGATAGACCAATTCATACTATACAAATAATGTAGATCTTGCTAAAATACACAATTTACGTCTGAATTAATTTTGTTGTAGGGTGAATCATTTTGGAGATATTCCTTTTTATGTATATTTATTTCGGAAAACTTAAAACTTTCCTAAAATGGATCATCATTGTTCATTTTTTATATGCCAAGAGTGCAAAGAGAACGCAATCTCAAAGTTTTAAAAGATTTGACTATCGCTCAAAGCCTACTGTATTCCCATATTCCCCTTGTACCTACAAGGAAATAGCAATAAGATAATTTGTACAAATGTTTATCTCAACTAACACGAAGAAGATATAGGAAAAAGAGTTTGTAAGAATGGTTAGTACAAGAGTAGAGAATGTTGTGTGAGTGCAACACATCAGATTTTTCAACATAGTTTCCATTTCTTTGCATAATTCTGGCATGAAAATATCCTTACAAGAGAATTCTGCTCCAAGTGATGTTATTTCATACTCTGGCGTTTTGTTTCAAACTAGTAACAATGGAATCAGCTTTCATCGTCATCACAATACCCATAAGGGAGCTAGCGCAAGTTGCGATCAAGACGGTCTGATTGGCAACTTGCGCTAATTTCATTGTCAGCAAATCATAATCTCTCTCATTTTTAGGTCTCTGAGGACGGTTTTTGAGTGATGGCTCTTCTCTGAAGTGTTGGACTTCGGTCACTAAATGTGGGACCCAACGGGTACAAGCTTCGATAATCAAAGTTTTCAATCATTTCTTGCACTCCTTATGTCTTGTTTTGCAGCCTTTTTATTCAGAGTGACAGTCTTCTCTAATGAGCTCATCAACTACTACTTGTTGCGCTCTGTAGAGGCAGTTAGAGGGCGAACTCCTTGGATACTCGTGTTTACATCTTTGAAATGTTTTATTCATCTGCTAACACGGCGTAGAAAATAGATGCAAACACGTAAGATACAACATGTGTTCCGAATACCTAGATCTATCACTGGTTTAAAGTAATGCAATAACTTACCTTCCACCTTGTATATTGGAATTTGTTAAACTCTGTGGGCAACAACATTTGTGAATCCATAACGTTGCACTTATGTTGTGGAGTTAGGAAGTTACCTATCGACATTTTGAGTTCACTGGGGATTAAACATGTCCAGAGTGAAAAGTAGTACAAGTTACCGTGTGCAAGAGTAGGTACGTTGGGGAATTTAAGGTTATTTTCAGCTGTGGTGGTAAAATCCTGTTTTGTCAGCCATGTGATAGAGCTATAGCGGCAGACCAAAGTTTGTAAGTAACAAAACGTTTACTTCGTGAACCCTTCCAGGAATAATGTCTGGTAGTACAACGTACAGCCACTCAGCCCGCCTCCGCAGCGTGGTGGAAGCGCATCTGCCGCATGTCCAAGAGGTCGCGAGTCTCGCTGAGGGCGAGTGGAGTCCACGGAGTGATTGAAAATCTTCAAAGACAACCACACGTATTGGGCCATGTGCATGAGGCTCACCACCACCGATATAGGCTCTGCAATGACGTAGGAGGTACAATGACGTAGTTCGAGGCTCGTTTCTAATGTAGACAGGTCGATATTGGGTTTATTGATGAAATGTGAACGTATAACTATCTCACATTTCAATACCCTACAGCGTCCAAACTGTGCATTTCCGGACAGGGGTTCCTATTGCAATAATGATCAGTTTGACCTCCCGCACAGCATACTAAGTGTTGTCGTTGCTTTTTGGGACACCCTATATATTGCATTCGTGTACCAGATGTATCGAAATATTTGCATATGAAATCCTTAGCGTAACCTTTGCCCCCTGCGGCGTAGCATCAGTCGGAGAGCTTGAGAGTTCTCAAATTTTAATCTCAGAGGTAATACGGATGTAATTTAGTTACTAACGAATTAAGATCACTTCCGAGAATGTCTAAAATGCTGTATTTACACTTAGTAACTGTCAGTTTATATATTACTCCTTTTACAAAACTTATCGCTAAACAATAGCGGATTTTGTCATAGATAACGAATAGCTATCCACATCTAACAATCGTATAACATCTGCTTTACTTACTTTAATTGACAGAAAATAGGTGAATTAAATTAACATCACTTGCAAAACAGTTTCGTTCATGAGCATCACATATAAATCAATTCCTTTCACAATACAATGGACATTTAACATCTTCCGTAATTAAACTATCGATCAATATCCGCTCTTTCTAGCTTTTTGTAGTGTTTAACGCCCACTTTTACCACTACGGCACCGCAGGCGGTGTCACTGATGATACATGGAATGAAGATGGAGCACCGCTGGAATGAGATGGCGGGGGAAACCGGAGAACCCGGAGGAAACCCGCCCCAACACCGCTTCGTCCACCACAAATTCCACTCTTTCTTTTGGTCATTGAATCTTAAAACAAAAGAAGTTAGCCTACGCTTCCTCTATTCTCACAAGATCATTTCAGGGGCCATTTTGCTGCCTCTATTTTGTGCAATTGGAATAATTTCAGAGTGTTTACACAAAATACTGTCTCAAGGAGTAGAGAAAGCCGTGTGAGTACAACACATCACATATTTAAAATAAAAGGCCAATAGATTTAAATGCAAACGTGTTCTTTGCACACAAATACAAGGAAAGATAAACAAGAAACGTGGTAGACGTTCAAGTGTTTTATTTAGTACATATACAAGTTAGCGGCCATTATTTGTAGCTCAAGGCGTTTAAATACCCAAGAAGTACGCTAAAGTTGCCTGTTTTATGGAGTATTAAGTTCAGAGTATGCAGGAGAGCATTCTTCTCGTGTAGCACATATTGTTGTCACCACAGTTTTATCTCGGGTGGGATTTTCCAGTTTATCTTTGAGAAAGTGAAGTCCTATAACACACAGTGGAGTGCAGTGTCGTCGTGTAGAAAATTATGCTTTAAGTTGGAAGTTATGAACAAACCTGGCGATGGAGGGAAAGAGAGAGCCAAAGGATCGATAGACTCTTTTTCTCCCAAATTAATTTTACCGGTTTGTAGAGACTTTCCTCCTTCAGCAGGTAAATTCAGCGCCGAGGATTACAAGTCCGGATTTCATGCACCTATAAATTAGCTTAATACAACTTAATTACTACCCTCTTCTTTTTAATTTCTCTACCTAGTACCTAGTAGTAGCTGAGTGAGATGTCTCCGTGGTAACCTGTGACGTTCACATTCGAGAGGTCGTGGGCTCGACCTGGGTCACCAGGCGAATGCTGGGATGTATAATTACTTGCCTTGAATTTTCTTACTTCCAATTCAATTCATTGATCATTTCATTTATGTTTCATCCCATGGTTCTTTCAGCGCTGCAAGTGTCAGTGAAAGTGTTAGGTGCAGCATGGCAGGGAGGATATGCGCACAGAAATTCCTTCATTGTTCGTGGGATCCGGGTAGGAAGGGAGGCCGCATCTGAGTGCGGACCCCACGCCGAGGTGCCCCTGACTTAGGCACAGAAGAACTAAAGCAGGCATGGACAAACTCGGCTCAATGGGCCACTCAATGCCTCACTCCACCTGCCATCCCTTCCCTACACTGCTGTTCAGGTGCCAACACGCCTCATTCAGTGGCGAGCATGGCTGTTTCATGAAGAGTGCTAGAGAAAAATTGTTTTAAGTTACAAAAACAGGAGTTACAATGCGGATTTCAATTTTCAGATATGAAGCATACGTCAAACGCCACTTTTATCAGATGCATAAACCAATTATAGTTTCTTATTAGTTTACTTAATATAAACTTGTATTTCGTGTTTCAAAGTTTCAACATAATATTAAATTTAAAGCCAAGCAATTTACTATGTTGATCAAATAGTTTTGAAATATTTTTATGGTTAAATAACAATTAGACTTTACTGCTTTACTTATTGTCAAAGAGAAACAATTTAGTATGTTAATCATAAGGCCTAAGGATATTACGTGCATAAGATAAGGAAGGTTACAGACTTCAAGATTATGTTATTTACCTAATCACAGTAATAATTATTCTATGCAAACTATGTTTAATATAAACAAAATAGTTAATAACAGCGCAGAATTTATTACTACCAGGCACCACTGTATGTGTTGTATCCAAACAACCTTTAACACTCGGCAAGAGAATGTGGGGTAGGTAAGGCAAGTTCAGTCGCTACCTGTCCTCTCGTGCCAATGCCCTACCTAGCGCACTTAAACCTAAACTGCTTGAACCTGCCTCTAAGGTGATCCTCTCACGCGCTCCGAAACTACGGATATTCCTTCTTCAATGGATAAGATCTTTGATCTGTGGTCTCTACCTTGAAACCAGCCCGTATTTCATTTTAGTATCACTTTTTTCCGCTTAAAGAATGTAATCAGATAATACTCAATAACGTATCATTTATTTGTCTTATCACTGTCTTCACTGGTACAAGAATAAGTTAATGTCATAAGCAAAACCACGTATTCTCTATGACTGAAACAGCCTAAACATTGTTGCATATGTGCATATTTATATTTTATTTTATTTTAACTCAGTTTCCATGTGGGTATTGTCATTACTACTTAAATTAATTTCCCAAAGGATTTATCGTAATCAATTAAGTACTACGCTAATGTTATAAAACATTCTTAGGTTTCTTTTGAATTTATTCACGACTATGAGCCAGTCATAAGAACGAACACTGTAAATATTGTAAGAAATTACCATGTCACAGAACCCACTTCTGACACCAGGGAGACAAAAACGAGAAAATATAATTACCTTTTCTGCCACTTTATTTTTACTTTCTTTACTACGAATAGCAAGTGGAGGAAGTAGTGTATTCCACCCAAAACTTCGATGTCGATATTTCACCGGAAATATACGTTTCGAAGCTCCCTGATTCCAAAAAGAAGCATTTTTAGAAAAAGGTCCGTTTTTGTGTGTGTCAGTCTGTGTAACTCAAAAATAAAACATCGGTTAAAAACCAAAGCTGGTGTTTAAGCTTAACGCCTTTTAAAGATGGGACACGAAGACTTTGAAGAAAGTCCCTCTACTCTAAATTTGGAAAATTTTTCGAACATATTGATTTTCTCGAAAATGGCTCCAACGATTTTGATTAAAATGCCATATATTTGAAACACTTTTATGCAAACGTAATGTGTGTTTTGAATTTTCTGGCTATATGCTATGTAGTTCTGTTTATTGTGGATATCTTTTGCATAACTGGTAAACCATAAGAGATAGACCAAGTCTTACTGAAAATGTTAATCTCAACTAACATGAAGATGATAAAAGAATAGGAGTTTGAGTTACTCGTGGTCTTTTTGAAAATAAGTTGCTTCAGTAAATTGATGTGTTTGTGAACGTCGTCTAACAAATGTGGTTCTCACACGATGGTTCGCCAGCTCATTTCAGTTGGATAGCACGTAATTTCTTGAATGATGAATTTCCAAATAGGTGGATTGGTCAAGAGGGACTCATAGAATGGCCTACATAATCTCCTAATTTAATCTAAAGGATTTATTTGTCTGGGGACATTTAATGCCCGTGGTTTATGCGACTCCTGTGCCGAATATTGACGCTCTGAGAGTGTGGGTCTATATTAGATTTGACTAGATCTCTATGCATTTGCAACAGGATTGAACCTTTAATTTTGTCTTGTAACTCACCAATTAACAATTTTCACACCCATGTTTCTATAGCTTTTACTGTTACAATTTGGAAGGGTGTTCTGAAATATTTGACACCAATAATGAAACATTCTGTATAGTGTAAAAACTGGGAAATCTGGCGGTGAATCTAAGAACTTCATTTGATACAACCTTCCATCCAACCAGCCCTCTCTTGTAAACAAAGTTAAACTGGAATGTCTACTTACCACTCCATAAAAACACATACTATTTGCTTAGTATGTGCATCATACAAAGTAAACCAAATAGTAGAAGGGACTTTGAATAGGAAATCAAGTGTTTACTCTTCATATGTTCATACCATGCATTCTCATTCCTTATTAATGAAATTTAACCCTAGCCTTTTGACATACCTGCATTTGCTAAGTATTTCTTCATTAACACCACTTTTCGAAGTTTTCAAATGACAGCATTGTTAGAAATAATATTTCAAGTTTTTTGTTGTTTTTCTTCATCGATCAAAAAACACGTGGTATGTATATAATATGAAAACGTGTGTTACATTCATAGAGCTTTCTCTACTAATTCTTCAACAAACTATTTTTCTATAGCCTAAATTTTCTGTCTCTTTCAACCAATTTGAGATTATTTTATGCCACGTTTCCTTAAAGTTTCAATGCCAATCAGGACATACCCTCCATAGGCTTATGTGATACACAAATGTTTGCTGTGCAGCTTGTTGGGTGTGTAAGGGAAATTAATGCTCCTATATCTGTTCGGTATTTTAATCATTTTTACTTTCTCTACTACGTGAGTTTGAGAAAATATGTATTCTACCCAAAACTTCGATGTCGAGATTTCATCGGAAATATATGTTTCAAGGCTCCCTGGATAAAAAAAGCATTTATAGAAAAACGTCCGTGCCTCTGAACAGCATAACTCAAAAGCAAAAAGTCTGTTAGAAACCACATTTCGTATTTAAGATCAATATCATTCAAGGATAAGACACGAGAATTTAAAATTTCTCTACCCTAAAACATTCTTTACATAGAAAATTATTCGAATGCCATAAGTTTAAGATACTTTTATGGCAAATGAAATGTATATTTTGAATTTTCTGGCTATAGTCTATGTAGTCTGGTTGACTCGCATAACTAGTAAACCGTAAGAGATAGACTAAATCTTACTACACAAAAAATGTAGATCACGCTAAAGCACGCATTTTATGCCCAAATAATTTTTCTTTCTTTCTTTTATTGTAGAGTGAACCATTTCGGAGATATTCCTTGCTATTTGTGCGAGTTTTGCAATACTTATGCTTTTCTCAATTGGAAGGTCGTTCTTCAGTTTTTTATGTCTTGGCCCTGCAAAGAGAACGGAATTCCAAAGCCTTCATATATCGACCAGCTTTAAAAGATTTGACTGTCGCTCAAACACGCATGTTCTCCTTGCGCCTACAAAAATTAGCAATTAGCAATAAAAGTTTGTAAGAATTATTAGTAGACAAAGTAATATGAGTGTAATACATCAGATTTTTCTCACCTTATTTTACTTCTAATTGAACCACAAAACACAGTTCAATTGCCTGGATCATATCAGAGCCGCCAGTGTGTCGGAATTTTGTCTCGAGGAGTTATTTTGCATGTTAGTAAATCTCAGGCTGTTATTTTTGAGCAGAATTAAAAACCATCGCTCTGGGCTGGGTTTGAACCTGCCACCATGTTAGCAGTAGGCGAAAATCGAATCAACTGGGCCAAACAGAGCAACTGATTTCGTAACACTGCACTTTACACACTCATATTGTCACGTATGTGATTGAGAAGTGCCTATTTTATATTAAGTTATAACATTTTATTAAGCTTCTAAATTTGTGATAAATCACATTTTACAATTCCTTTTAACTTGTTACACATATCTTAAGATATATATGTGACCGGACATGGGTGGTTCACCACTTCCTATGGTAGTCCCTATGGACTTTTCTATGATGTCACCCTTCCGCATAGTAACGGCTGGAATGGTTTCATCATGCGATGTCACGTGTCTTAAGAATTTTCTAGAACATCCCGTTCACCAGGGCGTTGGCATACCAAATATGGTAAAAGCCGCGACTACAATTGCAAGACCCCCATAGAGGACAGGACGCGTTATAACCGGGCTCTGAGAGCTCGCTCGGAGGGAGTCTTGTCCAGGAACTGCTGTGTGCTGTGCTCCACGCCGCTGAGGTGGCGGTCGCCACCCGACGGGTCAACTATGTTGACTGGTCTTCTCAACTTCATCAACGCAACTTGACATCGTCCGTAACGGGTAAGCTTATTCAACCCTAAATTGTAAACCAACACTGCTTTGCTGTTGTTTCAATACTAATACAGAATAAATATGTTTCAAGCCAAACAGTGTCTTTCTGCTCTACCATCTGATTATAAAGCTATGTCCCCCAGTTACAACCAAGTTGTGACATCAGTGTTAGAGTCACCGGGTAGGTTGTGACATTATTGGTGGAGGCGCCGGTTTCTCTAAATTTTTTTGGAGAAATATGGTTACGATCTCGATACCCTCTAAATTTCTGTGTTTCTATTGACTTATTGGCGGAGGCGCCGGTTTCTCTACATTTTTTGGAGAAATATGGTTACGATCTCGATACCCTCTAAATTTCTGTGTTTCTATTGCATTATTGGTGGAACCGCCGGCTTCGCTAAATTTTCGCGAGAAGTATGGTTTCAATCTCGGTAACCTCTAAATTTTGGTATTTCTCTTGTCATATGTTGAAGACGTTAGTTTTCCTAAATGTTTTGAGAAGTACGGTTTCGGTCATGTACCTGTTGAATTTGTATAGTTTTCCTTTGTCATACGGCGGATGCACGGCATCTCTGATACCTTTTAGAGATATGGTTTCCGTTCCAAGTCTCTTCATTATTAACATCAGACTTATTGTATGTTTTAATGTGTGCTTTGTAAAATATTGACATGTGTGACCCGATTGTCTTCCTTTTCTAAATTTGTATCTCCTGTTTTCAATGTTAAGACCACCTAAACAGAGACATCCACATTTTATTTCAAATCGTCAGCAATAAAACGATTCTTGCCCGTACCGTTTCCTTAATATTGCTGGCTCAATTCATGGGTTATTTAAGGGTTTATTATAATCTAGAAGTCTGAAGTTCTTACATATGTGATGTAATATTCAATCAGAATGTTAATATTCCCCGCCCACCCTTCCCCCTCCTGACACGAATATGCCGCACATTTATTTTAGGATTGGTTTATTTCTGGACATACACATCACCTGTTCTAAATTAGGAGCGATAGTCCCGTTAATATGGCGATAATTACATTGATAAGGTAACATAATTTCTTCCTTGAAACTGTGTTATTCCTATAAATTCTCATTATCTAGGTTTATGAACACGGAACGGCAAACGTTGATGAAAGTTAAAGCAAATGCAGCAGAGCAATGAAAAAAAAAAAAAAAAAAAAAGATAGGAAAAGAAACAAGAAAAATAAAATAATACAAAAAAAAATACAAAAACTAATGTTATTCCCTAAACACGGGTAATCACTGTTTGCTTGAGAGATTATACTAATTAAGTTGTTTGCATATTGTTGAGATACTCAACTTATTAATTTATTTCGCCCTAACACTTTTGTAAATCTGGGTTTGTTTATCCAACATTTTAATGTCTTGAACTTCCAATTCATTTCAATTATACTTTTTGAGGTTACTGTACTCTGTTCAGGAAATATTTATACACATAGCGATCAAACTTGCGCTCTAATTTTTCTGCAGTAGCATAAGTGCTTAGTAAATAAAGTTTTACAAATATTTTTGGCTCAGAGATACCTACGCTTAATAAGAATGTAAATGTGTTAAAGTTACGAAACTGATAGGCTTGTGCAGATTTCACTAAGTATCCTCTCATCAAATATTTGGCGTATAATAATGCTTTCTTTGCTATCACTGGTAACAAGTATTGATTTTTATAGAACGATGACTGTTTATCTTTCTGTTTCTGTTATTCATCATTGGGTTAAATATAGGTGAAAGCAATATTTCTCTACAGAACCACCAGATCTTTCTGTTGTAACGCGAAGAATACTTTTTCCCATTTGTAATTATCAATTATATATGTTAATTTTGTTTCTCGTAGGAATATTTTCTCATAACTTAATCGTTATGTGATTTTCTAGTACCCCATTATCCTTATACTAAAATTATGTCTGTGAGTGTATTTAATATTCAAATACTAGAAATAACATAAGAAGTATTAAAAAGAAAAGCTTATCTATTTTTTAATCATATTTTGGTGTTAATTTAACTCCAACCATTCAGCCAACTTTTAATTAAATTTAATTAACAAGATTCATGTCACAGTTGTGAATTTCATGGTATAGAAATTGTCAAAAATGATCTATACATTAATTAATCAGCAAAACATAATAGAATTCAAACCTACTAGGTAACACAAATAAGAACTACAGTAACGACCACGAAAGAATAATACACATGTTGAGTTTTATTTTTTTTTGCGAACTATAAACCTTCTGTGCATAAGGCTATGTAATTTATTTTCACCCACTTGGAGAATAATGTGTTCAATACTTATTGAAAGAACCTAAAGGAAAATGATAAATGAACGACATATTAAAACGAAAACACAAAAGGAGACTTTAGAAATACTGCGTTACTATCCTACATTGTTAACTTAATCCTCTCCATATTAAAGTTCACTGCAGATCTTGCTGAACATATGAATAGTTTTCAGCTTAATGATATTGTAATTACATCACTTGTCAATTCCTATTTATTCAAACAATTTTAAACTACGAGCAGGTTCATATATCAATTATTAGGCTTTTATGTATCAAATACAGGTTACATCACTAAAAAGTATTTTACAATTGTTATCATTATCACTTTTCTTTGAAAAAAAAAAAAAACATCAGTGTGCTTAATTTTAAATACTCTAATTAGCATAAAAAGAACCAAATCTCGAAGAAGAAGAAATATTGTTTTCTTTGCTTTCCATCTATAAGGAGATAAATAACTGCATTTATTTTTAGTTTAGGATAATAGGAATGATTTTTCTTCCAAAGTATATAAATTATTGTCGCCTAATGTGTACACACTTCTGCACTTTGAACCTACACATATAAATTTGAACACATGGATAATACCGAAATATCATGCAAATTAACTACATTAATACTACTCTTGATGCCTAATGTTCACTACTCCTTTCATTTACTTTTAGGGTGTATTACTGAGAGCTACACCTCACGTGTTCTACTGATACGTTTCATGAATTACATCTATTTCTAAAACTATTTACGAAGTTGGTCTGTTTTTCTACTCACGCTTATACGAATTTATTCAGATAAAGTGAAAATCCAATAGCGATGAAAGTTATGAAATCAATGCTTAAAAGCTTAAATAGATACACATTACATTAAGTTATTGGCGTACTAGAAGAGTATGATGGTTTTCCTAATAATAACAATAAGCTGACGAGAGTTATATGCATCAATATTCGATTTCAATTTGAAAGTGTGTAGCACAATAAATATTAAATTGTCAGATAAAGGTGGAATCATTAGGATTATGTTGCACATCTTTTAATTTCCATATTAGTAATACTGATTTTTCTATTTATTTTTTTGAAGATTATGTGTGAACACGATGCATTTACACAAGAATTGACTACGCGAAACAGCATTGAGTCAAAATTAAGCTGCATCTTTTTCTTTTTAAAATAATAGATTAAATCCTACCTTGGATTAAAAAAAAAAAAGTGCATTTACAACAGAACATTTAATTCCTTCCTTACATAAATCTTGTATTCTAAACACTATATCTGTATAACTCGACCACAATATTATCTCATTCCGGCTGTGTACCTTCCGGAGGTATGCGAATGCAGATTCCTGCAAGGTCAAGTACAAAAGATAAGCGTGATAGAGTAGTTATTTCAGTGAGTCGTCTTCCTCAACTATTTCCGTAAAACACTTCCATACGCGATAATATGATAGCGTGACATTAAAAGGTATTACTTATTTTTCAAATCCGTCTATGACAAAACTTTCATTTGGTACTATTTTCTTCTGCACTTACGTAATAAACATTTGATATTAAAGCGATATTTGTACTAATATAAGGTAACGTTGAGGTTTTTATTGTGATGTTTTGATGTCAAAGGTTCAAAACTTGGTACGTGTATAATTTACCCCCCTTAGACAATTTGAAAGTAACTTCTTTCTATTATATGACTGATCCAAAATACACAAACTTTTCATGTTCTGATTACCAAGGTAATTTCGTAGATCGTATTTTCGATACCATCACTAATTTGCTGATACTTAAAATATTTTAATTTGCTATGTTTTACTTTTGACAACTTTACGTTTTATTTCACCTTCTCAAAAACTCAACTTACCTCGAACATGTGTTTTTTTTCCCCTACGTTTTCACAGCATTGCGTATATCCTGGCACACATTGAATACTAATGCGTTTGTATTATTCCTGGTTGCTTGTGCACTTAGTTTCTTGTTAACCGAAATACAATTTTACGGTAACCAATACTCAACCAGTCACAGATCACTTCCTTAAAATCTTTATATATACATCTTCCTACTTTCATGGTATTTACTGTATGTTCCCTTTTTTCCTTATAACTGCAGATGCATATTTACGCACGTTTTTCTGTTTTCACATTAATAATTATTTTGGTATAGCGAATTAGTTATGTTACTATTTCTTCGCAATTCTACTAGACGCTGTGTCCTTCATTGGCAATATTGCTTTCATAGTTATACAGTCAGAGTAACTGTTTACACAATTTTCTTATTCCCCATTCATGTTAGTTATTATGGTACTTCACATTAAAATTACAGTTTGAATTCTCATGTTTGCTAGTAGTAGGTGCATACGATAATTATTTTCTGGGTATTCATTAATGGAAGTAGAGCACTTTGAAATACAATCGCTATACTATATTTCTTCCCTGATGAGTACATTATTTAATAATTGTATTACTTTGTATATATTTTGCTATAAAATCACTTAATTTTTTCACACTTACAAACATTTACACGATTATCTTTCTGCCATGTGTTAGTGTTGATTCTTAATGAAATCAGAGAAAATACTGAACGACTGAAACACAGTATTGCAAGTCTGTGTTTAATTTTTTTGTTTCATAAAATCTCATTGTGTTTTCCTGAGTTATGTTTGCAGAGATATTGTTCAATTGCTAAGAACGAAACAAACGTTGTTCTTCTGTTGATTATGCCGTCAAGAGCTACCTGTTGGAAGTGCTCCGCACCTTCGCGACGATACAGCCTTCATTTTATTTCAATAGGTACTATCAATTTTTTGTTTTGTTTTTCATACTTACATAAGCAGCCACTAAAACCTAACAGTTGAGTTTATGGTATTTGTCTGGATGTGTTTCAGCTACCTTTTACTGATTTTGTATTTAAAATGAACTAGGTGTCATCAACTAGGGTCATATTTATAATTTTCTTTCTCTTCTTTTGTAAAGAGAGATATGAATATTGTGATTATATTGTTAGTATATAGGGGATGTCAGAGTACTTTTTATTTGTTGTTTTATGATTATCAGATTTATGAGGTACAACTTTTTCAGCGGGAGTGCCGCAGGGCCCCCGAGGAATGGAGTTGGTGACGCGATATTTAGGGAAGTATTGCGTTCTTTCATGGATATATCGCAAGATTCCATGAAATGTGGTTATTATTGAATATAATGAAGTGATGAAACAAAATGGTTCTTATATTTGGCAGGTAAACCGCGAGGTCCTGACAGACTAAGATCCTGAGAGATAACTGATGAAATACAAAGATTATTTCATCTTGGCGGGTGAGCCGCGAGGCCCCACCAAATGGTAATTTTGAGAGATTATAGTTCAAGGAACTATTGAGAGTTAATTTTTCCTGTGCACAGAGGCCGATGAATTTTGTTTTATGTAGTTAATAAGTGGGTCGCTCCCATGGATATTGTTGAGAGATATTAATATGTGAATTTGCGGAAGAGTACCGCATCTGTTATAATATGTATTATATGGACTCTGACAACTTCTATTGTATTTTAAGATTCCTTAAAGAATCATTAAATGTGATGACAGCCAATGAATTTGTCATATACTAGTTATTGTGACCTTTTAGTTGAGCTCAGCTCAAACATGTATTCCTAGCCCTGTTGCTGCTTATGATGAGTTATTACGAGCTTCCCCCTACCTTTGTAACTCATTTATACTTGATACCACATTGCATAATGTATTTTAGAAAGCTCGTTAAATTGTTCAATCTGTTCTGATAAATTATGTAGTTTCCTTGGGGATTCAGTCTGTAATCTTAAGGATGCCATAATTCACTATTAGTTCGTCGATAAGACCTTCTCTAAATTTGAGATATTTTAGATATCACAGGAGCGAGTGCTATGATGCACGAATCTCCCATAATTCATTCTGAATAAATATCACAAATAGGGAATGTTACAATGCCCATACAAGCATTATTTGACTGACTTGGAGGGACGATCCTTTGACAATATAGCCAACTAGGACTGCGCAGGCTATTTATTGGCGAAGAACGATACCTTTAAGTTTAGCGGTATGCTTTCATTTTTAGATATTTATGCTATCATTGGGCCATGTTTTTTCCTCTTCCGTCGCATACAAGTTCTCCTTGGTATTTTTGTTTTACATTATGGTCACTTGGATATCCTAGAAGATTACATCACTGTATTCCTATTACTGGTAAAATTCTTATTTACTCCAGCTATGTAGTTGTTTTAACCTTATTAGTTACATTCTTATAATGATGGAATAGAATTCTTAATTGCCTTGTTTAATTTTGATTATAACACTATTATGTTAACAAGAAGAAGCTCCATTTTATAACAAAACTGAAAGTTTCAATTGTAATTTAGTTCACTATATTCTTGTGCAACATAATCTATCTTATTCATGTTGATTTTTCATTATGTAATATTTTGTAATTTCGGTGAAACATCTGTGTAAACTGCAAAGTATACTAGTAATGAGCAGATTGGTTTGAAGCCTTCCCTATGTGACTTATTTTTTCTTCACTAAATGTTTTTTTCTCTCTCACATTAAATACCTTTTAATATACAAACTACAAGTATCAATTTTGATATGGAATTTTATTGTTCGATTCTATTACCTCGATGTTTCACTTAATGTATGTCATGGCTTAACTCATTACGTACATTATATTGTCATTGTTTTATTAAGCTCAGTTGTAGCACCTTTACTATAAAACCTTTCCCTCTTTTTTTCCCCTCTCCTTCCATATTGCTTTACGTACCTTTTCCTTCCCGTATTATACTCTCACTTATTCTTTTTCGTTCTCCCTCCTTTCGCACATTATATTCTTTGATTCCCTCTGCCTTCCTATATTCTACATAAATATTGTGTCCCCTTTTATTGTATATCTTCCTAATTCCTTTGTATTTTTGTGTTCTTTTGTCACCCACACGGCCTACGCCTACACGTCTGAGAAGACACACCACTCTGCAATGAGGACTTTGGAGACACCTCACCAACACGCACACACTTAGTCGTTCTACGCTTCCTCTTGGATGAACTATGACACTGCGTTTCCCAAGTGGAATATTGAACTTGGAGTGTTGAGCATGTATTTAAAAGCCTGTAAACTATTCTTAAAAATCTCTAGGTGTAACGCCGGATTTCCTGCAAGGACCACATTCTCTGGACATAGTGAGAAGGCGCAGGAAATAAGTGTACTTATCGTGACTGAATAGCGGACTATGTACCAAAGATTATCCTCAACGTCTGCGTTCAGCGGTATAGTCCTGCATGGCAATCTACAGTGTGTTCTAAAGGTGTCCAAAACTCGGAACAGTTTCCATACTGCTGTTACAGCGTGTTTACAAGGGCTTGGACCTCCTTCAACGTGGAATCAACGATGTAACTTCTGTTTTCCTTCCCTGTTAGTTTCATCCACTCCTCCCCCCTGTAAATCCCTCTTACTCTTTTATTTCGCAGGTGCTACACTCCTTTGTTATTTTTATTTCTATGTATGTAAGGGAATACTTCAGTTTTATACATGTTCTTTGATTTCGCACCTCGCAAGTATGCTTGGTTGCCTATGAATACATACAATAATGTTTGTAATTAGGCTAGTTTGCAGTGTTTGGTCCCTCCCTTTCCATTATATAGGAGTATCACTTTATGTTACATTCTTGTTGTTTTTAGCCGGCGCCAGGCGTCGCCTTTCTAAACGTTGCGGGATATGTCACGTATGTGATTGAGAAGTGCCTATTTTATATTAAGTTATAACATTTTATTAAGCTTCTAAATTTGTGATAAATCACATTTTACAATTCCTTTTAACTTGTTACACATATCTTAAGATATATATGTGACCGGACATGGGTGGTTCACCACTTCCTATGGTAGTCCCTATGGACTTTTCTATGATGTCACCCTTCCGCATAGTAACGGCTGGAATGGTTTCATCATGCGATGTCACGTGTCTTAAGAATTTTCTAGAACATCCCGTTCACCAGGGCGTTGGCATACCAAATATGGTAAAAGCCGCGACTACAATTGCAAGACCCCCATAGAGGACAGGACGCGTTATAACCGGGCTCTGAGAGCTCGCTCGGAGGGAGTCTTGTCCAGGAACTGCTGTGTGCTGTGCTCCACGCCGCTGAGGTGGCGGTCGCCACCCGACGGGTCAACTATGTTGACTGGTCTTCTCAACTTCATCAACGCAACTTGACATCGTCCGTAACGGGTAAGCTTATTCAACCCTAAATTGTAAACCAACACTGCTTTGCTGTTGTTTCAATACTAATACAGAATAAATATGTTTCAAGCCAAACAGTGTCTTTCTGCTCTACCATCTGATTATAAAGCTATGTCCCCCAGTTACAACCAAGTTGTGACATCAGTGTTAGAGTCACCGGGTAGGTTGTGACAATATCGCAATATACATCGAGCGTGTGTATGTGTGTGTGTGTGTGTGTGTGTGTGTGTGTGTGTGTGTGTGTTTATAATATTGTTTAATGTTGCCTCTGCTTTAAGTAGAGTATGTTGTTGGAATTGAGTTAAAAAAGAGAGTAAAGAACGAGATTGGTTTACAGACTGAGATACAGGTAGCAAACCGATTTCCTTTGAAGTGAATTCTGCGAGAAATTGCTCGTGTTTTCATTTACAACATATGCGTACACTGGAGCTACCGTTTATTATTATTTTGTAAACTTCCATTTACGCTTTTCCTGTTGCAGAATAATTAACAGATACATATATCCTACTGCCGATCTTTGTGTGTTCAGTAAATAGAAATACACGTAAAGCTTGATGAAAGCCAAATTGGACCGCGCGATACACACAAGCCAAGTTCTGAACCAGCTGCAATTATTTGTTTAAAATTGTCAGGAAATTTTTATTTTCACTCCAAAAACCGTATAGTTGTCAGACTGCCCAAAGCAGCCGGGGATTGCTGTTTCAAGGTATTTACAAAACAAATCAAACTTTAAATTTAAATATACGCCAAAAAAGAAGTTTTCTGGACTCTTAGCAGATTCAGATGTTTATGCTATCCATTTTACTATGCAACGTATTACATTCACATAGTTTTCTCTACTCACTTTTCTTTTGTGCAACATATTCACGTGAACTTCATCCAATTTTCTGTACAACTGATATCCAAATGCAAGTGTAACATTCACACGACTTTCTGCACTCGCTTTTCTTCCTGAAATGTATGTGGTTGTGTAACAGTGCTTTTAGGTAGTTCCTTCCCGATGGTTTTATTTATTTTGTTTATTTTATAGTACCCTTAGAGTTTTATATAACCTGTGCTTAAGCATATTAAGTGTAATCTAAGGTTAAAGTTGCAGGGATAAACCAGGGAACTTTCGGGTATTGCAGCAAGTCTACAATAACACTTCCTATTGTATTAAATGTATTTAAATTAAGTACTTTTCTAGCAAGACCAACCAACCTGAGGCAAATTAGAGAGTTCTAACCGTTACTATAAAGATTGACAGGCCGTAGAAATTAATTTAAAACTTTTAAAAGTAGGGAAACCCAATGACTTTAAAGTTATTACTATTGCAGTATATATTGCGGAAAATTGCGAAGTAACAGAACTAAGTCTGTGTATGAGAAGTCGCAAGTAGGAAAGGAAACACATTAAAGAATAAAGAGGAAACTTACAGTTGTGTTTAGAAGTACTTGCTGATTTAAACGGGTGCATTTGTCAGCCTAAGGGACTAAGCTGCCCTAATTAGACATAGGTGCAACAAGGGTCATTAGAGTCTCGCCACCACTGTGGAATGTGGTAGCTTGTGTTCCCGCATTTGGGGGAGGGAAAGTACTACTTGAATATGAATGTAAACTACTACTTATTTCTCCTTACAAGTATTAGGCCCTCCCACTTGTTAGTCTCACTGCCATCTCCTGGGACGTACAGCATTCCTTCTCTGTGAGACTTGAACCAATGTCTTTCAGTCTTTGTGTCGTAACTACCTGTCACATCAAAGACGGAGAAGCCAATGGTAGGTGGAAGGTCGGATCATGTGGGTAAAGATTATTCCGCAAGACTACCAATCTTGGGATCACACACATTTTTCAAAAAGTAAACACGGAAGAATCACTTCTCAACTTCTCTAATAATTTTTTGTGACAAGATGACAAAAGCCAGTCCAATTTACTTTTTCTCACTTCATGTTTCTTCTAAAGTTTTGCACAAATCCACAGTTCTCCTCCAATGACAACACAGTCTACAGCCTTTCGTGATATTCAACTCACAACTGTTTTCTTCTAGTAGCCTCGACTGAGTGCTTTGACTTTGTTCAGTTTCTGTGTCTCTCAAACACTATCTTTCACAACAGTACCACACACACACACTCACACACATACATACACACACACACAGCTGTCTCTTACTCGCTGACACAATGACTGATTCAAAAACTGTTCTCGCGCGCTCCGGAAGCTTTAATACGGCAATCACGTTCCCAGATTTGTCTCGAACATCTACAAGCAAGCCGTCTGCCGGACATTTCTTGAATGACCTGGAAACCCACCTTTGATACGTGCGGCGCCTGGTCTGTGGTGTGAAATACCTTGACCCCGACTGTCCTTTGTTGTGTGCCCCGGACGGCGTCACATTACTTAGCCATCACTGCTTACTTTAATGACTTATGACTTTAATGACTTATCTCATTTACGCATTTGCAAACTGATTGGTTTTCAAATAGGAACACCAGCCCGGAAGTGTACTGTTTGGACGCTGGAAAACGTGGAAATTTGAGAACGAACGGTTTTGACAGTTTGTTGACATTCGTGATGGTATCTTAGTTCGGAAGGTGTGCAACCGTTTAGTCATCTGTGTATTGAGATGTATGACCTGAGAATAATAACATTCTGTGCATGTGCTAAATTGCTCCATAGAGTTCTTGGTGTGGATTCTACTGCGTTACTTGTGTAGTTTCCAGTACATTAATGTTTTTAACAGCAGTGCAACACGTACCAGCTGTGGAAATGACCACCATGAGCTCCAGCATACTTTGATGTAAATGTGTGAAATCACCTCAACGTCACATAGGTAGTCAAATCAATCGACTGGTAGATGTGGACTATTTCCATGGCCACTACGATCGCCAGATCTGAGACCCCTTGAAGTCGTATGAAGAGTATGGTGTGGCACTCCTGTAACGTCAGCGGAGGACCTTATGGATCGAGTTCACGGATCGACTGAAAATCATCAGAGAAATTTCAGGTGCATGTGGTTCACCACCGCCGATATATGCTCAGCAAAGACGTAGGAGATACACAGTTCAAAGTCCGTTTGTAATGTAAACAACTCGATGTTGGATATATTCACATAATGTCAACGATCATCCATCTCACATTTCGATGCACTACAGTGTCCAAACCTTGCATTTCTGGGAGGGGTTCCTATTTGGAAACGATGAGTTTGTCTCATAACATATTAAGCATTGTGGGTATTTTTGGCACACCCTGTATCCACAATAGCAATTAGATTACTTTTAGCACTCTTAATTTTAATTTAGGTAAGGCAATGCTTGTGGAGAAGAGAGAGAGAGCTATTTGTAGCAAAAACCCGCATATATTTGCAAAACTTAAGCACACAGAAGCTGCCACATTTAAAAATAGCAGAACAAACCTCTGAATGACGTGGTTTAGAATTAACTACTCATATCCAGTTGTAGTGAGATTTTTTCTAAGAAGTAATGCAATATAAAATGCAAAATTAGAGTGTTATTTTGAAAAATATAACTAAAATTGAGTACGGTGTACACAATGATAAAATATATAGTGTTTTAGAGGTGTAAGTGTGCAGATTTCAGTGATGGTGGATTCAAATATGACTAATCAAACAACGCAATAACAAATTCATCTATTGTGGAACATAAAGGAGAGAATTTAACATTATTAATTAATGAATAATTAATACGTTATCTGCTTACTAATCGGCTTTCGCTACCCTATGCATGCATTCACACCTGCGTCATCCATCTCCAAAGTAGTCGAGGGTTCAAAAACTGGTTTACCCCGGTGTCAATGTGTTTATCAGTTACTGCAAGTAACAAAGGGAGGGACGGTTTTCCTTTTAAGTAGCCATCGCGGGACCTCAACAGGTAGAGTTTACTGTCAACATTCCTGACCTTCCGCTTCACACACACGCCAAGACTGCGGCATTGCCAAGCGTTTCCAATTACTTAATGTCATATTTTAGCTAAAGGAATCATTTTAACAAGAAATTGAACATACAGGAATAACACGTGTTTTGCAGCTTTACTTTCCAATGCTAACTGCAGAAATAAACGATAAAGGAATGGTGACATCCGAACATTTGACCACTGCACGCGTACCCTAACACCTTGAATATTAAATAAAGGAGGAACACTTCGCTATAAGAACGTAAAACTAAATAACCTACCCGTAAATCACAAACACACCAGCAAACGCTCTTAAACTGCAATCGTAGAAAACGAAGTTGAAGGAAACTGGAGTAAAAGAAATTAATACTTAAGTATTTTAAAGCTTCTAAAAGTAAGTATTAGGGTTTTTCCTCCGGCTCAAACAAGTTTCTCTTCGTCAGTGGTTCAATACAAGTTTCACCCGGAGGACTACTCACGCATTAAGTAGAAGTTATTCCCTTAAAGGAATACCCATCATTAATTTTGATGCGAAGTCTTCCCCCTTTCAGTCATCTCGCACAAGGAAAAACCTCTGCCTGCTCCCCAGAGAGGAACACTAAGAGCTTACGGTACGATAAGTTACAGAAATCCCACTTCCCCTGCCAATGGTCTTCTTAGGCAACTTCTCCGACATGTGCGTGCTGTGGGGAAGACTACAGCCCAGGCGAGGTTCCGCTTGGCTTCGTTTGTGTCGACCCAGGAACGGAGAATTGACTAATTTAAGCCCTACCTCAAAATTAGTCTTTAATTTGATATATGTATATTTGAGCATTGTAATAGCACACCACTCCTTTTAAACACATTTAAAAATCTGATATGTTGCACTCATATGACTTTCCCTACACTTATACAAACTTTATCGTGTTGAGATAAAAATTTGCAGAAACTGTCGTATCACATATTTCCTTGTATCTACAAGGGAAATAAGAAAATACAGTAGGCATAAGCAATAGTGAAATCCTTTACGAGCTGTTTGCTATGTGAAGGCTTTCAAACACCGCTCACTTTGTATAACGAAGAGATAAAACGAGTAACTACCTCCTATTTAAAATACGAACTATTAGCGAGCAAATTATCAGATATGGGCTACATAATAAAATAAAAAGATTAAAAAAAATTAAATTAAAAAAATATATCTCACCTAAATTCTATACTTCAGAAAGATCTATAATTTGTGACACCTTTATTTAACGTTGCCTATATTCATGGTTTCATAGCGGTTTGTTCAAAGTTTTGACGCAACGTACCTCAAATAAATTACATTGTACATTACATTTTACAATATTTAACTTAACTAAGGTAACATTCCTACACTGTAATATTTTTAAAACATTTACAAACCTTATGCAATAAAGATACTAGGACGCCGGGCACGGTGCACAACAAAGGACGGCCAGGGTCAAGCTACCCTACATCACATACCAGGCAGGCGAGCAAACAAAGGCGCTAAAGGTCAAGCCTCCCCACACCACTCACAGCGAAAAAGCACATCACAACATTCAGAGCGGCTGAACCAAAGGAGATTTTCGAAATTATTCGAGAGGTGTCCGGTGTCCGGCGGCCGACGTATTTGTAGTGCTTTAACAAAAGGTGTGGTTCGCGAAGTGTGTTACGTCATCATCGCTATACAATAACGTGAGGTGACATGACTCGTCGCAGGGGGCAGTCACTGTTTAGTGTGTGTGTGTGTGTGCGTGTGTGTGTCAGTGTGTGTGTGTGTGTGTGTGTGTGTGTGTGTGTGTGTGTGTGTGTGTGTGTGTGTGTGTGTGTGTGTGTGTGTGTGTGTGTGTGTGTACGATCATCGTGAAGGAACCGTCGCGTCGAAGATTGCGAAGCAGTAAATAGGTGTTGACTGATCGCATCGTCTGACTTTGCTTTTGCGAAACAAGGAGAGAGCTGAAAGACAGAATATCATGTGTTAAGGTTACGAGAAGACATCAGCTATGAATTGTAATACCATGAAGGACTGTAGACCATGTTAACGTCAGTGTTTTTATACATTATGTTAGGAGAAAATAAAAAAAGGAGAGATAACTGGATTAGACTTTTGCACACTGGTGTCAGGAGTGGGATTTCCCATTGTTTTGTTGCAATGCATTATTGTTGTTTTCTAATGCCTTGCATCTGGCAATGAAGCCATTAGCATTCGTACTTTCCAATACTTTTGAACTGTAGTTTCTTCTGATCTTAATGCTTCACAGGTCTTCAAGTGGTCTTCGTTCATTTCTGCTGGATCGTTACACAGGACACATGTTGGTGAGGCTGAGATGCCTATTCTGTAGAGATGACTTGCTAAGCAGTCGTGATTTGTCAATAGTCGGAAGGCTGCAACCGCTGTTTTCCTTGGTCTCTGGGGGATTATATCTGGGTTGGAATGCATTGTATAGTTCACACTTTTCTATAGTATGTAAAACTCATTCATTATGAAAGGGGATCACTGGCTAGCCCTAAAAAATTCAAGAAGGGAAGTCTTTATATTAATTTAAACCTCATATTTCGAACACATTTTGTATCTTACGATATTGTAACTATTTCCTATGGAGATATTTTAGTTTTGTCGAAAACAATCTGGCAACACTGCAGATTGTGTGGGTGTCACTTTCCTTAACTCAGTACATAAACAAACATCGTAACGGTGCATTTTGAGATAATAATGCATTGTTGTTTCGCGTTTACTGTGCGAGTGTAGACCATTCACAGTCATTAGCTCCCAAAACATTACACTAAAGCGAATGTGCCCGACTGGTTTTGCATTAAAAACCATCTCAATTCCCTGACCAATCTTAACGCAATCTTATTGACTTATTTCGCGTCTGAAAGAACTGTTCGGAGTATTCCTTCACGTCTTTTAAATGATTCATTATTTCTAAACCCTGTATGATGTCCCATAATTACTACTGAAGCTATTGCATATATATTATTTATCTGTAAAATATATGAAACATGTGATGCTTTAATAAAAAATCATTGCAGCCACTTTTGAGAAAATAAATGTTTGAAAAGTATTTCCAGTAAAGGCTAGTTTGAGGTAAGGGGATTTTCTTTAAGTTTGCTATGCCACATCCTTTAGAGATGTTGAACACTGGAACTTTGATATTTAAGCAACCATTCGTGTAGGGCGTATGCCTTTCACAGACACAGATTCAAAATATTGCTACTTCACTCGGTTTAAGAAATAAAATATCGCTGTAGTGTGGTTCAAGTACTTAGTTTCTCCTAACTATACTTCACATAGACGCCATATTATGCACAATTCCAAGAATTCTGAGTAGAGAAAGGTCTCTTCTGTTGAAGTATCATAACTAGCTGGCTTGTACAAGGTGGAATGTTTTGCGAAAGGTTTAAAAACGGGGCGAGGCCTCATTTACTTTACCTCTTGCATATATTTTTGTATAAATTAGTGAACTCGACCCAGGTGCTGCCCGGCTTTGAGCTTTTGCATAACAGCCCACAGCGTTCTACCCCCCCCCCCCCTACTTCACGAGTACAAAGTTCATGCCGGTCTACAGAGAATCATCGAATCTGCCGGAACACCTTCTTCCTTTTCCGACTCTTAATGTATACTCACTTTATGAACATGTTTTTCGTAGACTTTATTTCTGATATCATTCTGCTTAGGTATTCTGTTTATCTTAACCCTGGCATTGCAAAGGATGATGGGTAGTTTGTGCTCACCTTCTGTAATTTTTACTTTCTCTAAGTAGAGGAATTAGAGGTATTCCAGCCAAAAATTCGATGTCGAGATTTCGCCAGAAATATATGTTTTGAGTCTCCCTAAATCCAAATACGAAACTTTTAGAAAAAGGTTCGTGTGTGTGTGCGTGGCTGCGTGTCAGTGTGTCTGTGGAAAACAGAACTCAAAAACGAAAACTCGGTTAAAAACCAAAGTTGATATTTAAGCTTAACACCTTTAAAGGATGCGACACAAAGACTTTGAAGAACACTACTCCACCCTAAACTACACTTTACATGGAAAATTTTTCGAAACTTTTTATCTCGAAAATGGTTAACGATTTTGATTAAATACCAGATGTTTAAGATATTTTATGGCAAATGAAATGTATACTGAATTTTCCAATTATAGCCTACGTAGTCTTGTTTGCTCGGGATGACTTTTAAATAACTCGTAAGCTGTAAGAAACAAATAATTGGAAATTGGAAATTGGAAAATTGTTATTTTCTTGAAAATGACTAACGATTTTGATTAAAATGTATATATTGAAGGAAATGTATATCTTGAATTTTCTGGCTACAGCCCCTGTAGTCGTATTTACTCTGGACGACTTTTGCGTAACTTATAAACCGTTAGAGATAGACCAAATTATACTATACAAAGAATGTAGGTCTTGCTAAAATATATAATTTATGTCTGAATAAATTTTCTTGTAGGGTGAACCATTTTGGAGATATTCCTTGTTATGTGTGCAAGCTTAGGAAAACTTAAAACTTTCGTGAAATGGAACATCGTTGTTCATTTTTTCCGTGTTAAGTGTACAAAGAGAACGAAATCTCAAAGCTTTAAAAAATTTGACTATCGCACAAAGCCTACTGTATCCTAATATTCCCCTTGCGCTAACAAGGAAATAAGCAATGAAATAATTTGTACAAATGTTTATCTCGACTAACATGAAGAAGATGGAGGAATAAGAGTTTATAAGAATGGTTATAAGGTCATGTGGGTGCAACACATCAGATCTTTGTGATAAATATATTCAATTAAAATGTTGGTGCCCAGTGTAGGAAATCAATTTAATGATCTCTGGTTCTTGTACAAGCGCTGAGATCTTTAAGACTAAAGAAAATATAATTCAGACGAAATTTGCCATTATGTTAGCGTTTCCGAGAACCCAAGAGTTCAATAAAGTATCCAGACTCAGAAAATTCTCTAGAATTATACGATGTCCTAGTCAAAGTGACATTTTATGTTACTGCATGCGGTAGAGTTCACAGAGCCGCGTTACCAGTCTTCGCTGTAGCTTAGCTCTTCGATTTCTCATTTTTCCCCGCTAATCCCTACCTTTTCCTGAACAAAAGCAAAAGTAGATGGAAAAGAGATTGAGCTTGTGAGATGAAATTGAACGGTTTCTGATACTGTATACCGGCAATAATAAGCTTTCTCGAATTGAATTTTCGTTCTAATATTTTTTTCTCTCATTCCACTTTTTTTAAGCTTCTTACGCGTGTATTCATGAAATACAAGCTGTAGTATGAAGGAAGTTGAAGCAATAGTCGTTTTAGTTAAAGTGTTCTCTCATTCAGAAGGGTAAGGGGGAGAAACGTAAGGGGGGAGATGTATTTGCTAACTTCCCCCCACCCCACCCACTCCTGCGTCAGCCAGCACAATCTGAATTTCCATAAGTCAGCCTAAACTGTATATTACTTCTGCATTTGCGGTTACGTAACAGAATCTCTGCTAATATATTATATTTCGTTGTTATGGAGAGTAGAAGTCTGAGGAAAGTCTGCCTTTGTAGTCTGGGGCTTACCATGCTAGCTTCCAGGTTCTGGGTTCGATTCCCGGGAATTTTTCATTATCCAGGATTATTCTCATACCTCCTAGATTCTGGAACTATAATTTAGAGTGAAAATGTGTGTGTCAATTTAATATATTTAATAGAAAGAAGCAAAATTCATGCAACCGCACTCAAATGTTACCCCATTATCATCCAGGCGTACCATTACACCGATTATTTTACGTGGGCCCTCCCACAGTCACATTTGACTGGGTTTGTTGAGACTCAAACCCGCGACCTACAGCTTTCAGCGGATGGCCAGTCCATTAGTCCAGTGGTATTCAACATTTTTTCTCCACGTACCCTCCAAAACAACGTTCCACTTCAGCCTGTACCCCTCGGCCTAGCACTAGAGCTATCCTTAATTCTAAGTACACACAACCATGTCTAAAATAGATTGCAATATTTATAACTTATTTAGTACTACACAAAGAAGGATTAAGTTAAATTTTACGTACTCCTTAAGAAGTCTTAGCGTACCTCTGTAGGTACGTATACCCCAGATTGAATATTACTGCGTTAGTTTCGCCGTAACGATCTTGGCTATTCCAGCCAATTGCATGAGGCAATTCGCATATGAAAACTGGTTTTATAATTTAGAGGAAGACTGGCATAAGTAATAAAACAAGCGTTATATTGAGGTTTCAGATATATTTCAAACTTATTTTGGGATGTCGTTAGTAGAGGTTTTATCAATTATAAATTTTGTGGAAAATACACCCATATTATAGATTCTGCAATCTGCTTGGCATAGAAAAAATGCTTGGGGTAGGGGACTGAAATCGGCGACTATACAACTGTCCTGCGGGAACATAACATAAATTGATGTAAACATAGTCTGCAGCGTAACTGAGCCTGATGCCAATTGCAGATATCTCTTGCGATCTAAACTTCGAAAAATAGATTTGTACATTTGTTTCAATAATATGCCTGTTTGCAGATTTATTAGTTCTGTCTGGAACATTATTTTGGCACTTGTAGGATCGACAGAGAATGGATTCCAAAATACAAACAAAATGTGTTGCACTTTCTGAAATCTTTAGAACGTTTTGCAGTGAACTCTAGTTTTATACATTTCAAAATTCCAACATACGTTTGCAGATTTTCTGCACAAGTAGCACCACGTTGTCTTAAATCTTGCAACGATAGAATTCACTTTCCCATTCAGCAAGAAATGTTCGTTTCTGTGTCGATGCTTTCTTAGCAGGATAGTACGTTGCCTGTCATTGGCCACTGAACAAGCGTCCGTGTGGCAGCTAGGACAGATAGGATTCAACGCATGCGTCGTGCTGCCGTTATTTCAAGTGAAGGCCACGGTTGTATCCGTAATCTTAACACTGGTTTTTACCCACATCTGCCTTAGATGGTAAAGACGGTATACAAATGGAGGAAAAACAAGGAAAATGTTGCTAAAGCAATGACCCATTATGTACAAATTTGGGTCTTTACCCTTATGAACATTAACCGAGCGGGTTGGCTCAGGCGGTAGCGTTTGTGGCCCCCATTCGCTATGTCGTGGGTTCGACGCAGTGGCCGACCTATGTGAACTATGGATATTTCAAGGGTTTTCCTGGGTCCCTAGGAGAATACTGGGAAAGATAGGTACCTACCTCGATTCTCCTGTCCCTTCATTTCTGTAAATCCTCCGGTTCGCGGGAGATCGCTTGGTCATGGGGCTCCCAAGGGATGTTATGCCCACAAAGGGGACGAGAGTCAGTGATACGAACCGCCATCAGACAGTCTAAATGGGTCTATATGATTTATGGCATGAATTTTTACTAAGGCGATTAGACCAATGTACGAGATTTAACAACTGGTTTAATTTGAGGTTTCAGATATATTTGAAATTAGGTTTGGAAAGTCGTTAAGAAATTCTTTCAACTTTAAGTATCTATGCAAATAAAATTCATTTTACAATTATCTTTTTACCATCAAATTTGGTTTGATGTATTATTTCAATTTTAGCCACCCTGTAGCTAGTAGATCATGCCCTCTACCGTTGTCTCTCCTCAGGTTCAGCCTCCTTAAGGGGAGTTAGGGGTGATATTTGGCCCATTTGATAAAAAAAGTTGATTTTTAGATTTTTATGTTGAAATATTGTTCAATGTTTTGTCTATTAAAAAGTGCAATGATTTTGATGCCAGCGCCATTTTTAAAGATCTGACGGCCATTTTAAATAGTGGTGCATAGTGATTAAATGGCTGGTGATTTGGCGAGACTGAATATCGACGGATCAGAAACTCAATCATGTAAATTATCCTTAATCTCCATCCACAAAATTACAAGTTGTCTCCAGAAGTGGTAACTAAGATTCTATTTCCGGATCAGCGACTTGGTTCTGACCAGCTGCTAGAACGCTATGCCAAGGGTACGACACAGAACTCGAATGTATCTCTTCACAATGTTGTGGGAGCTATTTGTCCAAAATAGGTGTGTGTCTAGGAATAAACTTGAACTTGCAGTACTGAAAACTGTCATGGAGTTTAATATGGGGTGTGTGAAGTCAATTCAAGTGTTGAATAGTCTTAGGAATGAAAACATTGCAGTTGGAACAATATCCATTTGTCAGAAGTGCAATGCTAGAAGATGTATTCAGAGTAGAAAATGCAGTGCCAGGAGACAAACACACACAAGGAGAGCCCATAAATTGCAGAAATTGTCAGTACAGGAGAGGGTAAGAGATCAGAAAGTGAAACCTATGCTACTACACACCTCTGAAGGGGTTAGAACGTTTTAAAAGTTTAATGCTGTTTTTCTCAGTTTCTTTTTTCTCAGCATTTTCACGCATCTGAAAAACTCCTTGTGACAGAGTTCTTAAGGGATTCTTTTGAAAATTTCAGGATGTATTCTTATTCATATAAGGCTCCAAAATTGCTCTGGGTTTTGATATCAGTCAAGTAATATTGAACATATTCACATTCAAATGCCGATGGAAAGTTAAAAAAACGTGAAATTTGTAAATAGACATATTAAAAAATCTCCAGATACTAAAGTACTGGTGTAAAATAAAAATCCAGAGCAATTATGACTTTCATGTGCATGAAGCATCAGATCACCAAGTTTCATGCCAAACATATAAAAATTGCTACGCAAGGAGCATTTTTAATCAGAGTATCTTTTTAATCAATTAAAAGTTTTTAATTAAAAAACTGTTTGACTTACACATTTCAAATTTTGTGCAGCTGCGTATCTAACCACTATAGTAACGTGATTAAAATTTGGTAATGCTGGCGTACAAATTGTAGAATTTCCTAAACTCACCCCTAACTCCCCTGAAACAACTTGACAAGTATCACCCTTGACTTCAAATAGTTTATACATAATCAGGTTTATGCTCACCAGGCTACGAAAGAGCTATGGAAGTGTATCTCTGCAGTAAATTTAACAGTTTTCCTGATTTGCCTTCGTTGGTCATTACGAAACGAAGATAAGGGTTTCAATTTATAATCCACTCTATATAGCCCCAGATAAGAGATTAGTAATAGCTGTAACTCCTCAAAAAGATACCTGTCCTCAAGGTAACACACAACCCATAGATGCTGTTGCTATTACTAAAAATCTGATGTGTTTCACTCACATGACTTTCTCTACTCTTGTACTAACCATTCTTACAAACTCTTATTCCTGTATCTTCTTTGTGTTAGTTGAGATAAACATTTGCAGAAATTATCTTATTGCTTATTTCATTGTAGGTACAAAGGGAATAAGGGAATACAGTAGGCTTTGAGCGATAGTCAAATATTTTAAAGCTTTGAGATTCCATTCCCTTTGCACGGCTAACATATAAAAAAATGAACAACTATGATCCATTTGACGAAAGTTTAAGCTTTCCGAAACTGACACAAATAACAAGGAATATCTTCCAAATGGTTCACTCTACAAAAACAGTTATTTGGACATAGATTCTGTGCTTTAGCGAGATCTACTTTTTTGGATAGTAAGATTTGGTCTATCTCTTACTGTTTACCAGTTATTAAAACAGGCTAAATAGGCTACACCCAGAACATTCAAAAACAGATTTCATTTGTCATAAAAACATCTTAAAACATATGACATTTTAATCAAAATCGTTAGAGTCACTTCTGAGAAAATAAAAGTCGTTGAAATATTTTCCATGTAAAGGGTAGTTTAGAGTGAAGCAATTTTCTTCAAAAAATCGTGTTAAAAATATTACAGTTAAATACCAATCTTGGTTTCTAACCGACTTTCTGTTTTCGAGTTATGCTGTTCACAGACATATTTTTCTAAAAAGTCTTTTTGGTTTGAGGGGACCTCAAAACCTGTATTTACAGTGAAGTCTCGACATCAAAACTGAGTTGAATGCAATACTTCTTCTATTTACTATACGTATAGCAGACATACGTACTAGTGTTTGTAAAATTGAGTGGAGAAGGGTTTGTGAGTTCACACACAAGGACTTTATTCTATTGTGGCCGTTAAAGCTCTCATTTTAAAACAGTAGTGAATTTATGCAGCAGACGTGGCTTTCTTTGTCATTAGTTTGAGCTGCTGTCAATTTTAAATATACTTGGTAATATGTCGCTGGCTGTCAGCATTCACACATGTCAGGAATGGCGATTTTTTCCTACTTTTTTGTCATTGATGCATATATGCGCACAAAACAAAGGGAGCTTAATGAACGCTTTAAAAAAAGCGTCCAATATATGGAGGCGTGATATGAAAGGATAGTAGGTCCGGCGATTTGATTATCTTCCCTCTCGTTCTACTCTTGCTCCCCAACATTGCTTCCTGCGATGATTCTTTCCAATAAACGCCATTACTGGCCTGGTTATAGCAGGTATTATATTAAATATGCATAATTTTCACTGCGGAAAGTAAATGTAGATATATCTATAATACCATTTACAGATATATTTTCGGTTGCTAAATACAGAGATCGGCCTGCACAGTTCTACAGCAGATGTGGAATTTCAGTTTAATCTCCCATGCAAAATGACATTTTGTACGTTACGTGTAATATGGCGGTGATATTCTTTTTTCTTTCTCTCTCTTTTTTTTTTCTCTCGCAGCAGTGAAGATGACAAAACATCTGTACATTGTTAAGGAGAAGGACCTGTGAAGTTTGAAACATCCACAGATTTCCTTATACAGCTTTCAAAATTTTACCACATATTTAACGTAAAAGTAAGTATAGTAAATTTCAACACCTTATAAACATTTTTTTAAAAATCTATTAGTGGTGTTATTATTGAAAAAAATGACAAAATCGGTCCTAAATTATTGCACAAAAACAGTTCTCTTTTATTGAGTTAACATAGGCTAACGTCTTTCGTGATATTACAACTCACAACTGTTTTCTTCTTGTAGCCTTGACTCTCTTTTCACTGTCTCTCCTCACTTTCTCTGTCTCTCAAACTTCAACGATATAATGATTCAACGCTCATTAAAACTTCTTCACTTCGATACGAGTGTCTTTCAAGCTTTTTGGCACTCGCTGACATACTGACCGACTCAAACACTGCATTCCCTCACGCACTCCATTAGCTTTTATACCACCGATGACGTAGCCAGAACTTTCTGGAAGGTTTACAAACAAGCCGGCTGCCGGACACTCCTCAAATACTCTGGAAAACCTTTAGTGTTGTCGCTTGATTGTTAGACACGTGTTCGTTCCTGTGGGTATTGTGGAGAAGCTTGACCTACAGCGCGTCGTGCCAGTGCGGTAGGCAACCCTGCCCCGGTCATCTGTTGCGTTATGTCCTTATGCTAAAAAAAATGTAAGGTGAATCTTAAAATGAAAAGTACTAGTGTGCTAAAGATGGCCATAAAATAGAGGCATGCTTTTTAGGTTATATTTATCTTAGGAAAGAAATGATAAAGGGTAGCTTTGGTCATGACTTTTTAAGCTGGCAGAGCACTGCCAAACACACTAAGAAAAATGACATTGATAGCATGTGTATGATGATAATTCGTTACCTCATAACTACCCTGATGAGAATGTTGTATCTTAAATTTACCAACCCCCGTGGCTTTTTGCTCCGTTTACTCATTCGCCACAAGTTTAGAAAATAAACAACTGTTTATGTATATGTACAAATTTGTCTAAATATACTGTTCACTTTTCTAAAAAATAACACACTTGCACCAGGTGTACTAATCTAAGCAATAACGCATGATTATCACATTCTCGATGATTTAAAACGATAGGAATAACTCTAGTACAACCTTAATACTTCTATTGTCTACACAAAGTTGCTATATTACACACTGTAAGACTGAAAACTGTGAACTTCGAACGAAAAACACAAGATTTTCTCAAATATTACATCGTTTGCCAACAAAAGCAGGAAATCGGAAGTTCATAGTGTAGCCAATGTAGAAATAGCTCTTAGGGAAGCAAGTTGTCCACCCGCACTATGTTTCAAAATATATTTCAACTGATGTATTTCGAAAGTCTTAGCTTTAAGTTAGATTTCAGAGTGCAGATTCAGTAGGGGTTACAGCCACTTGTAACAGGCAGAGCTAGACAATTAAATGGGTATTGAAAGCTCTTTAAATGGTCGTGGGGCACAAATGAAAGCGGTTTTGGAAAGCTGAAATATGGAAATAATTTTAGTCATAAAAATCCATGTGATTTTCACCGATCCCTCGCCTTAAATATAAAATATTTAAGATCTGAATTTATAATTACTTATGCTGTGCTGATAATAGGCTTCACACCTCCTCAGTTCCTTCCAAGGAAGGAAGTACATTGAAAACTTTTACCGAGAGAGGTAGCGTCGCGGTATTGTATGCGGGGTGTCTTGGGTTCGATCTCCGCGGTTGATCTTCATTTTTTCTTGGTTTCTCTGGGTGGCTAGGTGAATTCTGGGAAGGATAATTACATCTCTGAATTTCCTGTCCCTTCATTTCACCTTACTTCTCGTTCATCCTACTTCACTGTGTCAGTGGGTGTCTCGGCATTACATGGCAGGGAAAAAGGATGTTCTCTGTAAACCTTCGTCCTCCGCATCGGGATAATC